>JAEVFN010000030.1:1041152-1641152 GCA_030449075.1 Murraya paniculata
TTTGACACTGCTTCACACCCAAAAAGAAGCGAGCTACGTGTCACAGGATGAGTATTGCGTGCAGCAACCCGTGCGGCACTTAGACAACTTTCTTGCACTAAAGTTATTAAGCCTTGAACACTTCTCGACCTAGCTAAGCGACAATGCTTAAGAGAATGCTAGTGAGAAAAGAGAGCAATTTAGACCAAAGAAAGCTGTTATTACTCGAAAGAGAGTGTTTACAAGAGAGCTTTACAAGTATACTTTAGTTACTTGTTGATGAGTGATGCCCCAAATGGCAAGTGCCATGCTCTATTTATAGATGGAGCTTGCCCATTCTATAGGTTTCTTGCAAGTTGCACAAGTTGCATAAATATCTATACTAGTGTGTAGAGAATTCTAGAGAACTCTAGGGTTATGTACAAGTGCTAGAGTGTTGTGGAAAATTCTAGAATCGGGCCAAGACTTGGGCCAAGCTAGCACACCTCAGCGGATTTTGGTCCGTTGGACTTGATGACTTAACGCTTCGGTTGGAGATGCGGACTGCCTCGTTACTAAGCACACCATGGGTCGGTAATTGGGTGGAAAATTTGGTGGCTCGTTACATACGCATGAGTTAAACTTGGTGATGAAAGTCTTCTTTCGTTTTCTCGACGGTGAAGTAAGGCCAAGCCCATGAGCTTATTATCCTAGGTTAGAACAAGTTGATACGATCCCCCTTTTATGCCCCCATGTCGCCACACGGGAGGGACACGAGGGTGTAAAAAGGAAAGACAGAAATAGATGATGGTGATTTTTTATATTATTTGTTGTTGACGATGATTTTTTATTTCGATTATTTTGTTGTTATTACTATTAGTATTTTTTAAATGGATTATTATTATTATTATTATTATTATTATTATTATTATTATTATTATTATTATTATTATTATTATTATTATTATTATTATTATTAAACAGCTAGCTATAATACTTTTATCAATAATAATAATAATAATAATAATAATAATAATCACAATAATTAAAAAGATTTTTTAATAATTTGTAATAATCTAACTCATTTATATTCTGATTTTAACTTCTAAGACAAAATAAACACATTAATGTAATTTAGCTCATTTCGATTCTAAATTTTTAATTCCTACAGTTTAAATAAATAACCTATTATGATTTATACTTCTCATCCTGATTCTTAATTACTAAACGCACCGTTAATCAGTTAATTCAACTTTTATATCGGCTGATAACTCATAGCATACGCAATAGGGAATGAAATCCTCAGTTCCTGCTGGTGTGTTTACCTGAACGCATGCGATTGAGCCCATTAACTTTATTCTCGGCCCATGTCATTGGGCCTGGTGATCCAGGGATCTCGACATTCATTCAGCAACACTACTGACGGTAGGACACGACATTTGGTGCAAAGCGAAGAAAGAGTGGGCTCTGCTCAGAGTGGAATTGGATATTGTCAAAAAATCAAACGTCATAGAGGTTCGTTGGCGACGATCGTGGCGGAGTGGTTGCGCTTCGCACCCCACCCCGCGCATTGTAGCATCATTCCTTCTCCCCACTGAGTCGGTTGCGCTTGGCGCCCCCACCCATCCGTTAACTTACTCGAAAAAAATGATAAGGACAACAACCACGCATATCACCTCCTCCTCCTCCTCCTCCTCCTCATCTTCTTCTCCCACTCCTTTCTTTGCCCACCCAACCCTCCTACCATGTCAACCCCTGCGACTAAGCGGGTCCCACCGCCTTGCTGGACCACCGACGAAACCCTAGCCCTCATCAACGCCTACGGTGCCAGGTGGCTCTCTCTCAATCGCGGCAACCTCCGCACCTCCGACTGGGATGCCGTCTCCTCCGCCGTCTCCGAATCCACCCCCGGGGCTTCTAAGTCCTCCATTCAGTGCCGTCACAAGATCGAGAAACTGCGGAAACGGTATCGTTCCGAGAAACAGCGCTCTCTGTCGTTTCCAGGTCGGTTTGTTTCTTCTTGGGACCTTTTTCCTTTATTGGATTCTATGAATTTTGGGTCTTCCTCTACCTCTGGGCTTGGTAGTCAGAGTCGTGAACTTGTTGATCAGAAAATTGTGGATGTTACTGAGTTTCGAGTAAAAACTGGGAATGATAAGAGTTTAATGAGTAAATATGGGAGTATTGACGTTGATTTCAATCCAGATTTTGCTTTAAGAAGTGGGTTAATGAGGAATTACGAGAATATTGGTTTTGATGACGATTTTGGAGGTTTAGATTCTAGGGCACAGGATTATTTGAAGGTTAATGGTGGTTTTGGAGTTGGGTTTGGTATGAAAATGGAAGTTGATGGTCAAAGGTTTCGATTGAAGAGTTATAAGAATATTGATGATGGAAAATCATGTCCTAGACTTGTTTTGAATCATGGTGTTGATGGGTCTCCTGTGAGGACCGTTGGTGATGGGATTTCTGTGCCACCACCTGAGTTTAAGGCAAATAATTTTGTCAAGGTTGAGGCGAATTTTGAACCCAACGCATACTATGATGACCATGCTGGTTATGTGGTTGCTAAAGGTAGTGGAAGTGAGTTTTATGCTAAATCCCTTGGTGATGGCGATTTTGTGCCCGTGGGAACTAGGTCAAAGAATTATGGGAGGGTTGATGGAAATTGGAATGATACTGTTGATCTTCGGGGTATGAATGCGTATGATTCTTCTTCAAGATTGAGGTCTGGGAAGAAGAATGGTGATGGTGGGGTTAAGAGAGATTTGGATCCATTTAAGGAGTTGGTTTCGTCAATTACATTTTTAACAGAAAAGTTTGTTAAGATGGAGAAGATGAAGATGGAAATGGCAAGGGAGACTCAGAAAATGCGAATGGAGATGGAGAAAAAGCATAATCAGATGATATTGGAGTCACAGCAACATATTTTTGATTCTTTTGTGTCAGGGTTACTGGAGAACAAGAGGAAGAAGAGGGTGAAGGTTTATGTAGCGTCGCCTAAAACAACTTGAAAAAGAGACAAGGTTCAGAGAGTTGATACTCGAATTATAGCATCAGATTGTGGATAAATGGAAGGTAGCGAGACAATGCAGTAACAATATTTCTTTTTGAAGTTTGGAATTAGAATTTCCTGGAAGTTGCATTAGTTAGAGATTACTTTCCTTTTGTAACTTTACAATAGGATAATGTTTTCTGGAGGTGGGATTTTTTGTATCTCGGCAGATGGTTTGGTCAGTTGGTTTTGATCTTCATGCTGGCCATTCATGCGAGTTTGGAATTCTCACTCTCTCCCCTTTTTCTGACTTGTATCTTTTTCAAAAGATTAATATACATCAACTGGATTACAAAAACAAAATTCATATTTTCTTGTCTGAATTTTTTGTGTATGCATGATTGTGGTAGTTTCATCTTGGATTTGCAAACTTAAACAACCATGTGGAAGTTATCCTTTTGGATAATGGATTTAAAGTTTTAGTAGCTGGGTGCTGGAATCATTGGCATTTATATATGCACTAATTGTTGGAGATGAAGATTGCACATGGCCAACCGTAAATTTTAAAATTTCAGCTTCTGCATACATCTAATTTGAAAGTTCGTGGGAGTTTATCAATCTCAGAAAATAGGGTCTTCATTTCCAAGGGATAATGGGATTCTGGAATGTTTTGGATTTGAAATTTGGTAGTTTTTTCTTCCAATTTGGTCCAAAAAGAATGTATCAAGTTTGCTGATTTGTATTTGAACTAGATTGAGGTAGCATCCTGATGCTGGAATGCTGTCAAATACAGTTTTTTAAGATTTGTTGATAACTACTTGTATAGCAGAACAGTGGAGTATTATAGTTCTGAAGCCAAATTTCTGAGTTTTAAGATCATGTAATTCGGCATTACAAAAACTTAAGTTGAAATAATTTGAGTTTTTTCTTTTTTTTCCCCCTCAAATTTACATTGACATGTATATTACAATTAGAAATCTATTGATATTTACAATAAAAAGAAATTTAATGTGAGTTTTTTCTTTTTTTCCCCCAAATTTACATTGACATGTATATTACAATCAGAAATCTATTGATATTTACAATAAAAAGAAATTTACTGGTATTAGCTCAAATCATATCTATTATGGCATAATCTGGATTTATCAAATTTTTACCCTCATTGGTGGATAAAATTTCTGTTTCTACTCAATTAATTAGGAGGGAAAATTAGTCTCTGACTCCCAGCAATTGCTAGAACTTGAAGAGCGCGGGCAATGGGCTATGAGAGCTTGCATTATAAGGTTTAGACTCATGGAACTTCATTTAGTATATATATATATATATTTTGGGCCAGTAGGACCGTTGCTTTAATCATATATAGAGTCTCCAACCTCTCTCTAATTCTCTATGATTGGATCCCTTTGGGAGTTATACCATAAAAATGCTAAAAAACTTATCAAGTATTCATTTGTTTCCGGAACCTGCCTACAACTCTGTTGAATCATGTGTCTAATGAAACAGAAGCCATAATATCATTCCCTATTTCCTTTAACAACATTATTGCAGTTTATTCTCCACATTCAATCAAATGTTAAATAGAAAAAAGGAATAAAGGGAAATCAGTGTTAGGTTTGGAAGAGAAACGGAGACACCTACTGTCCAAGTTTTCAATAACAGGGGAAGAAAGCAATAGATAAAAAGTAAAATGGGAATTTGAAAATGGCTGTTGCAGCAAAGTACCGTAAAAGCATGCAATGCCCCTATCACTAGGCCAAAGGATCTTTCAAGGTCAATCTTCAGTAGATTGATCCCATGCTATCTTTTATTAATTATTAAAAGATCTAGCAACAAACAAATTTCTTCAACAGCTAGATCTAATTTGTTGATCTTGTTTAAACAGGCCTACAAGGTGTAGACCTTCTTTTACTTGTGAATGTGAATGTTTACCTTCAGTGCTCAAGTACTAGACAGAAACTCTGAGATCATCTTCCCAAAATTTATGTCTCTAATCAATGGAGTAATCATGCCTTCATTATACAAAATGAAATCTTTTTCCTCTCTCTCTAAAGGATGGTGACAATTTGCCCATTTTGGATGAGCTAGTAGGTGACAAAAAATGAGAACTTAGGTTTCATGAGATTCAACATTGTATTCATCATTAGACACTATGGCCCGAAACGATTTCAGTCATCCAGAACACCACGCCTAATTATAGAGAATATTCTTCGCATCTTGCTCAATTTTCAAACATTATGATTTATCACCATGAACACATGGACGGAAATGAAAAGGTGCCACAAAAAGTAAAAGAGACGAAGGCTCAGTTTGGGATTATGGCATCACAGCTGCTGTGAAATGTTTGCAGTCATTGTATTAGAAGTTGGATAAGGTTCAATTAGTAAGAGTAATATAGATTTTTTTTTTATTGAACAATTGTGAGATAAAATCGGCGTTGTTTTCAAAGCAAGTTAAAAGTATTCATCAAATAATATAACTTTGTTTTCGAAGTACGGTTGCCAGACAATTATATTTATAAGGTTTGTTTGATATTTAGGTATTGTAGCTTAAAATATACAGCTGTTATAAAAAAAAAGATTGTAACAATGAAAACAAAAGTTTGTAGGGTATAGTAAATGTAAATTTTACGTCATATTCTTTTAAAAAATAATAAAGAAATTATAAAATTTTCATACAAAATCGACCTAACTTCTTAACCACAATAGCAGGTGTTTGATAAACACTTTAATACTATGCTTTTAAGCTACAAATGTTGAACCACAATACCCAAAAGAACCTAAATATAGGAAATCTGCCACTCTCTTTAATTTTATCCTGAATGTTTCATCTTTCTTTTACTTAGGTCTTACTTTCATCTAGTTATTTGCATTTCTATTTGATGGGAAATCACTTTTTTACTTACCAGGATTTCCATGAAATTTACATTGTAACAAACATTGTAACAACCCCAAAAACCTACAGGGTTGCTTACGAATTAATATAAAAAGAAAGATTATATAGTAAAACATACATCTTCATTTCTTATGATTAAAGCACTTGAATATCTAGCTTACTTTGTTGGACTGACGGATTTGGCACTTCTTCAACACCCACCTTCATTTCTTCAGCTTCATAGGTTGAGTGAACACCATAGAGCACATAGAACAAAGTTGTCAAACATGTCCATATAGCAAATCTTTGGTAGGAGAGTAGCTTTAGTGTTGTCATAAGAAAGACGTTTAGGAAAATTGATATAGCTGCCGGCCATGGCATGAATGGCACTGACCATCCAGTTGTGTTGCTTACAGGAGACATAGAGTAATGGAAGAAGGCTGTGACAATGAGCATTAACCCACCAAATACCGGCAAGCCCCAAAGTTGTTGCTGAATTTTCAATGATATAGAGAAGCAAATGGCACAAAATGAGAGAAGGAAGAGGAACAAGAGAGTGTGTGAAGGAGGGTTGTCGCTGATCATCACATATCGACGGTAGATGAGAGCATTGGCAACTAAATAGAACACCAAGAGTGTGCTGATGGAGATCATATCGAGCACTATGTTGAGTTCAGTGAAGAGTGCAATTGATGCTGTGCATAGCCCTAATAGTATTGAAACAAAATTTTTTAAGCACTTCATTGAGAGCCATTTAATTAAGCACTTTCTATGTTCTTAGATAATGATCATAAGAAAGCTGCATCACTTACCCAAGAAGAGAGTGGCGTTCAATGGAGTTCCTGTTGAAGGATGCACCTTCGCTAACCAGGTTGGCACAAGCCTGGCCCTTCCAATGACACAAAGATACCTAGCTTGGCCTAACATCGCAACCAAGAGTGAAGCAACAATTCCCAAGCTTGCTCCGACCCCAACAACATTGCTCGCCCACGACCAACCGATGTTTCGGAAAGCGATTGAAAATGATGCATCTTTCAGTATCTATAGTCGTTCCAAGAACACCTTATTATGTATTAAGATTTCGAGCTTATACATAATTAATGCTTGATCTAATTAATTTAGCTTTACTAACCTTATTGTATGGTACCATGAGACACAGAGACAAGGCCATGAGGGAATATAGCAAGGAGACAATGAGAACAGAACCAACAATGCCCAAAGGCAAGCTCTTGGAAGGATTTTGGATCTCTTCTGCCAAGGTTGAAACTGAGTCATAGCCGATGTAGCTGAAATACACAATAGCTGCTCCATCAAGAATACCCTTAACACCAAAAGGAGCTAGCCCTCCTGGCTTTACCAAGTTTTGTACACTCCCATTGCAGAAACCAGCAATTATGATGAACCCGAAAAAAACCACATGAAAGATTGTCATTATTAGGTTCAATATTGAGCTTTCCTTTGTGCTGCAATCCCAAAAAGAAATTTCAATCACTTTCAAAATCTACAGTAACCAAATTAATTAAATAACCAATCACTTGATGATAGTCCAATAACATTAAACAAAAGTTACATAACCAATATTAGCTCTATAATATTAAAAATATCTCGTGGGATAAAGCAAGAGGTTTAGAAAAAGATCAAACCTGTGACATAGACAAAGAGTGAGAAGCAGAACAAGGGCAACGGCCGGAAAATCCAACATATTGTAACCCTTAACAAGGCCATCTACTTCTACTCTCCATGAGTTTGGATCATTTTCACCAACAGCATGGCACAAGTAGTCTGTGAAACTTCTTGCAACGGCGGCGTTTGATAATACATACTCCATCAGTATGTTAGCCCCAGCAAAATACCCCACAAACTCTCCTGCAATATTATAGTCTCAAATTCCATGAGCACTTCAAGAATTGAACTTTTTGAGTTAAAGAACAAAATGTATAATATATTTTTTCTCTGCATACCAAAAGTGACTCTTAGGTAACTGAAGGCACCTCCGGCGACGGGAATCTGTACTGAAAATTCAGTGTAGCATAAAGAGGAAAGAAGAGCTGATATGCCAGCAATAATATATGATATGAAGACTGAAGGGCCAGAGATTTGAAGGGCAACAGGGCCAGTGGTGACAAAGACACCAACACCAAGCATGCCGCCAACACCAAGAGCTACCAAATCATACCACATGAGTTTCCTTTTCATGTCTGCTCCAGACCTGAACCTCACTTGGTTAAGCTCTTGGTCTGGTGTCCATGTTGCAAGCATTCTCTTTCTAAGCCTGCGAGGAGTTTGAGTGAGAGATTGCAGATATTTTGTAAAGAAAATGTTGGTGTTTGTTGGAGATTGATCAACATTGGTTGCCATGTTAGTTTTGGTTTGCTTTGCTTTGCTTTCCATGAGAAGGTTGAGGTAAGGGTTTAAATATGCATATGGGGAGAGAGTGTGTGAGAGGATATGTGATCATTAGATTCTTTTTTCCTAAAGGTTGATAGGGAACCCAAAAATAAGTGTCCCTATCTCCAGTGAAATGACAATATGACCCCTTTGTATCACACACATTTGCACAACTTTTGAGTACCCCAAGACCCTAAATTCTGTTAGAGAGAATAGCATGCAGAAAAAGGTAGAAGAAAAGGCCCAACCATTTTGTAAGAGGAATCACTATGTGAGGAGGAAGCTGTTTGACCTGATCATCTTTTGGAATTTTTCTTCTTCATCTTTGAAAAGATGTGACAAGTATCCATACTTTGATAAAGCAATAACTAAAGATTTCTTTCATTACAACTCAAGAATAATTGGACTTATTGATTCCTCAACAAGGATATTAATCTCAGTTGCAGCTCCAACATTTGCATTGCCTGCTCGACAAATTATCAGAAGTTTGCATCACACGACAGGTGTGTGTGTGTGTGTGTGACCATTTGCCTTATACATGATTAACTCAAGAATGATGCTCAAGTTGGTAGCTACAATTTTTTTTCGAAATGGGAGCTTGTCAAGTTTCTTAATACTATTGTGTTAAAGTAAAATAAAAGTGGCTGCTTCAATGTCTGCTTTTGGAATCTACTAAGATATTTTGAATAATGTTATATTAAGCCGCTGATTTTTTGTTGCTACAACTACATTAATTTACCTAAAACTTCTTACTTTCTTTATGTTAGGCTTGTGTGGAAGTGGCTCACTTCTGAATTCTGATGCAATAGCTTTTTCTTTTTTCCTTTTTATACTCGTTTAGTTTTACTGATTTTCAAGTGTCTTATCTGATAATAAAATTTCAAGATTCTCCATGGGGTTAATTAATCTAACTTGTGTGGTAAAGTGGACGGTTTTGACATTTCTCTCCAGAATCAAATCAATTGGATGATACAATTGGTAATTATAGTATTCTAATTAAATAATTCATTAAGCATCTCGAATATTTATCGTTCGCCGACACCTCTTAATTAAGTTATCGAGATTAATTTAGCTGTGCATGCGTCACTTGAATGTACCAATTTTTAGTTGAGTAACTCATAATTCTTTTGGGTATATACTTTAGTAGTTTCTATCCAAAAATCTGGAAAAAAAAAAATTGCGTTGATCTATCTTCGATTGGTTTACATTTTGAGATTGATATATATACGTCTTTTCAATAAAGCAATTCTTCTCATCTTGAAATAGTTGGGATTCGGATTCAAATTGCCATACACACCCAATGAAAATCTTTATTCTAAGATATATCTGTGTGTAGAAATTTTTTAGTTCGGGATTTTAAAATGCGGGAAAAATCCGGTAAAAGTTTTATATACATATATATAATTTTTAATTTAAAATTTTAAAGTGCGGAAAAGTCTGAGAAAATTTTAAAACTACACCGTTTATATTTTACAAGCATCCCAATAACTTTATGTAACTTTCAATGAAAAAAATGGATTAGAATCAGTAGCGGTTAACAGTTAGATATGTATAAAGTTGAAAATATATAGAGAAATAACAAGTGGAGAGGTGGTGCTGCACCATTGATTACCACCATATCTAGCTATAGTGCCCTATCATTTCTTGGTTTATATTTCTCTTCTTAGCATCAATATATGATAAAGTCAAAAGCTCTCTCTTGGGCATGAACTCAAATCCATTATATTCTAGCTTAGCTTCTTCTTGATACCCTATAGCCAATATTATGCATGCCTAAATCTAATCGTCATCTCATCATCATCCACTAGTCCTTTTTTCTTTCTCTTTTGTTTGAAATGGAACCGTCATTCAAGAATTTCAGATTGGGTTCAATAAGTGGTCCATGGTCTTTAGATGCCCACATGTTGCTATGGGAGTTAATTTTGCTTCAAATGGGGACTGTTTTTCTGTCAACATCCACTTGAGAATTGTCTAGAGTGTTTTCGGGACATGAATTAATGGATATTACTTATCTGAATAATAATCATGATTTCAAAGTGAAATAATTAATGGGACGCTGTAATGGATATTGTTTGTTAAAGATCAAAATCAAGGCTAATGGGATCACTATCTACTCAAATTAGTACACTGTGACAAAGTTTGAGGTTTGTTCTTTCTCTAATACAACTATATTATTTCTAGAGAAGAAAAATCACTTGTATTTGTTCTTATATTCTGAAAACGATCACACAAATCTAATTCTTATTGAAATTAATTGCTTCAACATTTTGTTGCATTATCAGCAGCCAGACAAGAAGAGAGCTAGATTACAGCATTTGAAGCTCATGATGATTTAATTAATTAGAAAGTGCTGCAATATAGTCATTGCAATGTCGTGGACTCGAAACCAGCCCCATTTTGAAGATAAGATTAAAATTAACTACAAATGAAGCAAAAGGGAGAATGTTTTCTATCATTCTTTTGCCAATTGAAAGCCTTATGAATACATGGCTGACTTCATTCATATACAATTGTACTGCAACTTGATAAAGAATTGATTATGTAGCCTAGAATGATCACTTTGCTTCTCGCGAATGACGTCAGGATCATTAGTCTGGCCTTAGTACTAGCCTCAATCTATTTAAAGGTCCAACTTATACAGTTATTCACAAAGATTTAAAGTAAAGCACTTAAGAGCCAAATAAATTATATATAAAGGATACAAAAACTGAGAGGATTAAGATAGGTGTAGAATTGGAGCCACTAAGATTGGATACTTATTAACAAAATATCGAACAGTTGTAAGCATATTCACATAACCACAATAATAATAAAAGCATTTAAGATGTAGGTGCGTAGAATTTTTTTTCCCCCTTTGCTTTCGAATTTTATTGGATCTTAAGTTGCACTCAGGAGGGTAGTAGGAAGCAGTTGGAGCTTTAGCTTTTGATTAATTTTCTAATTAAGTGGGTCATCTTAATTTGCATTGACCTCATTCCTCACCTCAATCTCTTAGTGTTGCGACAGTATCTATTTTACAATTAGCATTTCTTATATGTGGCAAAAGAAAGGAACCTTCAAATAATTAAGGTCAGATCGTTTGAGAAAAAGTGCTTTGTTTTATATATCAGAAGAGACAATAATTTATTAATAAAAAGTTGAAAAAGGAATGATAGTGAGAGTGTCACGTCTCCAAATTAACAAAAGGCCTTTTTTTCGGGGAGGAATCATCTTGGATAATCCTTGATTACAATGTCTCAGACTTCTTTTCTTCAGCAAGTGGCTTTCTGGCATGGTTGCTATTTGCTAAAGTTGCACCAAGATTAACTTTAACTCAAAACTTTTAATTACTCAACTCATCACTCATGTTTATGGTCCAATCGCAGGACCATCATTACTCATCTAGCTCATGAATGGGAATGGCAATCGGTTCGGTATGGTGTCGTTATATAATATTAACATTGAATAATGCCAACTAGAGATTTAGCTAAATTGGTATATAATTGAGGCATGAATCGATTATGTACAATTGTTGGCTGAAGGTTGAATTGGAGGATAAAGGGATAGAGTCAGACAGATTTGTGAGGACTCTATTAACAAGGCCATTTAACTTCTGAATATTGGAAGAAAATAAGACGTGAATCAATTATGTACAAATGTTTGGCTGAAGATTGAAATGGAGGATAAAGGGATAGAGACAGTTTTGTGAGGGCTTATGTTAACGAGCCGAATTTAACTTTTAAATATTGGAAGATAACAAACAGTATTTTTATATAAGCTTAAGGTAATCATTAACTCGTGAGCTAGCTTTTGAGTATAAGTTAGATTCATGGACTTTTATACGTAAGAGTTAAATTCATGCACCAACTACCCATATGGCAAGGGCGAAGTCTAGAGTTATACTTATATCTTACCACTTGACAAGGATACGAGCCACCTTCTTCTTGAGGCAATCCTTAATACATGAGCTTTTCTATATGAATATGGATTTTTCTATACGAAACAGACTGTATCAACTTTCAAATATCTGTATAGGATGTAGGAATCCGAATCCTCCTACCGATTTGCAAAAGAATATAGGTTCACTACTTGACTACTGGTAATAGTTTCCAGAGGACATAAACTTTCCAGCTGCCTTTTTGTCAATAATTTCACTTCCTAATAAATATTTCCGGTCCTTCACTAAAGTATGCTTGCATGGCACTGTAATTTGACTAGCCTATTCTTTTTTGAAGAACTTGCAGATCGATTCTGATTGTGCAATCAAATCTCTCATATGCTAAGAGACTAACTAACATGGGTGTATCATATATATATGGCAATCCAATCTTCTCCTTATGTCTCCACTCTGCAAAAATATGTCAATAATTAAAATTAAACTTTTCCTTAAGATCACCCCCTCAAAGGGACTAAAGATCTTCCTTTCCTGCACTATCTTAGAGCTGATCTTAGTGCCCATATTCAATAGTAATCAATCCCCAATCCCATTATGCCTTCCAGAGGCATTAGTGATGTTGGAGCGACGCTTCCCTCATGACTCATGTTCTTATATTATATACAAGAAAATTAAAGCATTTGTTAGGAAATGATTCTAACTTCATTACCTTTTTTCTTTTTAATATATAATAACCTGCAAAAGCCAACATTCTAGGTTGGGAACCCTTTCAAAAGTTGAAACCAAAACCATTTCACAGAAACATTTCTCTTCTTCATTCTTTATCATGATTCGATAAAATAATTCCAATATGAGCATGAGATCATGGACTATGATTTTTATGTATATTAACTAGTCTTTTGAGATGATCAATTGTATAGTTCATGCTGTATTTGCACGGCTTTAATCTTTTCCCGAGTCCCCTATAACCCTAATTCATTATAATATGAAACTTTGAAGCGGCTAACAGCTATTTTCTCTTTCCGTTTCCTCTTTAACTATTGCCAACCCAATTAACAGAACTAGCTAGATACATCATCCAGAATCTACAGAGTTGCCTATTTGGGTATTCTGTTTTTACTTTTAAGATCCAACATTGAGCAGAATTTAGTTTTTAAGTCTTCTTTTTACATAATGGAAGCATTTTAATGCCCCTAGACGCGGTCACATACCTATAAATTGTTGCTTTTAGTTTTAAAAATATTCTATTTTGTTTTATTTCCCCTTTATATCAAGTTATTAACATGTCATTGGCTCTATAGCAATGCGTTTCTTCGCATTCAAATAATGCCAACCCAAAGTACATCCACCACAAGAAATAATTATAATTAATAGCATAAATTCATTTTAGCACATATAGTAAAAGCCACTAGCACCTTAACCAAATTACCAAATATCGCTCAAAGACAAAAGTAAAAATGAGTTACCAATAGATTAGGGTTTATGCATCTGTCGTTTGTTGAAATGCTTTTGTAAAACTGCAAGTGTTAAAATGATCATGAATTAAATTTAATTCATCCAATTAAAAAAGATAGTCTGCCATCATTGAAAAGAAACCTATCATTTTCTAAATACAAAACAAAAGCAAATCTAATAATTTCCTTATGACATGCGCAGCATAGCCAATGAAAAATGATTTATTTGCATGAAAAGCTATGTTTAAAATTAGGCAAAGGATCGATGTATATATTATGAGTGTTTCACTCTCTGGATCATCTATCAATCTTCTCCATTTAACAGCATTAACAGCCAAATTAACAGTGTATGAATAAAATGTGAGAAGGCTACAAGGCATTGTAGTACCAGAAAAACTTTTTCAAAAAAGTTCGTATAAGACATGAGCATTGAGGCTGGAAGCCATTAGGCTTCAGCATCATTATTAGTCAGCATCAGCAAGAAGAGCAGACATCTTTCGGCGTATATACAGCAAGTAAAGTCCAAGCTTTTTGTACCCATCAATATATATAATTAATTGACGCTTTAATAAATTCTCTCTTTCAATCAAACCTACAAGACTTGAATTGAAAACCTTCTTGCATTTCTACTATTTATAAACACCATATGCTCAAGTAGTCCTCCTTTACTTGAGCTGACATCACTAGATTTTGTGAAAGTATGAGAAGAAGTTGCTTTCAATAGCACTAGATTTATGTGTCAACTTTCTGTTTTTTGTTTGCATGCTTACATGCATAAATGTTTTTACCTATGACATAAATGACAACCACAAAAAAGTCTAAAATCAGAAATAGCACGGTCATCTAGTGATATTATATCATATTTAAATATTCATTTAACTAACTAGCTATTGATAGTTTTCAAATTAAATATGTACACGGCCACCGAACTTTGTTAGATTAATGTACAGAGATGATGTGGTGCCTCAACATGTTATGGACTTTCTCCCTAAAAGAGCAATATAGCTTAGGGTTTAGTGAGTCTACTATGTGCCCGCCACCAAAGTCATCCAAACACTGTTTCGAAGGGACTAAGGCGTCAACATGGTAGGGTTGAGTTGTCATTTAGGTTTGGATTCTATGTATCAATGGAAAAAAGCAAAGGGAAAATTTTGAAAGTGTAGAATGCAGCTAACTGCTTTTGATGATTTACAACTTAACCGGATCTAATAAGTGACGAACGCAGCTGTCATGAATTGACAGCGGTAATCATAATTCATGCTGAAAAGCAATTAATGGACACATTAACATTCCCCCATGTTATATCATTTAACTGATCTCAAACTAAAAGAAGCAGGGACCATCTCTTTATATACAGTACTCGCATTTTAGCTACCCTCACTTACTATAAATCAAAGTGGTTACGTGAACTCTATCCAAAAAAAAAAATGGTGGTTACGTGAAAGAATTGAATGGCCCCAGCCCCCTAGCACTTGTGCCAGTAATCCCTTGAAAATTAATTATATAGTAAAGTTTCTTTTGATGTGTAACTGCAAGTCAGTTGTTTCTTCTCCTGTTCCCAAGTGTTGTTACATGCGACTTGTCTACAGCAAAGTCTTTATAACTAAAATTAAATAAGTGAAGAATAGAATAAATGAATGGAAGTAAAGTAATCATACGATGGACAGATTTAAGAATCCCATTTCGTTAGGCTTTAGAAAAGGCAGCTCAACTCAAGTACTCCACATAATTAATATATATGACCAAGAAGGTTTCGAAAATAACTAAAATTGTTTTCACACACACAGACGTTGTGTGTGCGGATCATCCCTCTTCACTCAATTGATGGGGTGGGGGTGCAAACACCCTCTCAAAGCAACAAATTTTCATGGTTGTGCGCTTGCTACAACCTTGCAATCGCAGTAAAATTTTATCACATGACTCCGTTATTCTATGCGTGTATAAGAAAGTTTGTGATCGTGTTGCAGCTTATTAGCGGGCTTGAATTTATCTACGACAAAGAAAGGTTTCGTTTTCGTTTTGCTTTTTCGTTTTTTTTTCGTTTTTTCTCTGATAAGATGAACTGGGTAAATACTATCTAGTATCTGAGCTAATTATCCATTTAGTTCTTAGGTTACATTTGGAAGATTGAACTGGGTTGTTTGTTTTTTGGTCTGAAAACTAATACACCTGAATGATTCTAAATTTTGAATAGAACTAAATGTCTAAATCTGAGCGAGATATTTATTTTTCTGACTAAATTGCTAAAATTAATTACTAAGTTGTTTGTTTTTTAAACTTAAAAATTCTGAAATATTTTTACATTTATGACCTTACAAATTATAAATGTTAAATAAATAATAATCATCTTAACGAACTTAAATAAGA
This sequence comes from Murraya paniculata, assembly GCA_030449075.1. NCBI lineage: Eukaryota > Viridiplantae > Streptophyta > Magnoliopsida > Sapindales > Rutaceae > Murraya > Murraya paniculata. The sequence continues at coordinate 1,057,060 of JAEVFN010000030.1, forward strand.
TAATATATTATCATAAAATGAATCGTATTCAATTATATTCTAAATTAGTATATGTTAATCGATTTTATTGTAGTTCATGATGCTTTTGTCTGAAAAATATTGATAAAAAATTATGAAGATAAATAGTGCTAATTTGAAGAAAATAAAAAGATAAAAATAAATAATAGTCTACCACTGTATTAGTACAAGTTATAGAGATGAGTAATAATATTAATTATTGTATTTTATTTAGGTAAGGATGAAATTTGATTAATTAGATAGGGATATTTTGAAGAATATCCTTTAATGACATTATCAAGACTTTTGAGATTAAGTAAAAAGATAAAAAAAATTGGCTTAATAACTCAATGACTGAAAATTTTTATTAAGTTGAAAAAAAAATAAACTGACTTAATGACTTAACTTATTGAAATTAAGTCAATTAAGTCATTAAGTCAAAAAAAAAAAAAAAACAAACAAACAAATAGCCCCAAACTCTTAGGATTAGATTAAATTGGATTATACAATATTGTCTTTTGTTTAGTATAATGTCGAATGAGACTATGTTAAATTTAATTTAATGAAGCTAAAATAACTATTTAAATAATATATTATTTTTTTAAAAATCATATTACTATTTGCTAAATTTAATATATTTATTTTAGAGTTATTGGAAATAAATAATTGAATAATTTTTTATGTTTAATACATTACATACTAGTTAAAATAAATTATTGAATAAAATTTTGATATTATTAAATTTAGATCATAAGATATCACCCATCTACTCTCGATTGAACTGATTTTTTTTTTTTTAAATCCTTCAAATTAGTCTTTTTATCTAACATCCAAACATAGCCTCCGAATTATTAAAATTTTTTTTATTGTATATTTGTTTCCATTAAAATTTAGTTAATTACTATCTTTTTTTCAACGTGTTACCATAATAAAGCTATGCACAGAGGATCCTGGCTGATTTATGATAATAATACTGTCATAAGTTTACATTTCTTGAACAGTTAATTATATAATGATAGTTTGGGGATTAATGAACAGAAGTGATTATTAATTGGAAGGAAATTCCATGACCAAGAAAAAGCTATTAAAAAGGAACTTACAGCATCTTAAATGCCATTAATGATAACTTTAGAGAAAGTAAATTTCTAAGAAAAATAATTCAAAAGATAATAAGCTTTCGTGCACAAAAGAAAGAGGAAGGGTTTTTATCAAATATTCTCATTTGGGAAAGGCTGATTTGGAGCATCCCACCAAAGGGTTTCAAGGGATTCCTTTTTCTTTGGGGGAAAAAAAATTAAAAAATAAAAGTGTGGTGAAGAAATTGGGTCGGTGGTGGTGAAGTGGATGTGATGGCAATTGCGGTGCCCATTCTTGGTCTCATTTTCTCTGTGGGGACATCGAAAATAAAAACAATGTTCATTTTTATCAAGCGAGCCACGTAGAAATTCTGTGAACCAGACGTTTCGGTTCATAATCTATGCTGTAATGATGTTGTTGGGCTGCAAGGGTTTTGGCCTTTGAAAGGTTAAGAACAAACATAATTAATTTGTTTCATGATAATGTTGATTAATTTTATTCACTCGGGATATTGTAAAAAGTGATTCCAAATTCGTTTTTATGCTTCTTAAAACAAGTAAAAGTGATTTTGTTAAAATTGATGCATCTGATTGGCCTGTTTATAATATAAAACCCACAGTCAAATCAAGTTAAATTTCTCAATATTTTTTTAATATTATTGCTCTTGTTTTGGCATCATGACCGGCAGAACTGAATCAGCACTTGTGGGAACAAAAACATTATCTCTAAAGAATTGAACATCAAATTTGATTATATTATGCAGCAATATATTCCCAGGATGACCAATCAGAATCATGATTTTTTAAGTATCAAAGGCGAAGGGGTACAAAATTGACCAGAACGTTGGAAGCCTGCCAGGGCCCCCCTAAAAGCATAACCATTCAGCATAGCATCAGCACTTACAATTCTGCTTGGCAATAAATTTAGACCCGTTGACGAGGCATTAAATATTGATTTCTTGATGGCATGCACTGTTTCATAATAATATCATATACATATTTGATATCATGTTTACAGGCCGTACAGTCGGACATACTGCTTCACATAGATGGCTCTTGCCATTAGCAACATACCAATGGATGTTCATTCTGTGTTTCACATAAATGGATAGCATAAGGACCATATGTCACTGGATTCTTGGGTGAGGCATTTCCAGCTGCATGTGATTACAATGGATTCCTGTTTACATCTTTGTACAGCAAATAACGAGTCCGGGTTTTACCAAGTGCAGCATACCTGAAATGGGGCAGAATGCATCATTGCCTACTAGTTCGGAGTTAACTGGAGGAAGAGCAAAAGGAATATTCGATGTGCCAATTTCTTATAAGAGGGGTGACAGATTCCTCACTTACCATTGTAGCACAAATGGTGCCATCCAAATCACATCACCAGCTTGAACTGGGTACCTATAAGCAGAAGATAAATGAGCAATACTGCAAGAGCATGCTTTACAAAGGTAGTGGTAAACATCAAGCTGAATAAACCAAAACAAAACGCCAGGATAGAAGATGGAAGAAAACCTTCCACTGGTCTGTTATTAGTGCGTGTCGTGAATGCATTAATGTGCACGTTCCATTGAAAGAGCAAATCACACAGTCTTAAAGGAAGGGCAATAACAAGAAAAAGAATATGGATTTATTTTTGTTCTTCTCTGCATATGCATGTATAAATCTAATCGAAGAAATGGCAGAAGCAATTTCACAGACTCATTTCCACTGTAATCCGAGACAGATGTTTTGTAGATATTTAAGATGCAAAAACACCATAACAAAACTTGAAGGTATCAGCTAAAACTTAGATTTCCAAACATCAGTGTGAAAAAACTTCCAAGAACTGCAACTAATCCTAGGAGCAGCGGCATGGGAGCTCCTGTTGGCTTTCTTTATGAATTTCTATAATTTGGTGGATTTAGGAAAAGCAGTAAAAATCATTTTATCCCTCGAAAGAGGCACATAACAGGATATGAACACTGAATCCACTTATCCATCTGTTTCATAAGATTGGGCTTAGACATAGCTAGCGATATGCCTGCTTCATACAGTCTCAACTCTTAAATGAAACTCTTACCAGCTATCACCCAAGCGATAGATACCCTGTCCCTCTAAAAGCAATAAACCATGCTGATTATAGTGGACCTCCTGCAAATGCAAACAAGCCAAATCAAATGGCATAATATTCACCCCGCAAGTAAACAGAAGAAAACCACAATAATTACAGAAACATGATAAAGCTATGAATCATACAACAAAGCTTCAAATGTAACAAAGACATAGCAGAGTTTCAGCAAAAATAAACCAGAGTTTCAACAAATGAAACATTTTAATCTTCAAAAGATTGTCAGTACTCATTACTGAAAGTAATTTCGGTTTAAGGTGGCTTCGGAGTGAAAAACTCAACGTTTAACACCTAATAAGATTGACATGGAATCTTGTGATTTATGGCACATGAGTTAGATATAGATAGATGCAGGACTTATAATTTCATCAGGAGTTGTTACCTTAAGCTGTTTGCAACGAATTCTATTACTTATTACAAGCATTTTTCTTCTGTCTGAACCAGTAATAGTTTTAATAATCAAGAAGTTAAAAAGAAAGAGAGAGAGTGCATACCTTCACATTAAGGAACTCTCCAGGTTGAAAATCCATAATCTGCATGCATGGACACAAAAGATCAAATCATAGCAGACGGTCATAACAAATGAACTGTTAGTCTATTTCAACAATGCTACTGCAGATATACCGCACATTTAGCATACAAAAGACCCGAAACTTCAGCTCATATGTGTAATGGTCTGAAGTAAAAAGATCCAAGCAGTGCATTGTGGTTGCCAATTGCAGTTTGAGAATTAAAATACATATCCACTAAGAGCCTAGGGGATGCAGCTCAAGGAACCAGAACTCCAGAAGCATAAAAGACAATCTAAAATATCTAGGAAAGCAAGAAGAAAATAAGAGCATGTAGGCTGTCCTTAGTTAAAAAATCCTAAGAAATGGACAAAAGAAACACTTTTTTAGATGGGGCTTGCATACCCTAACTCTCTTTCCAGAAGAATTACATGTCTAGTTGCTGACAAGTCAATAAAAAAGGACTTCAATCAAAAGTCCTAAACCAGGCAATCACAATTAAAAAAAATTGTTAAGACAAAGATTGTGATTCAAGAAGCAAGTTATGGCTCACGTGGATATTGAAGTCAAAAGGAACTGCTTGAGGAAGAAGCTTTCTAAGCTGAAAAACCTGTTAAGTAACGACTTATAAGTAGCTTATCAGCACAAATCTATACAAGATTGAGTAAATAGATAAAAGCAAATAAGCATGGAAACATGAAAAGTTTCTTGGCATAATTATCATTTGTTGAGTTTCAAAAATAATAGAAGACAATACAATTCGTATTCTTTTGATAAGAAACAAAACATAATTCATATGATCAACAAAAATAAATTGTTCAAAAATATGAAAAGACCTGCTTACAAGGTTCAATAACTGTTCTATATTTTTTAAACTGGAACCTAATATTAACAGGGGGAAAAAAATCTCTGTGAAAGGGATTACAAACGTCAGAAGATAAGCAAAATATAACCAGAACTCACCTCTCCGGGGGTTTCAAGAAGTGGCTGCTTGTCTGTTGAACCAACAATCTGCTCAGTTATATGATTTTCAAGGGAGGCATACCTAAGAGTTAAAACCCAAAAAAAGGTGAAAATGTAACAAACTGGTATCAGATATGCAATCTATTCAATCAGTTATGATAGCATAGAGCTTTACAATGCTGCTCAAAATGGTATAAGATGGCATAGGGAGGATAAGATGGCAACTATCTAGTCAATTATGTCATAGTGGGTTACAAAACCTGCGCTCAACTACAGCGAGAGTAGCTGATCCATCAGCCCTCAGAGAATGTTCAAAATTGGGAGGTAGATAAGCATACGAATCCACCTACACAATAAAGCATGTAACATAATATCTGAACAAGGTTCAGAGAAGTAGAAATAGACATGCATAAAAAGTCCAAAAAAGGAGGGAAAAAAGGGACACGCATGCATGTATAAGGAACTGAAAGATATTTAAGCACAGGTAGTTTTGGAAATGACTGCATCGCTTTCTGGTAAATTTGAAAGCTCTGGCTACATGTTCAATGTTCGAAAAAAGATAGGATGTGCCACTTCTGCTACAAGCTTGTGCATTGCGCATTTCGAACAAAATGAATGATACCGCTCACTGCCTATTAAATTTGAATTCAACTAGTACCACAAGTTAGTTGACAAAAGTAAAATCAGAATATTTCTCACCATCAGTTTGTTGCTAACACCTGAAACATTAGTGAGCATCGCAGAACCCTGAACAACAAATATGAACCTGAGAAGCGAGAAGATGGTAAATGTCACAACCAAAATGATGAATAGAACTTGAAATAGTTATGTTTGAACCAGTCCATACAGACGGAAGTTAATAAATATATGCACACCTCTCTACATCATGTGGGGGAAGTGCTGATCTGGCATTTTCTGCACAGTATAAAAGCTTACATCAGCAAGTTAGCAAATGCATTCTGGTATGCCACCAATTGCAATGTTATTCTAATGACACGAACTTGGCACAAAACATGGATGGCAAACAAATGACAATAGATATCATAAAGGTCATGCTGGGATTTTCCATGTGCCCACGACTGAAAATGCAAAAAAGAAGCAACAGCTCACTTTTATCACTGTGACAGAGGCACAGCTAAAGAGCAACGCATAAACACCACATGTGTCAAACACATCAAAGTTCAAACCTGAGAACAAAAGGCAAAAAAAAAATTGACAGCTAAAGATGAATAAACCTTGCATATTTGCCAGGTACATGACAAAATGTGAACCCATTGCTGGTGTGATTAAATATGCTCCCAATGTATTTGTCCTGTCAATCAAATGTGAATGACTACACCACAAAACAAGAACAGAGCTTTCTGCCACTAGATTCAAAGGCAAGTCAAAAGTACCATTCAGGTAAGGGACTGAATACATGACTCTCAGGTGTTATTAACGCATGGTCTCTTTTGTAAACACTGCGCGCGAAACCCGGCAAGTCTGACAAGCACAACCAAATTAATCTTGGATTAGTTAACAATAACATACCCTTTAATTATCAATAAAAATGAAATATTTTGCCCTTTTTGCCGTACCAGAGTAAAACATATTCATTCAAGATCAAGACAGGAAACATATTCAACAAAAAACGATAGACACGAAAATTTGCAATGATATACCTCGTAGATGAGAAGGAGATAGCGTTGGGTTTGTGACTTTCCAATACATAGGCTCTGAGCTTATCTCACTGTCCAAGATTGAAGGAGCAGAACAGAACCCCCCATCAGTCACCCCAATTGTAACCAAATCTGCAAACGAGTTAAAGGAAAAATGAAAATCAGTCACCACATGAAAATAGAACCTCCAAAATGTTACCTTTACCTCAAACAATCCAATCTAATATTAAGAATAATAAGCCATAGAGTGAAGAAATGGAAGAAAGAATGCGAAGTTCAAGTGTACTTAGAGTGACAGAGAGGACAAGAAGAACTTGATGGCTCTGCATATTTTGAGGTACTGACTGTACTGATACGAGATACTAAGACGGAACGAAGTCGGGGCCGGGGGCGAGTCTTGTTCAGTTCAGTTTCTTGCTGCGTGTGCAGTCACTGTGTGTGTTTGTTGTTATGCGTTAGAAAGGAAAACGACGACGGCGTACACGTCGGATGGGAGTAGTGGAATCATTTTTTAAACGTCGGTGGTTGCTAGCAGTAAATTTAAAGAATTTGACGGTCAAAAATTAGAATTACATCTAACTATTTTTTTTTTACTTTTTGTTAAGCTCCTACACAAAAAGATTTTGTGTAAAGCAAGATTAATAATGTACTTTATGGGGTAAAAAAATTTTGTTTGTTCATTTTATCAATTTAATTATATATATATACTGTTTTAAATAATCATATTTCTTGTTTTAAATATATTCTCTATTGAATTATTTATAAGTTCACCATTTCAACATATAACATTTTTATTATTCAATTTAATTTTTTGATTAATATCATTTTAATATTTGACTATGTTTTTACCTTAGAGCCCCATTATTATCCGACAACGTATAGGGATACATACGTGAATTTCGAAATCCATAGCAGTCAGAGCCCAATTAGGGTTTATCATTCAACCGCCACAGTTTGCGGGGCAAACATAGAGCCGTTACAATTCAAAACCTTTACATTTCAATTGAACTACACCGACTGAGACACGTAAGGGTTTAGTGTTATATCATCCAACGGCCTTACGGGCTACGGCCATCCCGCCGTTTTAATTAGGGTTTACGTATCCAATCGCCATAGCGCCATCAGGCCATTAAGGATAAATATATAGAAGTTGTAATTCTAATATCAACTTGTGAAGATGACTTCACCAGAGACCAATTCAGTGGGCTCTTTGGTCTCTTCACTCGTAAGTAGCTTTAAACTAGTCCCTCCAGCGGCTATTCCACCAATGTTGGATTGCATTTTGGCATCAACTGGTTCTTCTGCATCAGCTATCTTTTTTTCTCTTCTTGATCTCTCCAAGGTATTTAATTTAATAAAAGCCACCTTTCATTTTCATGAAGTAGTTGAACATGCTTTCATGTTTGTTTTGGTTTGTTTGATTCACTTAGGATGCTATTCAGGAGGGTCAGAAATTGGATTCTGATCAGTGTAACTACATTGCATCAATGGTGGGAGCACTCTGTCATCTTCTCAAGACACTTGGTGAGTTACTGGCCTTTATAGTCCAATCATGGGTTGTCAAAACTGAGTTATTTCTTTACACTTGTACGTGCCACACTCTGTTTCCTAAAACTGCTTATTTGTTTTCGTTATTGTTCATCAGCTTGTTGGTAGTATGATTATCTGAATTTGAGTTTGCTAAGGGGCGGGTTATATTTTCATCACAGGGGCAAATCATGATGCTTTTCAGTCATTTATGTGGAAAAGTTTTATTCCTCTTATGAAGATGAGACACGCATTCGAACCTGAAATGCTTAACCAGGTAGAATGGTTAGCTGTCTTATGGCTTAGAATAGTATTTTAGTTATTACCTGCATCTATCTTTTTATCCGTACTGAAATATTTTTTGTTTGCTTTAGATTTCAGAATCATTCTTCGATGTTGTAACCAAGACTAATACTTGGATAAATTTGGAGGAAACCTTGGTCCCTTGTATTTTTAGTTCAGTTGGTTTTTCTTTGGGTATGCTTAAAAATGAAGAATCAGATGCCATTGAATGGCATAGTTGCTCACCTTTCCAAGGTTCAAAAGGCGAGATAAATGCTTCAGATATGGATAAAGAGTGCATGCTCTCTCTATCTAGGTCAATTACATTGCCAACATCATGCCATATTTTAACCTTAGTGATGGATGCTGCTCTAAGAAATCTTGAAGCTGCTCCAAACACAGATTCACTATTGGAAAATGATTGTTGTTATGCAGAAAAGTTTGCTGCTAATTTGCTTTGGGATTTATGTACCACGACAGAGCGATTACTTTTGCAAAGTGTGGAACACCGGTCTTGCGCGATTGCCTTTCTCCTTCCCATAATTCTCAAAGCATTTGTTTCTCTCCACTCTTTGGAAATCTCATTCCATGGGCGTATATATACACTTTCCAGGTAGAGACATATGGCATACATATGATGCTCTGATTTGCATGAGTTACCTTCTATTTTTCCAAGAAATATGCAGTTTTCTTTGTTTGTAACTTTTCTATTATTATAACATCTTGTTTGCTTCCAGGAAGTGTTTCTTTAAGAAAATTTGGAATTGCTGCAGAACCCTATTTTCTCTTGGACCTTTGGAGAGGAGAGATGCCTTTACAGTGCTCTCTCTATACCTATCTTATTCTTCTTATACAGAGGGATCTGAAAATTCTGATAGGAGTGATAGAGGTGAAGAATTCGACATAAGAGCTGTGAAAGACTTTTGGGGAGAAATAAAAAGAGGCTTGGTATGTGCCCCCAATCTCCTTACCACTTTTTGTTATCCACCTTGAGTTGGTGATAACCATAGCACTTCAGATTCTTTGCTTTGCCTTTGTTTTTATTTATTTTGTGCAGGTTATTTCAAAAAAATTCTTGTATTCCTGTTAGGTTGATGAGGAAGGCTTAGTGAGGAAGCAATCGTTACATATATTGAAGGCAGTCCTGCAGATAAGTGAAGAAAACCAAGGCCACTGTGGTGTTTCAGATATGAGATCACAGGAAAAGAATTCAACTGCTCGAGGTATGACAAAGAGGGACCTTTGGGCTGTCAAGGAAGCCAAGTCACTGGGGGTAGGGAAACTCTGCAATGCAACTGATTTGGCCTTGAAGCAGGGTCAGCAGCAGTGGGAGGCATTCATACTGCTGTATGAAATGCTTGAAGAGTATGGTACTCACCTCGTGGAAGCTGCTTGGAATCACCAGGTGATGACACCTATTTTCTTCGTTTCTCATTTAGTCATTTGATTTCTCAAGAACTTTTTATTAAGATAAAAATATAATTTTGATTTTGATGATCTATATAGAATGCAGTCATATGACATAAGACTTGATGGATAAGGTAAATAAGCATTATGGCTTATGGGGAATCATTCTTATAGAAGTCCGAATCTCAATTCTACACAATGTATCTACTAATTATTTATCGTCCGTCACAGATAACCTTGTTACTTCAGTTATCTCTCCCACATGACAACCTTCCAGGCTCTACTTGCGGAGCATATCAAAATCAGATAGAACCTTCAGGCGAAATCTTTGATTGGTTATCAGTTTTGTGGGAACGGGGTTTTTGTCATGGGAATCCTCAAGGTATCAAAGACTTATTAGCTCAGTCATTTAATTAGACTTATCGGGTTTATTCACTAAGAGGTCACTTTACTGTAAACCACGTTATATTAATTTTAATATAATTTATCTTAGGTTCCATTATAATTCCTTCTTTCTTTTCTCTTTGGTTTGTGCAGTTAGATATATGATCATGCAGTCATTTTTGGGCATTGAGTGGAAGAGTTATGAGAACTGTGCAAAATCAGTAACTGAAAGCTTTGTTCTGGGTCCATTCATGGAAGGATTGAATGACCCTGTCCACCACAAAGATTTTGGTTTGTTCTTAATTTGACTGGTCCTGGATATAGGAGTTACTCATCGAGAATACATTATCTTATTTTATTATGTCATAGGAGATAACTTGATAGGAATATTAGAATAGAGAAGATTGAAAGTAGCTGTTTCGTGTTTTTTTTTTCCCCATGTATTCTAGCTGATATACTTCTAGAAGCATGACATGTATCTGCCATGTGCAACATGGTGGCTATGCTCAAGCATTTATCACACGTTGCTGAAAAATCATTTTCTTGAATGAACGCTTTGGTATACTCCTTTGGCATATTATGTCCGGTCTTATCTCTTGGGCTCTGCTCTGTTAAAACTTGTTCTTATAAATTTCTAGAGTCTCTAGCACATTTACTTATACTTTTATTTTGTTATTCTTTCTTGGTGGAGTTGGGTTGTGGGGTATTTGGGGTGTTGAGGGGCAGGGTGAGTGGATATATGTCTTGCTTGAAGAGTGCTAAGTTTCACATCTGTTGAGGTTTTTGTTCCCTTTGATTTTCCATCATCACTAAAGTAGCAAGAAAAAAGTTAAAACTTCCTTTATGGGTTTACCAATGGCTCTATACTATGGTTATTGGAAGAGCTTTTGGTCTTTCTTTTGGTTTCTAACATGAAGCTGTTGAATATTCCTTTTGAGTAAAATAATTTTAACCTCTGGTTTTCACCATCCACCTTGACTAGCTGAAGAATAATTTACAAAGATCATGTTTCACCAAATTTCCTTTGTAATATTTATATATATTTTTTATCAGGCACAAAAGGAGTTTACTCTTCAAGGGCCATTGAACGTGCAGCCTGTTTTTTACATCAATACGCAAGTTTCCTAGATACAAGGTAGCGTGTCGTCAATGAATTTTCATTTTGTAGCTCACAAGTTGAAGAACTGAGCTAGTTGTCTTGTTATAAGTATTGATATCTTTCTCCAAATGATACTGAAACAATGTGTTCATTTTAAAGCATTTGTTTGGGATTATGCTTGGCATGTTAATGAGATTTTGTTTAAAAGAGTGCATTACTTTGGATATTACTTCCTCAACTTTGAAGTAACTTGTATGTGATTTTCGCTCATTATTGATGTTGAGGAAGTGGTTGATGCATGTGCATTTATCATGTGATTACAGGAAGCAGATTGCATTTTTGAGCGATTTAGCATCTGTTGCTAAACAGCAATCGTTTGGTAGAGTTGGATTGATGGCGCTTGCAGAATGCATTGCTTCTGCTGCTTGCGGAGTTGGTGCACGTATTGAAAATAAAACAGAATGTTGTGGAGATGCTTTACCTGAAAAGGTCCCCGAGGAATCTTCTCCGGAAAATTTTCCTTGCAATGATAAATCAAACTTGTTGGATATTCTGAGATTTGTTATTGAAAGCAGCAAACAACATTTTAATCCCAATTATCGTCTTCGAGGTGTCTAATTTTGTAATCTGGTTAGATTAGGATATTCTTTTTGGCAGTTTAAAGTTTAGACCACTGTTGATTACAGTTTGGAGCATGCCTTTTGTGATACCTTTAATTACGGTTTCCAGTTTGCGAGAAAATCCTGGAAGCAGCTGCTTCTTTGATGTGTTCATTCGAGGTGCCCCTTGAGATACTCTTGCACTTCATTTCAGCACTGCCTCGAGAATTTACTGACTATGGTGGTATGTAAAGCGCTTATGCCAACCTATGTACCATTTGTTTCCAGCTTGCTTCTGCGAAAATCTGATTCATATCGTGCTAACTTATCTCTCTTGTGTTATTTCATTCCTCTATTTATTTTCAAATTGAAATGTTAGTTCGAATTATTGTTTTACCATTTTCTTGAAATGAGTAGCTCAAGCTGTCTTTTGCTATTTATTTGTTTCTTTACTTCAATTTAAATTGAACTACTTCTGTTTAATGGGTTTTAATGCACATTCTTTAATAAGGATGTTACATCTATGATCTTTCTCTCTGTGCTACTTCCAGGTTCCTTAAGAGCAAGCGTAAGAGAATGGCTTTCAGGGTGTGGTAAGCAGCAGTCTGCCAATAACTGCAAAAGCCAGATGCTGGTTTTAAACAGTCTTAATGGCTTCCCAATTAGTTTTACAAGTCAACTAAGTTTGAGCAATGCTTTTGTTACTTGTGATGATGAAGACTTAGATTCTTGGGAATCTAAGGCGAAGAAATGGGCAAGAGTGTTTTTTCTTGTAATCAAGGATGAACAGGATTTTGCCCCTGTACTAAAGGTTCCTTCACTTTTCTGAGGCTCTACTAATTCTCTTAGTTCTTTTTTTCTTATTTCCTGACATGTATGCGCAGGAAGGTTGTTAAATGTTCAATTGATGAGTAATTTATAATGCATTTATATTTTTGCTTTACTGCTGTTATCATTCCAGTGTCATTTCAATATACTTTTAGTACACTCTGACACTTGTTTTATGCTGGCTTCTACAGTTTATTCAAAATGGCAGTATCAATATCTGCAAACAGAGCAATCATGTACATTGTATCCCCATGAAGTTTCTCATCCTTACCTTGAACTTCCTTCGGGAGTTCCAGACAATGCAGGAGAGATATACTGAATGTGGAATAAGAATCAGAACTAAATCAGAAATTGACACGCTTAATACAGTGGATCAATTCTCTTATGCAGAAGCTTCCATATTTCATGAGAAGTTAGCGAACCTTTTCCCTAGTGTTTTGGTATTGAGAGAATTAACCATTTTAAAATTTATTTTCTAAATGATGTGGTTTACATAGGACTTCCTATTAGTGGTATTTTTATACAAGGAGTTTTATTTTGGCATGCAGGAGGAGCTGGTTTGTTTTTCCAACTTGTCTTGTTCAATATTTTGGTCCGGTATTGAGATGGAGGAAACAAATCTGCCTGGTTCTGTGAAAGGAAAACTTGGAGGTCCTAGTCAAAGGAGGTTGTTGTTTTCCACTACCACTGCCGTCTTGCAAGCTGTAAGATTACGTAATCTTCAGTTTAAGAAGTTTCTTGCTTAATTTGACTGGTTTTGGTTTTTCATGCCATGCTTTTAGTCTTCTTCTCAGTAATTCTCTTGGAGTTGAGTGCATCTATGCTGTTGCTGTATGATTTATTTTAGGTGAAGCTTAAGCATGGTCCTTTTTCATTTCTCATATTTTAATTCAAAACAGTTATCCCACAGGTTTTCTCATACAATTCTCAAAGAATTTCATATTCTCGTATATGCCAGTTCTCTATTTCATGTGTTCTTGCTTATTATATGTGGGCGGCTGCCAGATATCTTGATAAGTATCTTTTTTTCTTATCTGTTGTTTGAATCAATTATCTTTCATGGAAATCTGACTTTATTGACCTTAAAAGATTTTGAAAGTGCTTGTACTGAGTTAAGCTTATTCACTATAATAATATTGTTCTTCTTGGCTTAAAACTGTAAGTCGGGTTCGGACCAAAAGAAAAACAAAAGAACCACTGAGACACAGTCTTTTTTCAATACATGATGCTTCAATTGAAGTGCAACTCTTGGGTACTTTTCTAAAGTTAAATATTTTTTCATGCACGAAAAGATAATGTCTGTGAAAGCTGTTGCATCAATCTCATCGTGGTGTGCACGGTTGAAAAGAAATGCTTCGATAGAATTTGCTTATGACTTCATGTGGAACTTATTCTGGAAGACCATTCAATCTCCAAGGTCTGATTCTGAGGTATGTTTTGATTTGAATGGACTTTACTTTGTATAATTTTTGTACAAAGTCACAGGAGGTGTCTTCTTACTCTTAAAAGTTGTAATATTTTTTTAAGCTAATCTATTAATAATGTGAATTCTCTGAATTCAGACTGGAGCAGGAAGTTTGTCTTGCAGCATATGAAGCATTAGCTTCGGCTCTGAAAGCACTAGTCTCTCCTCAAGCTTTGTGTTTCTTCAAGAAAAATGATAAGTTAATGCTATCAGCAGTTGAAGGCAGACCTTTGTTGGATTTGTGGGTTCAAACTTTTCTTCAGAACATTAATGCTCTTCTTGCAGCTGGTGTTTTAGCACGTGCTCGACGAGCTATTTTGCTGAACTGGAAGGTAATGAAGCCCTTGTTTTAATTGTTTGTTTTTAATTTCTTTGCTGCTTGAACCTTACCATTCGTCATTGCATCTGCAAATTGGAATTAATTATATCAATTGTCATTACTTGTTTTTTTGTGTTAGTTGTTGTAAGTATGCCTCATTTCCTTCTTAATGTCACTTTTATCATTTATACTATAATGCATCCACAATTCTACTTGTGGTGTTCATTTTTTTCCCCGAATTGTCTTCCAGTTTTGAGATATTAGTGATCAAGTAATTAAGTAAAAGATCGTAACCGTTGCTTTTGTATGACTCAGTGGCTTTGTCTAGAATCTCTGTTGTCACTTCCTTATTGTGGTCTTGAGAATGGAGCGAATTGTACCTATTTCTTCTCAGATGATGTTGTCAGACACATATTTAATGATCTTGTGGAAAGGTAAGAAGCACGTGCTTGTATTGTTGATTTAACATCATGTTTTGAGGTCGATGGATAGTTTTTTAAGATCTTTTGCAGTAGTTTACACTTTCGTTTTCTAAACCTAGTATAAAAAATTTTTAGATGACTGCAATTACATGTAAACACATTATGGTATACCTTAATTTTTAGATGGTACACCTTAATACAACTGGAATTTCCATTCCCTTACAAATTCGGAGGCAATGATATTGGTAATATATTATTTCAATGAAATGTGGCTGGGATTATCTGAAAAGTTTGTAGAAAGTAGTGGGAAATTCACTGATATTCTTCTCTTCTAAAGTCCAAAGTTGGCTTTTTCTCAATTTTTTTTTAATTGTATTTGCAGCCTTGAGAATGCAGGGGAAGGTTCTCTTTTGCCCATGCTGAGATCGGTTAGGTTGACCTTGGACCTTTTTGCCTCTGGTTCATTGGGTTCACTTGTTTCCTCATGCAGTGGTGTGGATACCCAGGTTCACTACATCATTCCCGCATTGAGCGTGGGCTTATCTTTTAATCTTTGCATGTGATTATTTAATGGGTTTTGGGTGGGTTCACTTCAAAAGGTAGAGTGTTCTGGCCACGTTTTGGGTAATTTGGCTTGAGACAAATAGAAGGATTTTTGAAGATTCTGAGGAAGACATAATGTTTTTGTGGGCAAGTGTGTGACCAATACCTTCTCTTTGTGCCCAGTTACTTAAGGAATTTGAAGATTCTAATTTTTTTCATCATTCACCTAAATTGTGAAGCGGTGTTGTGCTTAATTCTGTGTGAGATCATATGGTCATATAGATACTAGACTTATTTGGTCATCTGATCAGCTTTCAACTGTATATATCTTTTTGTGATCTTTAGCGGGTTCTTTCTTTGTGGACTCATTGTTCACTTTTAGTGCATTTTTTTTTCAAATACAAGTTTCCTCTTAAAAATAAAAAAAAGAAGAGAGGGGGGGGGGGGGGGGGTGCTGGTTTGGGTGGCAAAGAGGTTTTCACAGATGTATTGACTTTCTCTTTCTCTCTTTTTATGGGTGTGGTTTAGCTTTTTGAGAATGAGTAAGGGTCATTGTTTGCAGTAGTGAAATGTATTTGTAAAGAGCATTCCCATGTCCCAATTTTTCTCTCTTGAGAAGCTTATTTTATTTCTTAACATTTATGAACACTGGTGGTTATATTTTTCCCCTTTTGAAGCAAAGAACCCAAAATCATATATACTGTGAGGAATTCCATGATTTTCTTGGGGTGCTGATGAAAAAATTTTATTGGTGGATTTTGGCAATTGTGAAATCTTTTTTCCTTTTCTTAATAGTAATTTTTCAACATTTGTTGTTTTTTTTTATGAGAAAGCGATGCTCATGTTTCATTCCAGTCTTAGTGGATTTTTGAACTTCTTTTGTTAGACTTCCTGAATATATACTTCTTGATCTACTTTGACAGAATGGGAAGATGGCATTTTTTTTTCATTGACCCAATATTTAGTCATAATTGTTCTTTTTTTTTTTCCCTTGCCGGTTTTTCTCCATGGTATTTTAAGAGCGTTCCTTTTTGTTCTTTGACTATGATTTTTTCAAATGAAAGAGACGATCTAACGACACTCAGTTCTCTTACCGTAGATGATGTGGCATTTGGTTCATTCCTCTTGGATATTACATGTCAGCTGCAACAAGCGAAGAGTTGCACCTATTGCTGCACTTTTATCTTCTGTCTTGCATTATTCCGTGTTTAGTGAAGAGGGAATGCATATGGTGGAGAATACACCTGGGCCTCTGAAGTGGGTAAGTAATTCCTCTGTGTGTGTGTATATTTTTTGTTGATGACTTACAGAATTTTTATAACCAAAACATACTCAAAAGTGATTGGTACCTCTGCACATAATTCTTGCAGTTTGTTGAAAAAGTTCTTGAGGAAGGCACCAAAAGTCCCCGTACAATTCGTCTTGCAGCATTACATTTAACTGGGCTCTGGCTCTCCAATCCCAGGATCATAAAGTACTACATTAAAGAACTCAAGTTGCTAACACTATATGGTTCTGGTGCGTCACAGGCTTATATTTGTATTGTTTTGTATCTGTAAGTTTGTTAACTTTTTGTTACTTTATACTGTAAAATAACTCTTTACTTGGAATTTCCCCTACCAGTTGCATTTGATGAGGATTTTGAAGCTGAATTAGCTGAAAATTATGATGCAAAGACTGAAGTATCCTTGTTGGCCAAAACTCCAGTTCCTGAGCTGACTGAAGTAAGCTGTCAAACTTATTAACTTATACAGATTAAATTTAATACATTCCAGTTTTCAACATTACTTTAAGTTAGTTCTTTGCAATTGACTATACAGTTAGCTAATATGACTTTGTGTTGCTCTCCTGGGGTCTGGGAAATTAGGGTTTCATGTAGTAGGAATTTCTTCTCATTTATCAAATTAAAGGGCATAGAGTTGAGAAACATAATCTCAACCCATCACGCACTTACAGATCACATGAATACCGTACCTTTAACTTCAGAGACATCTGTTTATGTCTTTTGTACTAGAGGAGGAACACTAGCACAATCCTCGTAAACTCAAAACATTTGAGTGCGAAAAGACAATGGAGTCTGAATGTAGAATGTTAGAGTGCTTCTTGTTCCACTGCATGTTTATGGATGCCAATCACTCAGAGGTTTTTTTGGTTATTTGGCTTGTAATGGTTAGTTATTGTCAAAATATTCCAAAATTACTCCTATTAATCAAAAGGTCGATTGGGTGACTGCATATTGCATGATAAAATAATATTCAATTAGTAATAATATCCTCATTGTCATTCTATTGTGTCGAAAATGCAAACTGATTGAGTGAATAATGCTATGGATTCCAATTTGTATCCCAGCTAACATGGCATTCATTTATTGGATGGTATAATAGTAATTTTACTATTTATGAAATTCACCATTCAATAGATGAGTAACATATGTAGTTTGTATACAAATTGGGATCAAAATGTTGGGATCCCTATTTTCTGAAATTTTCAGATTAAGGCTTAATTGGCGGTTTCTCTTTTCAGGCATTTATCAACACAGAGTTGTATGCACGCGTATCCGTTGCTGTCCTTTTTAGCAAGCTTGCTGAACTGACTGAGATTGTGGGATCAGCAAAAGAGTGTCAAGACGCTCTCGACTCTGGCAAATTGTTTCTGCTGGAGCTTCTTGATTTTGTGGTATTTTCTCTAATTTTGGTGTTGTGCATTAGATTGATACTCAGAATTTTAACTAGCTTCCAAAAAAAGAAAAAAGGAATATATAATTAGCCAACATAGAGAAAAGTAAAGATTTGCTGCTAAGAGAAAATTTAAGGATTCAAGTTTCTAGATGGGGAAAACATCACTGCTTCCAGATGTGGAACATGGTAAGATGGAATGAAAAAGGATTGTACAGCTGTTGAATTTACACCTATTTTCTTTCTTCTATTTAGTAAAGTTTCACCTTTTAGGAAAATGTTGAATAGTCTGGCCGGTAAAACCCCATCACAAAAGATTAATACCATTATTTTGGAGGTGTTCTTTCCCACCAGAATACTTGTGAAGGTAAGGGAGGCTTCTCAGGAGTCTTAACCTTTCTTTTGTTACTTTTAGTCTGTGAGATAATATCTGTTACCTAGATTCTACAGCTTACCTACAAGTACCCTTGTCGATATAAATATTCTGTATATTGTATTGATATGATTGTCAGGCACTATATTTAATGTTAAATCAAGACGTAGTACAAAGCACCGTAACATAGGGAATATGTTACTTATATTTATTAATTCACCAATGATTCTGCATCAATAGGATTGTGGGACCAGAATGAAAAGTTGATGTTAAAGAGGGTTGAGCATTTATGAATTCCATGCATGGTGTGTGTCAACAGGGTTCTGCTATTTGTATAAATTAGGAAAAAGAATCCCACATAGCTCCTCTGCAAAAGTTGTAGATAGCGTATGTATGTTTTTTAAGCATATTGATTTTGTTTATTTGATCACTCACCATATTGATTTTGTTAATACAGGTAAATGACAAGGACCTCGCAAGAGAATTGTATAAAAAGTACAGTGCGGTAAGGGATTTATGTTTATTCAATTCAAATTCTGTATAAAAGTTATAGTGCAGTAAGTAAAACTTTAGATAGGTTTCTTGTTGGACAAGAGTTATGTATTGGTGTATTTTACTAAAATATTAGAACTGTAGTGGACCATGACACTGGTTCATCATACTGTTTTGTACCCAGTTTTTAATAACTATAAAATGTATACTATTTCTTCTTCAAATAGGGAAAGAAAAATGTAAAAGTACATAAATAAATAAATTGTGAAAAGTTGGGAGTTGGCGTTCAAAAGGTAAGAGATCATTTTGAGAATATGACAAAGCAAGTGCATTTTTAATGTTGCAAAATTTTTGGATTGTGTTTATGGAAATGCGTCAGTGTGTTAAATAATCATATTGAAAGTTAGTTAAATTTAAATAATAGTCAAAGTTATACTTGATTGGATGCTCTAAAAGGTCAGTATTTTTGTTCTAACATTGATGGTGATTATTTGGCATTATTCTTGTCATTGATATTATGTTTATATCTACTTGTATTTTCAACAGATCCATAGGCGAAAAGTGCGTGCTTGGCAAATGATATGTATTTTGTCACGTTTCGTTGATAACGATATTGTTGGGCAAGTAGCAAATTTTTTGCATATATCTCTCTATGTAAGTAAATGTTACTTTCTGACATCTGACATTTCTCCTGCAACATATTTTCACATCATATCTATTTTGACCAATAAATAGCATTTGATGTATAGCTTCTTACTTGGACCAAGTAATATCTGTGAATTCAATGTGCATTGATGTGGTGGTGTTTCAAAAAGTGTGGAGCTAAATTTGTTGTTTTGCATTCTACATTCCCATGCAATATCATTTTCTCATTTTAACATTGAAGAAAAAATAATAAATATTTTCTTTTGCCTTTTTGCAGAGAAACAACTTGCCCTCTGTTCGTCAATACTTAGAAACATTTGCAATTAATATTTGCTTGAAGTTTCCATCACTGGTAAGAAATTTTTATAAATTTTCTGGCAGATCCAGCTAATTTTCCCATTCTTAAGTGAGAAGGGAAAAAAATAATAATAAGTACAAGCTAGGGACAAATTCAGTATTATTATATTCCACCTTGTACCTTTTTCTATCATTATGAATGCAGCTTTAAGTTCCTTATTAACAAAAAGTACAATGAAGGGACACAGATCTCATACACAGGATATACATTGGTTATGGATATGTTAGTAGCATTAATTTTCTATTAAAGAATTACAGAAAGTATTTATTTTAAACCTGGAGCTCAGATGCAACTCAGGAAAATTTCTTGTCTTTTCACTCACGATTATTTTTTAATTCTGAACGGCATGTTCTTATGTAGTAGGTTCAGGGAGTCCCCCTCCCTCTCTCTCTCTCTCCTCGTGTTCTTTCTATTGGTTGTCAAATACTTTTGTAAAACTTAAACTTCTTTTCTGAGGTTTGGACACTTCATGCTTGCTGTACTACATAATATTTGTCCTGTTATCCAATTATGGACTAGTTATGTTGCACCTTCTAGGTGTCAACATTTAACTGGTTTCAAGAGTGCTGAATGCATGATTTTGTTAACTCTTGTATTACTTGCTCATATCACAGGTTGGGGAGCAGTTAGTTCCTATTTTACGTGATTATGACATGAGGCCACAGGTAACTCTTGTCTTGGTGTTAGTGCACCCATTTTCCGCCGACATTCTGATTCCTGCAGTCAGATAGATGTTAAACATGATGCAAAATTGTAAATTGTGATTTATGTGTTTAAGCAATTGTCTTGAATTTGGGAAAGATACTGCAAAGTCGATGCATCGATTGACTAGTAGTGTAATGTTATTACTTAAGACCTTATTGTGTCAAAATTCTCATATGAGCATGCTTTAATTGCCAAATAAGCTTTGATTTGTAGTATGGATTGTTGATCTAAGTATGTCTCATGGCTTAATTATCTTAATCTAATGTTTGATCCTAATTGAGGCTTATTATTAACATTTTTATTATTAACATTTTATGTGTTTTCGTTTTCTTTTTAAATACATTCTGTTGGCATTCCACTGTAATAGTTCTCTATTTCAATTATATGTAAATCTAATATCTTAGACTTGCATTTTCTTGGTCTGTAAGGAAGGATGACAAACTTTAAAATTTATTTCAAGATTTGATTGAACTTCAGGCATTAAATGCAGGCACTTTCTTCGTATGTGTTTATAGCTGCTAATGTAATCCTCCATGCCTCCAAAACGGTTCAATTTAGGCATTTGGAAGACTTGCTTCCTCCTATAGTTCCATTACTGACCTCACATCACCATAGCTTACGCGGTTTTACCCAGGTCAGTTTATTGTAAAGCTGATGGGTGAAACTTTTTTCTTTTTACTTTCTTTCTCTTTTTACTCACTTTTGTTCTCAGATTATGTAGTCATATGGTATACTTCCAATATTATTTTGCAGTTGTTGGTATACCAAGTTCTTTGCAAGTTGTTTCCTACTCTGGACTTTGGTACCTCTCAGAAAATGCCTTTAGAGAAAAGTTGCTTTGAGGATTTGAAATCCTACCTGGCAAAGAACTCTGATTGTACACGGTATGAATAGCTCTACAATATCGTCATGTTCAATTAATAAGAAACTTTTCAAAACCATCATCTATGAAATTCTTGTTTGTAATATAGCTTCTGTATTTGCGAGAGTCAACATGTATGTATACAGTTTGTGGGTGTGACTAATTTAGAAAACCTTCTTATAATTTTTTTTTCAACCTTGTCACTCATGGTTTTAGCTGTATCTATATTTACTGTTTGTAATACCATAACATATTATTTCTTGTTTCAGCTTGCGAGCATCAATGGCAGGATATCTTGATGCCTATGATCCCAGTCTGTCCATTACTCCAGCTGGAATTTTTGTCAATCGTGATAAGGTTAGAGACTTGTTAATTGAAGTTGCTTAGAATCTCATTGTCATCTTTTAAGAAACAGAAGCATAGGTCAATGATGGTTTGAAGTGTGAAAACGAACAAAATCAATAGCCAAGCCTCCAGCTTATTGTGCCAAAGAGAGTGAATTAGGCAGAGAATGTTAGATATACAAATATATACATGAATGCATATTTTCATGCATTACTACTGTAAAATTTCCAAAAATATTAAAGAGAAGCATGAATAGTTGTGGCTGATCACAATAGTAAAGTTCAGCTTCCAAAAACTGACCTAAAGCAGGTGATGTTTGTGCAAGTACTTCTCTAATTATATTACAGTGTCATGCTTGCATTATGAAGTCTTTAATATGAAATTTTCTAGTTTTGGGAAAATGTCAGCCAAAGCCAACTGAGACATGTCAATAAATAAGCCATGTGATTTTCACTGCAGATGAGTTAGCATTTTTTCCTTCATTCAACTTAAATGATGTTTTGGTTTTCTGAATTTTCCTCTTTTTCTTTTTGGCTTGAATGAAGGAACTTGAATTTGAATGTGTTCCAACATCCCTCATGGAGCAAGTAATCAACTTTCTAAATGTAAGCATGATTCTTCCCCCACTGCTTTCTTTTCTTTTCTCTTTATTCTGGGCTTGGAATCTCATTTTTTCTGATTTTCAGGATGTCAGGGAAGACCTTAGATGTTCAATGGCAAAAGATGTTGTGACCATCAAGAATGAGAGCTTAAAAATTGGTGAAGACCCTGACCGTGCAGAAGAACTGTCTGATCTTGACAAAGAAGAATCATTTTCCCCGCTGCCTAAAGATTCATTGTTAGATTTTCAGAAAAAATTTACTCTCCCCAAACATGAGAATCAAGATAACAGTTCCAGTTCTTTCTTCGGAAATAGAGAAGCCTACAAACAGCTTCTAGGTATGTATAAACTTTGATGCAGTATTATTTCAGCATTTATCATATTTCCTACATGATCTTAATGGATGTAATTTGGTTTCTATGTGGAAAGCAGAAATGGAAAAGGAAGATGAACTTTTCGATCAGGTATTGCAGGCTAGGAGTCTGGCTATGGAAACAATAAGGGCTAGTAGACAACATTTTGTCCTTGTTGCATCATTAATTGATCGCATTCCTAACCTTGCTGGATTGGCACGGACATGTGAGGTATGATGTTGGATGCTTATGATATTTTTAATTGATTTGCTGAATAAGGCGGTAGTAGGGCAGTGTAGATGTTAACCTTTGGAGGGGAAGAGAAGATTTAGCAATGCAATAACACTGAGAACAATTTAACTAATAAAATAGAAATTATACATAAATTTTTGCTACAGTGTTTCAATTTCTATTATTTCTAGAAAAATAGACTAAACATGATATGGGATTGCTGTGCAAACTCAAGAAATCAAATATCTTATCATTTTAGACGATATAAAAGTGGAATATTCTTGTATTTAGTTGTGGGCCTCCACAGACTAAAATAATATATTTGTTAGAGGAGATTTTCTAATATTTCCATATCCCCCGACCATCTGCCATGGGTGGTGCTCTCTGTGTCAAAGTTTTTTGTCAATTTTATTTATCTCATGTTTAATTCATGCCCATTATTGTTGATCGCAGGTATTTAAGGCTTCTGGATTAGCCATTGCAGATGCAAGCATATTACGTGACAAACAGTTCCAACTCATCAGGTATTGATTTTAAATTCAATACACTTTGTTCTGTAACTTTGCTTATTCTATCTGCTGAATCTTATTCGCTACGGTTCCTCGATTTAATTTGCTGCCATTTTGTGAGCAGCATCATTTTTGTGCATCTTTTCAGTATCTAAGGTGATAGCTTTTTTAGTATTTTTCTTGCCTATGTGAGTTGCAATAAAAGAGTTTATAAACAAAAAAGGCACATGGGATCTAGACTCAGTTGTTATGAGAGCATCTACTCTTTTAAAAGATTTATTCAAGTGGTTTTTCTTAAACGCTTCTATATTTGTCTGTGTTTCCTGGTCAAACCATTTACAAGGATTTCATTTTCCAGTGTGACAGCGGAGAAGTGGGTTCCTATTGTTGAAGTTCCTGTTAATAGCATCAAGCATTTCTTAGAGAGAAAGAAACATGAAGGCTTCTCTATCTTGGGGTTAGAGCAGACTGCAAATAGTATACCTCTTGATCGGTATATGTTTCCCAAAAAGACGGTACATCATCTAAATCTCTTTCCTATTTGCATTTTTTAGTTCCAATAATCATTATTGAAAGCCTTCTCTTGAATAAAATTAAATAACTAAATAACTAAATAAACTGTATCTGTGGACATAAATCATCAGAAGTAAACTTATGTCATCTTCTTTGCCAGGTCTTGGTCCTTGGGCGTGAAAAAGAGGGTATACCTGTGGACGTAATCCACATGTTGGATGTTTGCATTGAGATTCCACAATTGGGAGTTGTTAGGTCACTGAATGTTCATGTCAGTGGTGCCATTGCGCTCTGGGAATATACTCGACAGCAGAGATTTTAGTAGTTTCTTTTATTCTTTATGGAAATTCTTCCACATGTACACATGGGGTGCAGATGCTACTCCGTATATCAGTGTTAAGGAATCACAGGCCAAGTTTTACCCATTGTATTGTTGTTACTCATTTATGAGTATATGTTTAATTGGGGATCTGCAGAAACTGGGTTCCCTTCTCAATATATAGACATCACAGAGTTGTTGGATGAATGCTTGAACATTTTATTTATTATTACATTTTATTTATATCTTTCATGAAAATTACTGGTTCAACATCTTACTCGGTCAAACCAATGAACAGACTCTGCTTGTCCGTTTATAACCAGCTGTGTTGCATGGGTCTTAGGAGCAATTATTTAAAGACTGGTTTTGGTATATTGCTGGTGAAATTTAACTAGGGTTTGAATAGGATTCTTTTTGTAGAGAGGAGAGAGAAAATGGAATTCACAGTTCACCTACATTTACCAGAGTGGTTTGAAAATGTGAAAGACATGGCTGCACCAGTGCATGACTTAGCCGCATCTTTCCATTTCAGCGCCCAAGGATATTAATAGGGTGAAAATGAGTTCTTTCCGATGGAGAGATTACTACTGAACCAATTTATTTTCCTGCAGGAAATAAAAAAGCTGCTTGAATAAGACACATATAATCTGACTCTTAGCAATGGCTTTCTGCACCTTTATTCTGCTGTTTTCTTTCATCACAATCTGGGATTTTCGGCCTTTGAATGCCAAAGTTTTCATAGTTTTAATGGACGAAGAACCTGTTACTTCTCTGAAACTTGAAAGATCCTACGACAGGTTTATTGAAATCGCCCAAATTATGCTAGTTTTCTCTTTTTCTTCTTCCCTTTTCTATGCTGACCTTTCTTTTTTGTAAAATCTGATGTGATTTCTTTTTTCGCTTTGGGTAAATAACTACTTCAATACTACCGTAGGAATGAGACAGATGCTATGGTATACAAAGAGAAGATCAGCAGTGGGCATGACAGATTCTTGGAGTCTCTCCTCCATGGACATTCCTACACCAAACTCTACAGCTACACTCATTTACTCAGCGGGTTTGCAATCCACATCGAGTCTGAAGAGGTACACTAATTCATTACAAATTCAGCTGTGTAGGATCTAAAACTCAGTATCAAGCTAATAAATTTAATCGGCCAACCTTAAATGACAGATTTATGAACTTCTAATACCCGAATAAGTTGCGGATTAAAAAGTGCGCAAAATACAAATACATGTTTTAAGAATGACAATAAACTTCTTTTCAGGCAGCCAGCGCTCTCCAAAATGCAAAGGGAGTTAGAATCATACATGAAGATATCAAAATGGAGAAGCTCACAACGCATACACCAGAATTCCTTGGAATTCCTGCAGGTGTTTGGCCAACACTAGGGGGAGCAGAATTTTCTGGTGAAGGGGTGGTGATAGGTTTTATTGATACTGGCATCAATCCTGAGCATCCTAGTTTTGCCAGCCATTCCTTTAGAGGAAATCAAAGTACTAGTAAATTCAAAGGGAAATGTACCACAGGGCATAGGTTCCCTTCAACAGCATGCAATAGCAAGATAGTAGGAGCACAATATTTTGCACGCGCAGCAATTGCTTATGGTGATTTCAACTCTACTCGTGACTATGCATCTCCCTTTGATGCCGATGGCCATGGAAGGCAAGTTATGTCACACTAACAAATTTCCAGTTTCCATTATTATTGTTGCAACAGATCATAATTAATGCTAGTATGGCAAAAAATAATATCCAGCACAGACAAACTTCTAATTTATTTGCATTGCTTGCATCTATGCTTATTTCAGCCACACAGCATCAACAGCTGCAGGAAACCACCGAGTACCAGTAATTGTTGGTGGTTTCAATTATGGATATGCCAGTGGCATGGCTCCAGGAGCAAGGTAAATAATAATAACTAGAGAATAAATGAGGAGGAAGATGCTACGGCAATTATATCCTTTTAATAGTGAGAACTAAATGTTGCCTCCTTTTTGAGGCATAGTATGTGTTTGTCTTTTTTAATTATGAGTCAAATTAGGATACAGGTTATATCTCTTTTCCCATTTTATTATTTAAACAGAATTGCTGTGTACAAAGCTCTTTATACTTTTGGAGGTTATATGGCAGATGTTGTGGCTGCTGTTGATCAGGTCTGTGAATATGGTAAAACAATGAAAAATCTTTACATATTCAAATCAATTAGATGAAATATACAGATAATCTGATCATTTGTTAAAGAAGGGTAAAAAAAAGGCAGAAAAAGTTAATAGCGTTGATAAGTTTGTTTATTTAAGTGACTATGAATTTATTCTATAATTTTGCTTGCTTTAGGCAGTGGAAGATGGAGTTGATATTATAAGTCTCTCAGTAGGGCCATCTGCGGTCCCTTCTGGTCCTGCTGCTTTCCTCAATGCTCTAGAAATGGAGCTCTTGTTTGCTACAAAAGCTGGAGCTCTTGTCGTTCAAGCTGCTGGCAACAGTGGCCCTTCTTCCAGTTCAATCCTTTCTTTTAGCCCTTGGATCACAAGCATTGCTGCTTCTATCACGGACCGCAAGTACAACAATACAATCAAGTTAGCCAATGGACGGAGCTTCTCTGGCATAGGGCTTGCACGTAAATTTCAGCTCCTAAATGTTCTAATTCTTAAACATGATCACATTTTCTTCCATCCTGAAAGAAATATTGATTTTCTGACTAACTTCTAGTGAAGTTGGATATTTATGCCTAATTACCATCATTATGTAGCTCCAACATTAGGAAGAGTGTATTATCCGTTAGCAGCAGCTGCTGATGTCTGCCATAGGAATGTTTCAACTGGTTTCTTCTCACTTGAGAGCTGTCAACATCCAGAGCTCTTCATCCCAGCTCTAGTTCAAGGAAAGCTAATTATCTGCACGTATTCTTTTGACTTTGAGAATGATGATGCAACCATTGCAACTCTTGCAGACAACATTCAGAAGATTGGGGCTGCAGGATTTATCCTCAGAATGGATCCTGATCAAGATTTTTCACCTAACAAGTTTAAAGATATGGCCCTACAAGTCCCAGGAATTATCCTCAACAACATGCAATCTTCCATGGTATAGATTGATATTCTTTACATTCCAAAGCCAGTGAACTAATATACCAAACTACCTAAAATTATTGATATATGAATTGGCATTGTCCATTTATGCAGGATTTATTAGAATATTACAACTCCCACACTATAAAGAGCAGAGCCGGACAAGCAGTGGTTTTTCATGCAAGAGCAAGAATATTAGATGGAAGGCGGGCAATTTATCATGGTCAAGCACCAGTTGTGGCATCCTACTCTTCTAGGGGTCCTGATGTGAACAATGCACTTTTGCAAACTGCTGATGTCCTTAAACCAAACATCATGGCTCCAGGGTCCTCAATTTGGGCAGCATGGAGCCCCAGTAGCGAAGGAGATCCAAATTTGAAAGGTACTGAAAAGAAAAAAACAACTTTTATGTTGTCTGGTAACATAAGAGAGTTATATGAGAAATATTGGTAGCAAATATATAATTTTTTCAACTTCTGTCAAGGAGGCTGAATTTATGCATATTTGTTTTCTGTCCAGGGCGGAACTTTGCACTGCTGTCTGGTACTAGCATGGCTACACCTCATATAGCTGGTGTTGCGGCTTTAATCAAGCACAGACACCCCCAGTGGAGTCCTGCGGCTATCACATCAGCGATGATGACAAGCGCCTGAAGTAACTGATCATTCTGGCTCTCCTATTTTAGCACAAGATTATTCTGACTCTCCCATTTTAGAAAACGTTCTAGTCCATGCTACCCCATTTGATTTTGGTGCTGGATTCATTAACCCAGCTCGAGCCATTGACCCAGGACTCATATTTAATGCCCATTTTCAGGAATATGTACAATTTCTTTGTGCTGTTCCAGGTGTTGATGATGACTATATAAGACGAGTAACTGGATACGGATGTCCAACTGAAAACCAGGGATGGTGCTCGGACTTAAACGCACCAAGTATTACTGTTTCAAATCTTGTTGGGTCAAGGAAGGTGATTCGAAGAGTAAGAAATGTCAGCAGTGCTAATGAAACTTACACGGTGACCGTGAAGGAACCATTGGGTGTGAACGTATCTGTTTCCCCACAAGTGTTTAAGATAAGGGGACTGGCTTCAAGGGAGCTAAAGATTGTACTAAAAGCCACCAACTCAACAAGAGCTTACTCCTTTGGGGCAATGGTGTTGCAGGGGAATAATAACCATATTATCAGAGTTCCTATAGCCGTCTATGTGAGCACCTCGCTGTAAGATTATTTTCGGAGTTTGGATTTGAAACTTAACTGTGAGGTGTCCCCTTCAACCATACTTTAACAAGCAAATTAGGGAATCAAGAGAAAGCCTATCAAGCTATTGATTCTCTCCTATAGCAGGTTATACATACAGAATGGAGGTGCATTTGAATTATATACCTTTAGTGAGACATAGGCCTTTTGAAGATAATTTGTTTTTTAAATTGCTCGAGTAACGATATTAATATTGCCAAAAAGCTTAGCAAAGAGAGAAATAACATACCATTAAGCTTATCTGATCCAATTGAAATTAAAGGATGAACAGTGTTAAACCAAAAAATAAAGTGTTTAGGAGCCATTTAATAAATTTCGGAAGGTCTCTCTAATCGTACTAGTAGTCTCAAATGAGTTTTTCTTCTATATATCAAATTTTCTGAAGCTAGATAAGAGGGCACGGCACCTTGGTTGAAGCTTTACCTATGCTTCTGCAACGTTGTGCACAGTTTAGGAATAAATCCCCTCTTCTTTTGTACCTGATGATGAAGAAGAATATATAGCTAAAACACGTTAGTAGCTCACAGTTAGTAACGACGTGTTTGTAAAATTTTGCATTGGCGCTGAGCTTGCTTCTCTTACCTTTATGCTTTTCATAAGAGCTTTCATTTTATTGATTCCCGAACCACTTGGCTTCTTTTCCTTCCCGTCTTTCTTCCCTTTGAGGTTTATCAAAGATCTGATGAAACTTGGAATCAAAATTCTCCAATCGCCAAGACAAGTAGGAGTCTTTGCAAAACTTGGCTTTCTTTGGACAGCAACGGTCTGTGAACACAAAAGATTCCAAACACCACCCTCTCAATTATAGGAACAATAGTAAATTATCAGTCACCTCTTTAAGTTCCCAACAATCAAAATCTTACTACTACGATACCAACCGTCTCCTTAAAACAAAAATAAAGGTTGTAAAATTAGGTCAAGGAACAGTTAGAGATGTTCTTGAACAGACCTAATTCATTAATATGACACCAAAGTTTTCCCAACACATAAATGCAGTAGGACAAAAAGAATTTCAGAGAGCTGCTCCTGCTGCTTGAGATTAAACTTTATACTTCATGAGCTGGAATCCGGTTCTCTGCTTCTCTAAACATACATTGCATCCACGGAAACTAATCCCATCTAATTCATCCATGTGAGAGCGCATGGTTCAAATCACAGATCTCTTTTATATACGGCCTAACTGTATATGCAAGAAAAGATTAGTGACATACCTTGGGTGTGGGTTGCTGAAAGTTTGAAGGTGTTGGTGTTGGCTTTGGCTTTGGCTTTGGCAACAAGGGAGTGGATGCAGCTGCTGATGGTTGAGGAGATTCCCTCAGAGTTCGAGAGTACTGAAGAAGCTCAGCTCTCCTATCATATCCTTTTCCTGTTCCTGCAGAATCAAGATCGTTATAAAGATAATGATGGTGGTGGTGCTGGTGGTGATGATGATGTTGTTGACGACTCGAAGAAACCCTCCTCCTCCTCGGCTTCTCTTCATACACGCTGATCAACACTCCCTTTTCTCTGCAAAACTTTGCCTGAAAATTCACATCACCATCCATACGTATGCATACGCATATATATATAGTAGTTGATCAATTCCAGCCTCTTGCTTTATCCACATAGCTAGTACAATATTCAAACAAAACACATGAAGTGATGAGAGATCATGGAGAGCTGATTTACCATTTTAGTTGGCACGGAGAAACTCGAGCTACTTAGAGATGATATTATTATTCCCTTCTTCTGGTCTTTGGTATTATCAGCATTACTATAGTATATTATATGTACTATATACAAATTCGGATTTGTATATATTTATAAGGCAATAAACCATGGGTCCCTGAAATTTTAAGTTTTATCAAATCTTGACATAGTTTTTCTATTTGTATCAAATAGGTCTCCAGGTAGTTAACCCCTTTTTTTTCCCCAAATATTTCGTACGGGCTTGCTTAAATGATTTGCTTAGAGACCTAATTGATACCAATGAAAAACTATGTCCTTCTTGGATAAAATGTAAAAATACAGGGGTTCATATGCTATTCTGCTATACATTTATGCGTGCATGCATTTGCATGCACAGGAATTGATTGAAGCACCAGATGGCAGATACATATATATAATACGGAGACTCCAGGCCACAGAGAAAAGGCCAGAAGAAGCCTTTGGTTTGATCAATCAATAAACCGAATGCATTACTAAATCTTAAAGTCCAACAAAGTTAGAAATAAATAAATTGCATATTTGCACGCCATGTATTATGTATAATATTTAAGCTTAATAAATAATAATCGAACAACAATGTAGTGAGTGTAGCGATCAAGTTTCTTTCAAAATTAGTTCAGATCATAGGCCTTTTGTACCTAATCCTCCAATTCAAAACTTCTAACTAATCCACAACTGATTTGAGGTCTCTTGCTAATACAGCATAAATTTTGTGACTGTATTTTAAAGTCATTAAATCAGAATTAAACCACCCTTAACTAATAATCATGATAACTATAATGAGATTAGGAGCCGTGTAATGATTTCTTGAGCTAGCAACACAACCATCTATATCATACTGGCAGTATCTCATCAATCAATCTACTAGCTCCTTCAAGATTACGTCCAATTTGGTTGGATTGTGCTTCGGCTGTTTAAGCTTAAAATTTTCAATTTTTCATTGCAATCCTCCGTGTTAGAGAATGCATCAGACAAATTGCATCTCACGAGTGAAAATACATTAAGCAGGCAAAGAAACGGATGGGTTGCTTTTGTATTTTTATGCCGGCATACAACTGCTTCGTATAAGAAGCCGAACTTAAGTTATATTAAAATATAAACCATACGAAGATATAGGATTCCGTATCTTTCACTTTTCATCAATCAACAAAACAATTGTCTTTCGTTTGAAAATGTGAAGTTTATTAGCGCATCATTTTAACAAACTAATAAAATAATTTGTTCGCATAATTAAATCCCAAATGGCTTTTTTTTTCCTTTCAAGAAAAGTCTTATAAGAAATATAAATTATTGTTGACGCTGTTACGTTATTAAATTATTATTTAATATATGGTGTCGGCACCGTCTAAGACTTTACCATCTTACTAATTTGGATTGTAGTTAAAAAGTCTAGATTTTATATTTCACCTAAAGATACATGCAAATCCTTGACTTAGATGTGCATCATATGTCTTTTAATACATACATATATACGTGTGTGTCTATATATATATATATGCGTCATAATAATAAAACCACATTTTAAGAGCGGGTATCAGGGGAACTTAAAAAAAAAAAACTTCGTTGCGTGAGAGTTGAAAGTGAAAAGGTGTAATAACATTATTAGACATTCAAATCCAGTTGTCAACCTTCCCTCCAGATATAACGGCTTCGAAAAGCAATAAATATATTACTGTTCAAAAATAAAAACAGTCCTATTTTCTTAGTCAGGATTCATTAACGCAACACAGTCGTGTCACTGCTGCATACATTGAGCCTTCCATATGCCTACACCCCATTTGTTTATACAACTTTTTGCTTTATTATTAGGAGCTGTCGAGTTTAATTTCGCTTTCCTTTTGAGCCTTCAGTTTCTTGTTTTCAGTGTTTCAGTAGGCAGCCATGAAGGCTCTTGCAGCCACCAACCGCAATTTTCGCTATGCAGCTCGAATTCTTGGGTTGGATTCTAAGCTTGAGAGAAGCCTTTTAATACCCTTCAGAGAAATTAAAGTAATTGATAATACATAATAATATCACCATTTATTTATTTATTTGTTTGTTTATTTGGCATCAGTTGTTTTTTTTTCTCTGATTCATTTGGGTTTATTTGATGATCTTGCTGCTGCTGCATATGCAGGTTGAATGCTCAATTCCGAAAGACGATGGGTCGCTTGCAACCTTTGTTGGATACAGAATCCAACATGACAACGCCCGTGGCCCTATGAAAGGTGGAATCCGCTACCACCCTGAGGTGATCATATGTTAACTCTTGATTTCATTTATTCATGTTTTCCTTTTATTTCTCACTTTGCATGTTGAAGTTGATTAATATAATTCAGGTTATTTATTGAATGCGGGAGCTAGCCAGATTGATTTGGGTTTCTGAGCATTAGTTCTTTTTTGCTTCTATTGTTTGTATAATGTTTTTGTATCTTAATTTTGAAATGAGGCTCTTTGTATTTGAGCTTGTGCATTAGCAAGAAAAGTGCCAATTGACGACATTAAAAGGATGTGCTTTTTCTAAAGGTATGCCAAAATGAAGCTTAATTCCATCAATTGAATGAAGAGAATTTCCTAAATTTTACCCATATATGTTTTCAGTTATCAGTGATTGGACAAGTAATGAGGGATGAATCAAGAAACGGGGCTATTTTGTCACTCTTCTGGTCATTTTACTAAAAATCTTTTCTGCAGAGTTCACATTGTTGACCTTGTTGATTTCTTTGTGAAAAATAATGGTTTTTTTTTTTTATTGAAACAGTTTCCTAGTTTAGGATCGCCCACTTTGACTTCCATTAAATGCTTGTTCTTGAGATTAAACTATATTTGTTTGATCTGCTAACAATTTCAGTACGAAGAAGAGAACTATTTTACTTGATAGGCATTAATGCGTGGACGGTAGTTAGAAGATGCTGCTTCTTTGGAATAGTTTGTATGTGCTTGAGATTTTCTAAACAATGCCATATTTTGTCATCTTTCAGTGCTATGGTGTTTAGACATCAAAATTTGTCTTCTTCCGTTTTGATTTTGCTAGCGGTCCTTTCCTTACATTAACTTTATTGTTGCAACCACTTGCCCTTATAGTAAGGCTGGACTCTTATTTGTTTCGATATTAATGATGAAAATTGTACCACTGTATTCTTGATTGTGGGGAAGTATTGTATTTTTCCTTTTCTAAATCCTCGTACGTGAGCCTGAGAATTTGTCTGACTGTTATATATACATATATATATATCCACATACCAAGCTGAGCTGCATTATAATTTATACAATGTCAAATCCTACCTCCTATTTTTTGTCCTGGATGCTTTAAGAATCTCATTTAATGTATGATACTAGTGCTTATCTGCTTAAAATCAGATTAATTGTGCCATAACTCTTTCAGATAGTATCAGATGAAACTGTTAATTAACCTGTGACTTATGTAACAGATTGTCGTAAATGAATTCCTTGCTCGTATATATTTTTTCTTTTCCAACTTTGTATCAATCATTAACTGTTATAGTTTATCTTATTCAAGGTTGACCCGGATGAGGTGAATGCTCTGGCTCAACTGATGACATGGAAAACAGCTGTAGCTGCTATTCCATATGGAGGAGCAAAGGGAGGGATTGGCTGCAATCCGAGGGAGTTGAGTATGAGCGAGTTAGAACGTCTAACTCGCGTTTTTACTCAAAAGATCCATGATCTTATTGGTATTCACAGAGATGTTCCTGCCCCTGACATGGGAACTAATTCACAGGTATCCAGTTATTCATAATTGAACTTGCTAAGCCATTTAGGCTGACCTCCGATTACGTCCCGTTAGAGTTTGATACATTCAATTGCTCTTTAACCGGACAGACAATGGCATGGATCCTGGACGAATACTCAAAATTTCATGGGCACTCACCAGCAGTTGTTACCGGAAAGCCAATTGTAAGTATCAAGAGAGAAACAGAGAAACAAAAATGTGAGTGATCGATGTATGGTAAGTAGAAGAAATTTAATGAACTCTATATTTCCTAAATTGGTATGGAATTTTAGGATCTCGGGGGATCAGTTGGAAGGGAAGCTGCAACTGGACTTGGAGTGTTCTTTGCAACCGAGGCTTTACTGGCTGAACATGGAAAATCAATTTCCAATATGAGATTTGCTATTCAGGTAAACCAATTTTATTTCAACCTTTCCATTTCTCTAAAAGAAAATCAATTTCAGCTGTTTGCATACACGATATTGTATTTTCAATGTTACAAACTGCTGTCGCTTAGGGTTTTGGAAATGTGGGCTCCTGGGCAGCAAAGTTTTTCCATGAGCATGGGGGAAAGGTTGTTGCTGTCAGTGACATCACAGGTGCAATTAAAAATCCAAATGGTATTGATATTCCAGCTCTGCTAAAACACAAGAAGAGCAATAAAAGCCTGAATGATTTTCAAGCTGGAAATGCAATGGATTTAAATGACTTACTTGTCCATGAATGCGACGTTCTCGTGCCATGTGCATTAGGTGGAGTCCTCAACAAGTATGTGGTCTTGTTTGGCTATTAAAGCCATAACCTTCATAACTTCTTTCCTCATGGCTAATCCTTTTTCAGTTGGGGATTTTTGTTAATCTTGTGTATTGTTTTAAAATGTTCTGACACCAGATTTGACTACAACTGATAATTCTCTTAATTTTTTGGTTCTTGAAAGGGAAAATGCTGCAGATGTGAAGGCAAAGTTCATAATTGAAGCAGCCAATCACCCGACTGACCCTGAAGCAGATGAGGTAATATTGTAGCAGAAGAGCTTTTTCTAGTTTATGTACTTTTGCCGAATTCAAAATCCTAGGCAATGAAATCTTTCTTCTGTGCAGATTTTGTCCAAGAAGGGGGTTGTTATACTCCCTGACATATATGCAAATTCAGGTGGTGTGACAGTGAGTTACTTTGAATGGGTTCAGGTACTAAACCATCAATATATATGACCCGCCAGCTTCCTTCCATCTATCAGCTCAAAAGTGTGCTTGTATCATTTTTGAACGCTGGATTCTACAAATCCTTTTTAGTGTTCTAACATTTTACATAATTTTATGTTCTAGTCCAATGTGTACGATAACATATCACTCTGTGTTTATGCATGTGACACAGAACATTCAAGGATTCATGTGGGAAGAAGAAAAGGTTAATCATGAGCTTAAGAGATACATGATGAGTGCTTTCAAGGACATTAAGGCAATGTGCCAAACTCACAACTGCAACTTGCGCATGGGTGCCTTCACACTTGGGGTGAACCGGGTTGCACAAGCTACTCTGTTGAGAGGTTGGGAATAAATAGGCAACTTTTTCATTTCCACCCCCAAATACATTCAGTGCTTGCCAGCAAATTGCAAGAGCAGAATAAGAAACTTGATTGTGACTAGTTTTAGTGTTAACCTTCATTTTATTCAGTAAAGTGAGGCTTATAATACAACTGTTTGAAGCTCAAAGAAGCATTTTAAAGAAATGAAACAGAGATGGCTAACCTAAATCCTGCAGAAAAAAAACTAATAGTTGAATTTGATTTATTTTCCTTTTGTGTAATGTTCTGTAAAATATTGTACATGCCTGTTTTGCACCTTAAATTTGACCGCATAAATATAAAATTTGCATTATCGTATATAATTTGCATGGTTATGGACCTGTTGAGTGGGGTTGTGTGAAAGGGTAAACCAACAGTCTCATTTGTAGGCTTTATTGTTTGATTTGATTAGGCATTTATTTTTGCATACATGAAGGTTCTACCAGTGATTCTTTGATTATTTCCATTTCTTGCCTACAATATTATGTCGTTTATTGCAAGTTAGATCTTGCCTCGTATTTGCTGTACTGGAGCCGATTCAATAGCGTACACAGGACGGGCCATTGACTAGAAACTAAGGGCAAGTGGGACGGGAAAGTCGTTTATTTTTCATTTGGACAGTGTGGCAAGGAAGAAGCAGACCTGGAGCGTGCCGCAACCAGCAGCACCGACAATCCTTTGCGTATAGCTGCCGTGCTGTGACGCATTGATTTTGTGAGGAACTCGTCAAGCACAAAACCAACTTGATTCAATATGCTAGAGAACTGAACCCATATGGGTTTGGTGCAATTCATATGGCTTCTGCGAAAGGGCGTCGTGAAGTTGTAAGTGGGCTTTGTAATCTCAAGGGTAAAGATGGAACGACCCCTCCACTTTGCTTGCATTAAAGGAAGGGTTGAAACAATCGGTCATCTTTTCGCAGGCCCATGATAATTATTTAAGAGGTGACTGTTAAAAACAATCGTTGTCAAGCTCTTCAAATATTGGTTGAAGGGTTAAATCAAAACAATTTGTCAGAATTGCTGAAGATGAAGGAAAAGCCATCCTCCACCTAGCTGCTGCTAGAAGAAATCCTCGGATGAGATTTTTGTCAGCCACAAGAAGAAGAGATTTCATATTTGTTTCTATGATTAACATTCACTGCTAAATTTCAACACCACAAATCCCGGAGTCTTGCAAGTTAATGCTGTGGACAAGTGTAGCCTAACTGCGATGGATCTTTCTGTTCTTGTTCCTTGTTACTCAAGCTACGATGACATTGAAGGGCTCCTTAAGGATGCCGGTGCAGAGATAATTCGTAAGTGGCATTACTATCACTCCACAAGAAGCTGAAAATCAAGTTCTCACACAATCTGAACAAGAAACAGTAGCTATTTCAAGCTTTGTTGGACGCGGAAATTTGTTCCCAGAAGAAACAGCAGACTGGGTTGACTACTTCAAATTCTATTTCAATGAAAACGATCCAAACAAAGTGAGGAATGACCTGATATTTTGATGCTCGTATTAATGGAAACTGAGAACTTTCAGGATGTTTTAAGCCCTCCTGGTGGGATTAGGGATGCTGATGGTCAAGCATTTCTGACATTGGAAACCCCTTAACTTTCCTATTTTATTCCCTTTGTTTGTCTTCTTCAATAGTTTAGGGTTTTATGCATCCTTGATGACAATGCTTGTACTCACAAACAACATTCCTTTCATCTTAGAGCTGTTTTGCAGCCATGCTTGCACTGAGTGTTACATCTGTGCAATTGTATAAATTTCACCACCAGGACAAATCCGGACGTTCTTTTTAGTGCTGGTCTGGTCGATGCCGATGTTGATAGCTATCATATCTGGTAAATAACAAGACGATGTAGATGAAGACATAGAGGACCATTTGCCCTTGGCAGCAACAGGCTGCCTGAGAAATGGGTTGTGTGCCTACTGAACAAATTGCAGTTGGCTATCTGTAATTCTGAAACATTTGATGCTACATCTCATCAGGAATCTCCTCCATACCAGAGTATATCTTTCATCTCAAGGCATATTGCTTCATTAAAGGAAATGTGTCCACACAATTCAATACAAGTTAACAATGATAATAACATGAGAAATAGAAATCCATATCATTAACCCCCACTACCTTAGATAAAATACAGCTGATCACAAAAAAAAACAAAATGAAAAGCCATTGTAAACTGCAATTGGACTAGTCCTTTTTGGCACCACTTGGGGTCTCGTCCTGCCAGGTTGCCTGCCATTGCTTGTCATAAAATGTTGTCTCTTCCAGAAGCTTTTTCAGGGTTTCAATATCCTCATTCTTTCTAATTAGAAGTACTCCAACAACTGCAACAAATAATAGAGTCTTGCAGAAGAAGTTGCTCATTTGGTCCACTAGACCTACTCCAGTCAAGCTATCAACCAGATAAGCCATAAAGAATCCAATCATTGCAGCCCGGCCTGCGGCAAATTCATCAAATAACATCAGTCGGATTAGCATCACAGCAGAGATGCATCATATAAATACACTGAAAATGAGGGATCTGTCACACCATTAAGCAATTCAGCTTCAGGTAGATGGAATCTCTTTATCCATGCCCACCAAGGTACAATTGAAGTGTCAAAAATCACAGGGTCGTCATTACTGGACGATTCTGGGTTATTCTCCAGCCATTTCCTTCTTCTAGCCTCTGAAATGCATTATCCAGGGAGGACAATAAGAAACAGAGAAACCTTTGAACTAATAGAATATAAGTATGATAATTCTTCTGCGCCACAAAGCTCAAATGAACCCACTTTGCAGAAAAGAAAAAGTGATCGTTTGTATAATTATGCCTGTAAAAGTCCAGCTAAAGGAAAATAAATGGACCCTTTAGAAAAAAATGTTAAATAAATGAACAGCAGATAGACCAAAAATCAAAATAAGTCCATCTCATTGAAGTGGCTGGCACATCCACCTAGTGTTAGCAAATCTTTTTCATCATCAACAGTTATTTGTCACAAGCTGTCTTAAAAATGTTACAGGGGGACAACAAAGTTTTCTAATTTGCGACTGATCAACACAAGTTACATACAACATAAAAATTTCAGGCCATGAACTTTAATCAAACATCTCATTAGCTCTATGTACATATACTATAAGATATCCAATTATCAATAACGAGATTTAAGAGCATACAGATCAAGATAAAAGAGGGCCTATTAGCAAAATTCGGAGTAGGTAAACTCC
Source organism: Murraya paniculata (assembly GCA_030449075.1). Taxonomy (NCBI): domain Eukaryota; kingdom Viridiplantae; phylum Streptophyta; class Magnoliopsida; order Sapindales; family Rutaceae; genus Murraya; species Murraya paniculata. The sequence goes on from JAEVFN010000030.1 coordinate 1,095,755, forward strand.
AAGTTCATAAAGGGCAAAAGGTGCAATTCATCACATAAATTCATCTTAGGTGGCGAAATCATGTCCCTATTTCTTACTAGATCAGTAAGCTAATCCAAGTGACAAAAAAGTCGGTTTGCTTGGCATATTCAATTCTGTAGCATCATATGAGCTGTGATAACTACAAGCGTTCCATGTAAAAGAGTGGCCAAAATAAATAACAATCAATCCACATTCAGATATTACTAAACCTCTAAGATTAACTCGTTAGTCAAGAGTGCCTGCTCATACATCATTTCGGACAGGCTCAATCTTTCGGCGTCTAAACTAACAGTTAATACTCCCTTTCACATGTTTGTGTTCTCAATTTCATGTACTCATGCTTGCTCTTTCACAACACTCAAGAGTCTGCCCACTATTTAGAGTCAGAACACTTAACCAATTTCTTTTTATCAGTTTGGTGTCTGAATACCATATTTAACCTACTTTGTTACATCCACAATCAAACAGAATAATATCTCAAAGGATTTTTTGGACGAAATAAATTTAACAACCAGCCACACTGTCCAAAAGTAAAAACCCATTTCACTCACCAAGAACAGAGGTCAGGGGAAGATAATAACACAGATCATACGATCTTAGATTGCCAACTGCTTCTGATTCATATCGATCAATTTCTTTTCTTAACACTCTCCCAGATATCCTCAACAACCAAACAAACTATAGTAAAAATCAAACAAATTATAATAAAAACTACTCTTTTCTTCAGAAGTGATCATGGAGTCAACCACTTAAACAAACAAACCATCTACCCCAAAAGCAGGAAAAAAAAAATAACCCAGAAGCCTCACCAGCATCAATAACAGCATCCCAATCAGTCTGCCCATTTTTCTGAAACTGCTTTAAATCCCAACTTCCATTAACCCATCTGGTCTCCTCAAATTTGCTCACAGCTTTCACTTCTGGTGCTTCCACCGCCCCATTGGACTCTGTCGGACTCTCCGAGGCCTCCTGAACCTTTGGTTCTTCAACGGTGACAGCTGGGGCTGAAACTCCAGCTCCATTATCAGCTGCTGAAGCTCTTAAAGTGAAAAGTGATTCATTTTTGGAGCGAAGTAAAAAAGTGGGCTTGCGGGTAAAGGAAAAATGAGTTCTCGAAAGCTTAGATGATGGAGGAGGAGAGAGAGAAAGCAAAGCTATGGATATCGACATGGTTCAGTTTTAATGGTGAGACTGAGGGAGTTTCAAAGAGTTCAGAACATTATTGTGCCGTGTTCTTTGAGCTATCTTCAACCTCACAATCACAAGTCACCAAGCCACGAGCGTTTAGGATTTTGTATTTTACTGAAAGAATATATTATATTCTAGGATTCGAAAAAGGAAATTTGTAATTTATGTATTAAAAAATTACTTTATGATACAATAATTTGTAATTTCCTTACCACAAAGTCAAAAAAAGTCCTTTTCAATCTTTTACCCCCCTTTTTTTCTGATCAGAAGCAATCTGTTGCTCCAAAATTCGTAATTTAGAATTTACCGTCCAAACTTATATTTTTGTATTATGGTTTAAAGATTTAGCAAACATAGTTTTAAATTTTGCTTACTAAACTATACGATCCAATTATTGATCCCACTATTGAAACAATACATATATTAAAGACTCCATTTCATATAGAGGGCCGGCTCCTAGGGATTTGGCACTTTGGTGGTGGCGTCCAATCCACAATGGCCTGCACTTTCCTCCCATCCATTCTAACCTGGCCTTTGCTAATCAAATGCCCAAGGCCTGTCTGGGTCCTTACTCCTTAGGTAAACATTTTTTTTTTCTTTTTTAAGCTTTTGATACATTCAACGACATCAAAATTCAAAGGATATAAAATAATTTAAAATTTATTTTTTTAGCACAATAATAATAATAATAATGGATTTCATTTGGTGGTACAAGTACCAAGTTCACAAGCCTTTTCTGCTCCTGCACTGCGTAGCATTTTCCCAACCTTTCTCTCCAGGGTATCACGTTGAAGATTTAACATGTTCATAGCCTCTCACATTCTTGGCATTTACATTGACATTTGGGATTACCAACTCGGATCATTTAATTCAGAGACTATCTTATTAAAAATAGAAAGAAACAGTTGCATATATTCAATTAACTAAGGGGATCAAAATGAGCCACTTCCCCTTCTCAAATGTACTACGAAGCTGAAATGCCGAGAAACCCCACCCACAGAGCAGAAAAGAAAAGATGTTCATGCATACTAATAAAGTGGTTATATATAATATGATACGGTGATCTCCAAATTAATTTTAGAAAAACGTCTTAAAAAGTTTTTTACATGCATGTAGCCACTGTGTATATATCAATGTGAGATCAATATATATAATTTTGAAATTGTGTGCTCAATGGTTCTATTAATTAATGATGAACTCTTTATCTTTTATTTTTCCTTTTTTTCACCGTATCAAACAGAAAAACGTGGCTAAATTGAGTTGCCAAATTAATTGCATAATAGTTTGAGGGTCTGTTCTTTGTTGGATCGTCTAAGCCATCCTAACAAGAATTTAAAAGCACTCAGCTTACATCAATACGCACGGCGTTTTAACATTTAACTGTCCTGTCTTCAAATTCAATAATGGATGGCCAAACAGACAGAAAATCAACCAAAAGATGAATATTGTCTATTTGGACTACATAATATATATTGTAAAAGAGTAACCTCAAGCAAAGCCACGTGCATGGGGCTAAGCCGGACATGATTTAGCTTCCAGGCCAGCGAAGGCTTTAAGCTTGCCATTTCCATCTCAAAATGGGTGTTCCCAGCAGCGATAGCCTGCAGCTACGTGCAAAGGAGTACCAGCAAATGCTACCCCATCCATACGCTCTAGAACATGAGGATCATCTACAAACATTGAATACAGTGCCTCAACATCTCCAATTTCTGCGCACTTGTTCAACCTCCCCCATTTCCAAGCTTGCTTTGTAAGCTAGCTACGTACTGTAATGATTAATGAGAAGGCTAGTATATAATTGTATATATGTCTTTGCTCAAGTGATGATCGTCCGGCCCTCACAGTCACTGATGAGAAATCTTAGAATCTGTCGAAAATTAAGTAGGTGTACAACCCTAACTGGCCATCTACATCTTATCATTTTTTATTTTATTTTATTTTTTTTGAATTGATGTAAATATTCCTGCGCATACAATGACGAAACGAGATAGCGAAAGCGGATTGATACGGGGTATATATATTAAATATTGTTCTAACACCATACTAAGTCAATGTGATTAAATGACATTCTAATCGTAATTGAAGTGTGATTAGGTCTCGTTTCAATAACATTTTAATAATGCTTTTAAGCTAGATTAAACGATGCTTTATTCTAAACTACTTTACAAGATAAATTTGGATAGATAATTCTAAAAGAAATTTTAGAAGTGGGTTTTATTAATCAAATTTTATGAAAATAATAACAATACCTATGTATTTAGAAACTATAATAGGATAACCTACTTTGGTTCCCTTTAGTATAACTTAAGTATAGCTTATTTAAATAGAATTTTTACCTAAAAACTGTTAGTTATTTTATTGTCAATAAGAACTTTTACTAAAAATTTATAAAATTGCTTTAACATGCAAGTTTTTAAAAAGTTTTCTTATGAAAAGAATAAAATAAGATTGTCAAACAAGTGAAGGATATTTTATATATTTTAACATTTAAAAAAAAAAAGCTTTTCAATATTTACTCTGAAAAGTCCAAAATGATTTTTATAATATTGTGAAACGATTTACAACAATCACACCGTATAGATATCCGTATTTAAGAATTTTTTATTTATATATATCTACTTATTATTTTTATTTATATCAACCATCAAACAATGGATGTAAAAAAGCCACAAGCCAAATGTAATATAAATAATCTAAATCTATAAAATTGAGTTGTATTTTGGATGAGCAATTTCAATATTCAAGTCCACCCTGGCTGTCTTGTTTTTTATTCTTTTGGAGAATATCATTATCCACAACGACATTCGTAGTCTTTCTTAAGTTTATCATGCCGTAATAAACATTTTAGGATTAGTTTAATAATATTATAATTTTTAAAATAATTATAATTAATTGTGCAGTATAAATAATCAGTTGTGAATAAATTAATATATTTTGTAAAATTTACTTTCAAAAGTATCAATAAATTTTAAAAATAATCATATACATTTAGTAAATCTTATTATTGAACAACTGTAAAAATACAAATGACTGAAATCAATAAAATATTAAATAAAATTTACTTACACATTTATAAATATGTATATATAACATTTCTTATTTTGTATTTATAATAATTGATAACTAAAAAAATTTTATTTTATTAATTTTGTATTTTTAATTTGCTATTCTCTATAATGCGCAATAGTAATAATCTTTTTGAATTTAATGATTTTATTTTCCTAATTGAATAAACGTACTTTTAGATTTTTATAATATTTGTGAGAATATATATAATGTTGTATTAAGTATAAAACTGATTGTCAAAATCAAATTTTAAAAACTACTTCTCCCTTGCTTTTTGAAATCCAAAATGAGGTGATTTTGTCAAAAGTTGATTTTTTTAAAATTTACCAAATATCAAAATTAACTTAGCTTTTCAAAATTACTTCTAATCCTCTAAAAAACAATCTCAAATAGGACTCTTAGGCTACTTTTGTAATGCTAATTAGCTATTGAGAGGACTAATTAAACGTTTGGTAAATTTTATTTTTAGTAAATTTTATTTTTAAAAGTACTGTGAGTTTTAAAAACACTTGTATATATTTCGCAAATCTTAATGTTTAGCTGCTGTAAGAATGTAAATGATTGAATTGGACATAACGTTGAATAAAATTTATTTACACATGTGTAAACATGTGTATAAAATATTTTTTTATTGTGTATATATTAAATAATTGATAACTAAAATAAACTTTTTTTTATTATTAATTTCATTTTTTATTTCGTTATCTCAATATAATTGGCAATAATAATAGTCTATTTATAGTTAATGACAATTTTAAATTTTTATAATATATTATGATACATATATAATTGTACTAAGTACGAATCTGATTCTAAAAATTAAATTTTAAAAAACTAGTCATTCTATTCTTTTCATGTTAAAAATATTGTAGGATCGTGTAATTTTATCAAAAGTTTTTTTTTTTAAATCTATCAAACACCAAAAATTAATTTCTAACTTTTGAAAATCACTTTTAAATACATAAAAACAATCACAAACACACCTCTTATCAAAGGAAAATTCATATGCAGGTCGAAAGAAAGATTGAAGCAATTTTCTTGTCACATTGCGTGTTTAATTTGTTAAATGGTTTATTCCCAGAAAACAGCAGTCCGCGATTTGGTCAGATTTTTATCAAAAATGGTCGAATTCTCCAGTTTTATTGCTCTATTTATCTCATAGTTCTGTAAACACAGGCCGGTTAATTTGGATCGAGAGAGGCCATATCCAGCCCAAGTCTTACAAGTCCGATCCAAATCCTTTTATCGTTTCACAGTATGCCATTTGCTAACCGTCAATTCTTTTCGTTCTTGCTCTCTAACAGCTCCGCTACCAAATGGAAGTCGCCACCGCATCAGCGTCGATCTTCGGGCTCCGCACGCGCATGTTAGCAACACCGCCACGCAGTTCTCCACGAACCGTAAACTGTAACCGAAACCTATCCACCAGCTTTATCTCTCCATTTGCAACCGGCAGCGTTTCCTCCGACTTCTCCGGGCTCAGGCTCCGACCCGATTGCCTCAATCCGGATTCATTCACCAAGTCCAAGCCTAAGAGCCCCGTCATCACCATGGTACTTGCCCTATGTTTTTTCTCAGTTAATGAATTTATTTATTTTTTATCTAAATAATAGTATTTATATTAGCTTTGGTTAAGTTATACCGTTTCACATTAATGTATTTGTGTTTTGTATTGATAATGTGCTTAAATAATACCTCTGAGTTTAAGAGCTAAATGCTTAATGTAAGGCCTATTATATGATAGGATGAAATAATGCTTCGTTAATCCTTTCTTTCTGCTTGTTTATCCGAAGTTGAAAAAAATTAATAAATTAATCACAACCTCACATAATTTGGAAGAACTGAGGATATTTTCAAGTCATATTATTCAGTGGCACAGACCAAGAAAGCTTAATTACTGATGTGAACTAATAATAACTCGTGCATAATGCTGTTCCGGTGCACAAACTATAGCCTTGAGTGATGTGCCTTCCAAAATGGACTCTACTTTGTAGAACCAACAAGAAGCAATGACTGAACAGGTGCCTTGTCGAATGATTCACTGTGTCAATTGTATTCCTTTCTTTCATGGAAATTTTTACTTTTTTTCTTTTCCAAGTTTAATGCGATGTTCCTTGAGGTTACATTGTCGAAAACAAGGTTGCCTTCTTTCTGAAAGAAACAATCTATAGGCTGCGGACCACTACACCAAATGATACACATCCTCCCTCTTCCCCTTATGGGAATTAAAGAAAGAGAAAAGTAACTTTGAGCTAGTTGACCATACCATCAACATCAAGTAGGATTGTAAGATGGGGAGAAAAAGCTGAGCGGTGAGATACTTCTTGTGTTGATTGTTTGAACTTGATTTTTATGCGACATAAGAGTATGCAAGTTTAAGACTGCATGTCTTGTAATAGATTATCTTCATCCTGTTTCTTAGCAGGTAGTATCTGATTGATTTGTTGAGCATTAATTTTCTTTGCATCATTCTTGCATACGAGTAGTCCACTTATTTATTTTGCTTGCATGCTCCTCTGAGCAGGTCATTCCTTTTACTAGTGGAACTGCATGGGAGCAACCTCCACCAGACTTGGCATCTTATTTGTACAAGAATCGAATTGTTTACTTGGGCATGTCTTTTGTTCCTTCTGTCACAGAGCTGATTCTTGCTGAATTCCTTTACCTCCAGTATGAAGATGCTGAGAAGCCCATTTACTTATACATAAACTCTACGGGGACAACCAAGGTTGGAGGCTTTCTCTGTCATGCCCCAGTTTTCTTTCAGATTTCATGTATTAATGCTTCTGAATACATATTTTGGATCTCGAGCATCTTGTGTACTAGTTTTTTAGCTTTTCTCCTGGTTCTTTTGCATGGACACTGGTTCATGAATAGTTGTGCCAGGATCAGTAATCATACATTTTTGCTCGCAATTATGGTTGCAGTCTTGGCCAGTATTTATGTTCATTCTTAAACTGGACTTTTTGTCTTCTCCCCTTGTCCAAAAGCCAAGTTTAGCAATTATAAATATGCTGCCTTTTCTATTTCTTTTTCTTCATTAAGCGAGAAAAGTAAATAATATGTTGCTAAAACCATGTTGCCTTGGCTTTTATCTATCGGTTCATGCTAATAACAGAGTTTTATATTTTTTCAGGGTGGCGAGAAGTTGGGTTATGAAACTGAGGCTTTTGCGATATATGATGTTATGGGGTGATTAATCTTTATGCCTCTCTACGGAAACAATCTATTCCTATTGAAATGCATTTAGTGGTTTGTTGTTTGCTCTGAGTGAATGCAAAAATGGATTTGATCCCTTTTTTCTAGTTCTATTGGCAACATTAACAGATTGACTCCATGTTTGACCATCAAGCTTAACTGCTTTTGTATAGTTTATGCCTTGTGTTTGAGAACCATGCTTACACTTTTAGCAACTTGCAGGTGTCTTCAGGCAGTAAAATGTTGGTTTTCCATAAAAATTACCTGCCATAGATACAGGGATGAAGCCTCCCAATAAGCACAAACCAGATTGACTGGAAAAAAAAAAAAATCACGAATTTAACTAATGCTTTCTACACTTTCTTGTGATTTCTTAGTTAGGTGCATTATCCAAAGAGACCTTTTGGTCCTGATTGTGGGAAGAATATTTTGGCCGAAATTTCACATGGTAATCTTCAAGTTTAGGAAATAGTGCGCCTAGTGTCAGCCTGATGGATGCTAATGTCCACATATTGTTATCTCACTGACCGAATTGTTTTAAGTTTTTGGTCAGTCTAATCTCAATCTAGTAAGACTCTTTTTTATAAAAACCCTCCTAAGATTATCCCGTTGTGGTATTGGTGATGAATATTTGTATTCCAATATCTCTAGCATTGTTACAATGTTGTCCAGCTATGTCATAGATTGTCTCAGGCAGCTAAAATCTCTTGGGTGATGCCAGCTTCTAGTATGTCTATGCTTTCAGAGTTTATTCATGCTTTAGGCAAAGGTGAAAAAGCTAGAGTGCTATGGAAGTGTTCAGTTATGGCCACTTTTAGGGTGATTTGGCTTGAAAGAACTAGAAGGATTTTTTAAGATACAGAGGAAGACATCAGCTTTTTGTGGGAAAGAACGTGATTATTAGGTTCTCTTTGGGCCTCAGTTACTAATGAATTTCAAGATTCTTCTTTCTTCTTCATTCATCTAGATTGGGAAGGGGTGTTTGTTCTTATTAATACTAGTTTCTTTGTTTCCTATTAAAAAAAAAAAAGATAAATAAAATTTCATAACCAACTCTAACCATCTGTATCTCTCTTAATTCAGTGATTTCTTAACTGATGTTTATTTTAATTATTATCTTTTTCCAATGCAGTTATGTCAAGCCACCTATATTTACTCTTTGTGTCGGCAATGCTTGGGGTGAGGCAGCACTTCTCTTGGGTGCTGGTGCCAAAGGAAATCGCACAGCTCTGCCATCATCAACAATCATGATAAAGCAGGTTCTTCCTTGACCAGTGATCTCCAATGTCCCTGTTGTTTAATTATCTTCTGAAATATTGCTCGGGTGTCTTGCAAGGCTGGAGATACTGGAATTTGTTTGCTTAAGGGCTCTTGACATGGTTGGATTTTGTTAAATTAAATGTTCTTATTCTTTCTCTACCTATCTGCAGCCAATTGGGAGGATTGAAGGTCAAGCAACAGATGTCGAAATTGCCAGAAAAGAAATAAAGAATGTGAAGGCAGAGTTGGTAATATTGATGATTATACTTGAATGATTACACATTTCCTCCCCATTAATCTAGATTCTGAGATAAATGTTTCTTAGTCAGGATTTTAATCTTAGCAGTTTGAGGACAAGGGGGGGAAAAATTAAGGACAACCAGAATTAGACTTATGACATAATTTCTTGTGCATTTTTCTGAATCTGTAAACTGGATATTTGAAAAAGTTCATTAAACTTGCATGAGTAGTTGTGGTGGTTGATGCCATAGCTTGTCAATCAGGAACAACATTGAATTATGTATTCTTGAAGAACAATGGGCCACCACTATTAGTTGAAAATCTCAGGAGCGTATACGATGCTTGATTCAGTTATATCTTTTGAACCGGGGCATAAATTCACATATACTTAAGAATTTTTAATTATTCTTCAAAAGAAACTAAATCTCAAATTGTTCTGTCATGACCTTGCACATTTATGCTGACATGCACATCAAAAGTTTCATGAATGGCCGAAGTACTCATTTTAAGTTGTTAAAAGTCAATTTTTGAAATCAGTTGATTTTACCCGTCTAGAGAGGCGGGAAAAAAAAAGAATGATTTTCTTTTCTTTCTATTCAACAAGGAAAATAGATAAAAAGAGAAGGATTCTGCTTATTTGCCAAGTTAAAAAATAGATAAAAAGAGAAGGATTCTGCTTATTTGCCAAGTTAACATTTGAAATTATGCTGGTCAAACAGCTTTGAGTTATCTGAACTTGATTGACGGACTTTATTTATTTCTGTTGATTTATTTCTTCTATTTCCTAGGTGAAAAATTGATCACATTAGCAAGTTTGCATTTGCATGTTCATTAGCAAATATGACAGCTAAAAGCCTAACATATGTATTTCAATCTGTTTTCAAAGGTTAAACTCTATGCAAAGCATTTTGGAAAAACTCCTGAGCAGATTGAGGCTGACATAAGGCGTCCAAAATACTTTAGTCCCAGTGAGGCTGTTGAATACGGCATCATAGATAAGGTTCCAACAGTCAAGAAAGATTTTTCTTTGAACCTCATTGTCATGCCTTACCGAATACATTTACCTTTGATATTCTGCAGGTACTGTATACTGAAAAAAGCCCAGAAGACCATGGAGTTGTTTCTGACCTGAAGAAGGCACAACTGATTTAACCGTAGGAAAACTCGGACTGGTGGTTTCTTCGAGTATTCAGGTAAAGCATAAAAGTCAATTGTCAGACCATGAATCATGTGATGATGAGGTTTCTCTTTTCCGTGATAAACATATTGTTATAGTGCTTGGTGTTCCCTTTCGTACCAGCATGTGTTCAAAAGAAGCTAAGTCTTCTTCCTCATCTTCTTCACAACACTTCTGATTACTATAGTCAGTTGTTAGTATACTAGGCCACAAGATCTCTTTAATTATCTCTAGTACTAATTCTTGTGGAAAAGACTGAGAGTTGGACAAGGTTAGTACCCCATGAGAAAGAGGCCCATCGGGTTTTTAGGATTTGTCGCCATAAACTTTATCAGCAAGTTGCTACTACAATTAAATTAGAAGAGTTAATCAGTGAATCAACCAACTTGCCTTTGCTTAACAAAGTGATTAAACCCATAACCTGAACTGATCTGTAGATGCAACTAGTAAGTGAATGATATCTAGATGTTAGCATGGAGGAGAAACCAACACTTTTAGACATCTACTTTTCACCGAACATTATTGCACCGTTCGCACGCTTCCCTCTGCCCTCTTAAATTTGCACCAACAATTGCCCTATGCATGCTTATTCCTAATAAGCAATTTCTTGTTCTTTTTAATCACACCACCACCTTTACGTTATTGATCTTTCTTTCTGCACTAAATATTTAGCATTCAGAAACCTGGAAAATTATACTCTCCAATAATTATAATTGATGGTTTGACTATGTGGTTCAATTGCTTTACAGCTTGCATTTATATTTTGATTTTTATGTTAAGATTGTTGGAGTTGAGATCGAAAGTGGTGGAAGAGACATTTTTTGTGGGTGGTATGCCTTGTGGCTTTTGATATTTCCAGTTTCAACCCCAGCCACATCACCTTGCCTCTCCCATCATCCAAATTTTTTGCAAAGCGTGGGAAGGGGATGCGAGAAGATGAGTATTTTAGGGACATCAACCATACACATACTTTGGGCCAAAGTCTCTACACTATTATTCCATTATTTACACTAGTGGTTGATGTCCCATTAAGGAGGGTGATGTCATTATTCGAGTCCATTATAAGGACAGTCACTATCTCTATTTGATCCCTCTCTCTCTCTCTCTCTCCCCCTCCATCTCTCTCTCTCCCCGCAATTAGTTAATGCATGTTTAGGGACTTGGCATTCTTTCAGTGTGAAACAGTTCGTTGAAATTATTTTTTCATTGGCTTCAATGACCAGTTATTCACTGGAACTATTGGTAGATTGAATCAACAATGTCCAAACAAAGCTGAAAAGTAGTGGTTCTGAATGAGGTGATGATGATGCCAATGTCAATGCATTCGACAAGAGGAGGGGAAGCAATGTGGGTCAGAATGAAGATAGGTTTTGGTAAGAGAAAACATTGCTACCGGAAGTGTGTGGATATATGTACTGTGCATTTATCTTATCCATGCATGTTATTTACATGCCTGTCCAAGCATGTAATATCAATGATTCTTTTACATCAGTGTTGTCGACACCATTGAATCAATTAGAGTATTGCAGTATATGCAGTGTCCGAGGTTTGCTTTTGTTTCCTCTGTATTACATTTATGTTTCGAATCTTGTCATATTCTAACATGGGGATCGACACTAACATTGATGAATTGTGATAATAATTAGCATTGTCAAATAAGTAGAAATCAGAATAACTGCGCTCGATATCGTTCTGTTAACTAGTGGCCTTGTACGAGCGGTCATTCTCAGACTAGGTGTCCATTGGGATTCTGCCGGTATAATCTTTGATTGTAGGTATCGGAATTCCTCAAAACTAAGATGGGCCTTCTCCCCATTTTGACCGACACTTAACAATAAAAAGAACTCATTTTTGTGATGTGCGGTTTCGAATGTTTCTTTAAACACAAAAAGAGCTTAAGAAAAGCTTCTCAAACATATTAATAAGTTATTCCGCCACAAATGGTTAGTTTCCACTTGCTTGGGGAAGTATAAAGCAGCCGCCGCACTGTCTCATCCATTACTATTTGTCATTGTTTCACGGGCTTGCATACAAATCCGATATTAAGCAGGCTAATTCGTTAAAAGGGAATAAATATCTGGGGCTGACAGATGGATGTCTGCGAGCAACACTCACCCACCCCACCTTCCAATAAATAGTATTTTCCTATTTATCAATTGTTCTACGACCCCTCCCTCTCTCGTGCAGTAAGTGCACATGGTGTATTCATATTACGCACGGCAAACGTGTCAGAAACGCCAAAGATAAAAATTGATTTTGTATTTTGCAGTGCAATTAACTGTTAACTTAATAATGATTAATGAGTGCTTCCGTCCCTAATTTTGAGTATAGCTACATAAGTTTGCCTGGCTTGACCCGCTTATTAGTGCGTTACAGCCAAACGACCGATGGTGATCAAGTGGGTTAATCCAGTTGTTATGAGCCTATAGCATTTGCTTTTGAATTGACAAAACAATTGAAAATAGAGCCACTTTGGAACCGGCACATACGTACTAAATCCAATTGCTTGGTGCGCTTTCCCTATTAGCCTTCGGTTCTTGACTCAATAAGCAATTTCCAACTAGTTTCTACGGGTTTTAATTCCACAAGTTACTTAGCACAGTGATCGAGAAATCTTGAGTTTTCATTTGCACACAAGCCACAAGGTGTGTGCCATTAGATCTTTTGGCGTAATTCAGTTGGTCGTACATGTTTTCACCCAAATTCGAATGAGAATAGAGGATAAGGATTGGTGTTTAGTGATTGGAGTTTTTCATCTCCATCCAAATTTTAAAAGAAATAAAGAAATTACGCTATTAGAACGTCTAAATGAAGCAAAACCAAAGCAGTGAATAACAATAACAAAACATTTACTGGTTAATAATAATGGCGTGGGAGGTGATTTGCTGATTTTATTGATTGCTCAACAACGGATGATTCACACTCAGACCATTACTGTCAGTGACTCGTGTGGCACTACTTAAAAAAATCTGTGGGTGCAGAGGAAGTATCCAAATTGTGAAATAGAGACAAGTGTTAGGCATAAAACGAAAAACCTTTTTGTAACTTTCTGCGAATAATTATGATAATGAGTCCAATTCATTTCAAAGAAGGGTCTTGAGGGGTCAATAACGGGGTGTACGTTTACCCATCATAAATCTAATCCAAAACCCCATTCCCAAAAGGAAGAAAAGAGGTGGCAATTATTTATAGCAGCAGCCCTCAAGGTCTCCACTATAAATATGGCCATTAACATTTGTTAGCAACCCATCTCATAAGTTGTTATCATTCCTCTTCCTTTTTCATATTGCTAACAAAGATTTTGATATTTTGCAAATGGGGTTATATCACTACTACCTTCTTTCTGTCATGCTGCTTTTGCCTGCATTGTGTTACTCTCAAGGCACATTTACCTGTTCTAGAGCTACATACTATGGTAGCCCTGATTGCCTAGGGACGGCAAGTATGTAAAAATCTCCCATTTATAAAACTATATACATTAAACTCGTGCACGAGTTTACGTGAACAAATAGTTCATTTCATTATGCTTTAGAGAATTTTTTTTTTTATATATATGTTTATAATGTAGATTAACTAATGTTTATGGTGATGATTCATCAGCTGGTGCTTGTGGGTTTGGTGAATATGGAAGAACTGTAAATGATGCTAACGTGGCCGGTGTGTCGAGGCTTTGGAAAAATGGAACTGGTTGTGGGGCTTGCTACCAAGTAATGATCATTAAATTTCAACCCACTTAATCATTTCATTTTATTATAAAGCTATATAATAAGTGTAAAGTGAACAAACTGCCAGCTAATGTTTATTTATTTCAGTTGTAATGTTTATACATAACAAGGAAGTTGCATGCATATTCTCCATAACACTGCTTAAATCATTTGAAGTCCAACATCGTCAACAATTTTATTACCACTAGTAATTCTTTTGGTTTTGTACCACCAATTAATAATGATTAATCAATTAACTTCAGGTTAGGTGCACGGTACCACAACTTTGCACGGATTATGGGGTGTACGTAGTGGTGACTGACTATGGCGAAGGAGACAGGACAGACTTCATCCTCAGCCCGCTCGCATATGGAAGAATGGCCCGTCCATATAAGTCTGCAGAGCTTTATTCTTATGGTGTTGTCGACATCGAATTCCGGAGAATCCCTTGCTGGTACAAGGGCTACAACCTCGTGTTCAAGGTCCATGAATACAGCAAGTACCCACATTACTTGGCCGTAGCCATTTTGTACGTAGCCGGCCAAAATGACATCCTAGCAGTTGAAATATGGCGGGTGATTACTTTCAAATTAAGTATCAAATTAGCTTTTAAATAGATGGTTTTTTGCCCGTCCATCGCGCATGTAATGCTTTTGTTGGTGCAGGAGGATTGTCAAGAATGGGTGGCAATGAGAAGGGCTTTTGGTGCTGTATTTGACATCTCTAATCCACCAAAAGGAGTAATTGACTTGAGGTTTCAAGTGAGTGGCAGCGCGGGGCTCACATGGGTTGTGGCAAAGAACGCTATTCCCAGTGATTGGAAGGCTGGAGTTGCCTATGACTCTGCAATTCAGCTTGAATAAATTGGAGATATCCCTATATATATATATATATAGGACCGGCTTGTCGATTGCTGGTCCCTGGTTATCAGCTTCTTCCTGCCATTTAGATAGTCTCGTATTATGTTCCCCAGCGCCAGCAAGTGCGGCTACTTATCTTTTTGTTAATTTGTCGTTTAGAGTGTATTATGTGTCCTCCTGTCTCCTCAATACTTTAACTAGTTGCTAAACAAATGTTGGGATTTGTGCACTTTAATTAGATCTTTTGGTCTAATTAATGAGCGAATAAATGAATAAAGTTCCACTTTCTTAAAGATAAAGCCGCTCCTCCGCCTCCTTTGTTTAATTTCTTTTGTATGTTTCAAATAACTTCACTTTGTTCCCTCCAGCAATAGTAATTGGTAAAATTGATGTATTATCAAACAACATACATCGTTGATATTTCAAATGTTAAGCAATTGGTGGTTGCCACACGTTAAACAACATATTTCAAATATAAAAATGCAGAATAAAAAGACGAGTCATTCCATTTTAGAACTAGAGATTAGCTACATCTTTTATTACTTGTTTATAAAAGTAGGATAAATATTTACCAACTTTCGCACTTTAAAAAAGATATACCAAAACTTCTTTTATTTCGTTGCTATCCACCTAAAGTTTACAAAGTGTATCACTTTTTTGCTTAACACTGATAAAGATTTAACAAAATATTAATTAAATGACTATTTTACTATAAAACATTATTTTATTCTAGCTAAATGACAAAAAATATTTTAATTTGTAGCTGTTGGAACTCATAACAGCTATAAAATTAGCCATATAAACTCATCAATACTACTAATTTAAAAATATCAATCACCAAGATAAGTACCCTAACTAGTTTTTAGTTTATTTACAACATAAATCCAGAACTCTTGCACATATAATCCATCTTGAATAATCTTCGACAATAATAACAAATCTTCAAAAACAATAAATCGCAATAACAACAATTGCAGTTATTCAAATACATTAAAAATAATATAAAACCACTTGTAGAAAACTTAAAACATTATAGCTGGTTTTCATCAATCAAAAATAACAACATAAAACCTGTTATGAGGAACTTAGAGTTTACAATTTGTTTCCATCAATTCAAAATAACAACATATTCTAAAAGTATCTAAAATAACAACCGATAAATAATCTATTTGCATTTAGGGATAAAATAGTCTTTTATCAATATCCTGTTGAATCATCTAATGCTATTAATGGAAAAGTAGAAACCTAATACACTTTATAAACTTCAAGTAAAATACTGCAAAAGAAACATTTTTGGTATATTTTTAATAAAGTGCATAATACTAGCTGGTCAATGAATATTTACCCATAAAAATACATATAATAAATTCTTCAATTAATGTCCTATATTAATTTCATCTTCAGCTCTTCAGGTAAACACTGGGTAGCTAATGATTTTAGGTATGCTAAAGGGAAAATAATCGATATTGTGAAATTTTTTGTATTCCCTTACATTTCTCATATGCAAACAACATATATAGCATGTTCAAAATGATACCACTACTTGCATTCGGAAAATAAATTAACAAGAAGTGACGGCACAATATCTATTTCTTCTCTTCAGGAAGTGTTGTAATCTCTGCAAGCAATGACCAGGACAGAACACCCCTTGGAAGCACCACAATACTTGCACATTCAGTAAGGACCATCAACCTGCACAAGTTGTCAGCTGTTTTGTACATTTTGACGTAGTAACTGGTTCGAGTCGTACATTGGAGTAACAGTATAGATGCATCCACCAAACATCGGGTAATGGAACAAGTGATATAACTAACAGGGCACTTAAATGCATTGTCAAACAAACAAAGACAACATAATGCAATTCAACCGACGCACATACACACAAACAGACACATGCATCCTCATATTTGTGGGTATAGTAGAGCCAGAAAGATGCTAGGAGTTGGGACAAATCATATAACTAACTGGACACTTAAATGTACCCTTGTGATGAAAATCAAAACTACTGTTAACCTGCCTCAGTACAACCGACCAGTGCATTCTGAAGAACCACAAAAGCAACTCTTCTGCTTAATGTTGCCAGACGAATCATAAACTTGATCTATCACATAATTGTAATGATAAGTCAGCTCTTGCAAGGGAGGTATGTTCTCAGCAGCAAAGAGCATTATGTGAGGCATTCTCTTGTCCTCATGATCATAAAGGACGTTTTGGGCATAAAGATTGGGGGAACAACTGTGGTTAACAAATCTCCCCACATTGCCATACTCTACTGCATCAATGGTAAATCCACCATCCTCCACAAGTCCACAAGAACTTGATGGTGCATCAGGCATAACATTCGAAAGTCCACCCCAAAGCGAACTATCATTATAATTATTCCCAACATCAAACAGATACTCATCATTACTGGTTCTTCTTTCCGCTTCCTTCTCTTCAAGGAGCTCCCCCACGTACTCACAGATAAAACTTCCTGAAGGAATGGAATTTAGGGATCTCACACCCCATCCCCGTGCTTCAGTTTTGAAGATTTCAAGCTGAAATTTGATACCCTGCTGGCTGACTCTGTTATAGCAAGAAGGAGGGCACTTGCAGGAAGGACCACACTCATAGACAAGGGGCTTTGCCTGAACAATGGCCCCATTGTGGTTGTAAGGAATCTCCCCTCCATTTTTAGCCACACAAGCACATTTCCCCAACTCTGAACATCCATTAGTGCAATCACAACCCCTTGGAGGAATAGGACGGCACCAATCAGGATATATAATATCGGTTATGTATTTAAATGATGGGGGCTTTTCATCATCTATGGTGTTCACAGCACAAATAGGAATCAACTCCTTTCCTTGTGAGATATCATCAACACATAGACCCTCACGTACTTTAGATTTTTTGCACTTCGTCACCACTTTCCAAGAAAGCTCCGACTGACCAGGAATTCGGGCCAACTTAAACTTGAAAACCAGCTTACCATGTGAGCCCACATCCTGCCAATATCTCTCCACCAAATATAGACCATCATAAATGTATGTCCTAGATTCAAAAGCCCTTATCTCACCACGGATCACTCTTACAGGATTCTGTTCATGTATGCTGTTCACTAAAGCTAGATTCCCTCGTTCAAGCTTCTGATCTTCAGGTTCCTTGCCTCCATTCATCACATTCCCTCCCTGACCAGTGTAAATCAAAACATCTGAGTTGTCCAAATTATCATCGTAACCCCCAGATGCTACAACACTTGTAGCAAGAATTTTTCCCTTGTGCTTGACATAATCTATACCACCCTGAATTTGTTGATGAAGACCAATCATATTGAGCTCCACCCTGTATTGAAACTCATCGCCCACTTCAACTCCTGGAACCGATCCAATGACTTTTTTGTCTCCAGGGACGTATTTCTTTTTGTCCTTGAGAATCCTTGCCGCTAGATAATCAACCCTCTTATGAGAATTTTGTCTGCTGGGTTTTGCTTCTTCTTCGTGCAACAGCTTCCTACAAACAGCTTGAAACAGACGCAATGTCTCCCTCACCTTGTTTCGGGCACCAATAGCATCATTTTCAGGACCTTTACCACTTGAACTCTGGGGATGAGGAGGGAGGGTCACATCAAAAACATGCGATCTTTGACCCAGATGAATGTTTTCTTGTCCTCTATCATGCCCAAGAGAATCTTCCTCATCCCTGATCACCAATGCACCCCTATTTTCATAAGAATTTCTTCCTGGATATGAATTCCTCTTACAGTATGACCCTTCAGAGCTTTTTGCATTGATAATTGCCTTGGAAGCAGATTTAGATAGTGGTGGCAAATTATACTTCTTTCTTTCCATTTGACCTGTACCGCTAACATGGTTAGGTTTGCAAACCACTTTCTCCTGCCTCCATGGACAGTTCGGTGATGCCATGAGACCATGCACTATAACCCTGTCCAACGCAAGCTGTAAACCTTCAGAATCTTCCTTTTGGAATTGATTGTTACTTCCAGAAAAATCTGACCAGGTTCCATCAAGCTGTTTGTGCTCTCCATAAACCACGATATCCCTCACTGGATTTTCCTCCAAAACTCCAATATCCCTTTTGCTTGATTTTATGAGTGCCCCAGTCTTCCCATCAAACCGGTATTGTTTAGTTGCATGAGGACATACAACGCTCATTTCTCCTGTATCTTCCTGAGCAACCGTCATCATATTCTTAGAAGAAGTTCCGAAGCCATCATGATTCTTCGTTTCCATGGAAGCACGCTCTTCAAAATCAGCTAGAACTTTACCACTGGTGATTCTAGAAACATCACCTCCAAACTCATTCATGCAAGCACCTCCATCATAACCATTCACTCCGATTTGGTTTTCATCAGTCTTCGTGGTCTCTTTTAATGGTTTGCCTTCGGAATCAGACTCCTCTTGACCTGAACTCCTAAAAGACGGAAGTGCTTCCATGCACTCTTCCTTACTAAGAACTGAAGCATTTTGCCCACAGAATGGAGGAAAGTCTCTGATAGCAGAAACTCTTCTCCTAGGAGGATAATTTCTAGTCAAAATTCTCTCCAGATGACTTAAATTTGGAACAGCATTTCGCGAATTAGGCGAGGATCGTGCCTTCGAACCACTTTGCGGGACCATCTCTTCATCCGAAACACCAATATCCATCATGTTCAAATTTTTTGACCCATCATACATTTTGCCTCCCGAAGCATTTACATTTTCAGTGTCTAGCAACAATGTTCCATTCAGGTCAGCACTAACTAGATCCCGCATATCCACATGATTAGATGAGACCACAACATTTTCAGCCTCAGGCCTAACTCCACCAACAATGGCCTCTTCATTAGGCATCCAATTGATCCAAGAGGCAAACCGTCCGCACCCGGGTGGAAAATCTCTAACAGCAGAAATTTTTCGCCGCTTACACTTGGGACCACCTTGGGAAGCACAACGGCCATTTTCCATAGGGATTTTCCCCAGCCTACCATCAGAATGACTACCATTAGGCAATGAAACAACTCTAGCTGACTCTGTCTGCAGCAAACTGTCCATAACCCCCATCCCAACTCATAAAATATTGAAAATAACCTGAAAAATAAACATAATCATCATTAATCTCTGGATAACTAAAAGAAAACCCAGAAACTGAATATTGAACATAACAGCAAAAAGGTAAACCAAATGAACGAAGTTTCCCATGAGCCAAAAGAAGACTGTAAGAAAAGAGAAGTAACAACAAGCTTATAACTGAATGGTGAACAATGCAATTGTACTACATTTTTTGCATTACTAAACAGAAATTTAAGCAAATGCCTTCCCAGAATTAACCAGATTAAAGAAAGCCTTATATGAAGAAACAAGATACAGCAGACTACTAGGAATCTCAAGATTCGGAAGTACAGTAGTCTCCAGGTCCCATAAAGACCAAACTAAACAACATTCGACAATCCTTGCATAAATGAAAGTAAACAACAGCATGAATCAAACAACACAAGAGATTAGTATCTGTCAGATCGGTTTATAAACTCAGCCAAATTTAATTAAAAAAATTACTGAAAGTAATAAAAAAAAAAGATAAAGGAGACATAACATTTTTATGAGGACTACTTAAATCCACAGGGCCACACCCACAACAACTAGCTACGAATGGAGCCACACCCACAATGACTACCTAAGTCCACAGACAGTAGGGTGCGCAAATAACTCAGTCCAATCTCGGGTTTGGATCGGATCAGATTACTTGCCCAATCCAATTGAATAATGTTTAATCCAATCCAATCTGATCTGAAAATCCGATTGGCTTGGGTCGAAAAAAATCTAAAACAAAACTACAAAATTAACTAAACCAATAAACTTAATCGAAATGCAATCAGTAAACAAAACTCACACTCACACACAAAGCTACAAACAAATCTAAAATTCTAAATCTGTAAATCACAGTATCCCATGTAGCACAGCACTCACACCAGTACACCACACAACGTCACACACGGCACACGCAGCTCAGGCCTCAGAGATTGGAGACGCCGAACAGCCACAGGCAAACACACACACAGAGATTGGAGACACAACCGCGTGAAGCAGCAGCCAACAGTCACCTACGCAACTGCACGAAGCCAGGCCATTGCTTCTGCTGCAATGTGCCGATGCAATCTGCTGCACCTTGACTGCTACTGCCTGCCGCCACGAAGCACCGATGCGATCTGCCTGCTGCTGCTTGCTCCACTGGCCACGGCAACCACTGCAGCTAGCTCCACCTCGACAGCCACCATCACCAAGTTTTTCGTGGTATATGACTATATTATATTAAATAATTAATTTCAAAATTTTGACATAAAATTGTATAATGGGGTTTATTGTTTGAATTTAAATAAAATTGATTTTGAAATTAGCAAGACATTTGAACCTGATATTGTTCTATGTACTGTATTTCTATATGCATGTCTAACCCTAGCCCCATCCGATCCGAATTCAACCTAAATTCATGTCTGGATCGGATCTGAAAAAAAATTTCAGGTTGAGTTTGGATGACTTTTTCCCATCCCAGTTAACCCCGAAACCCGATTTTACCCACCGCTAATGGACAGGACCACATCCACAATGACTTGCAAAATTCTCGGATGGGGACGCACCCACAACGACCGATGCCTAAATTTTTAATTAATTCACTGACTAATAAAGATTACAACCTCTTGGACTCATTCAACGAAGAGTACTGGCCTCCTTGCCGAAATCAAACCTAATGAACTTGCTTAGCAATCACCACTTGACTTCAATGTCTGCTGCAACTTGAACTCCTTTCAATCGTTGCAAATTGTCTGCTGCTTCCTTGAAATCTCTTGAACACAAGCAAACCTAAAATACTTCTCCCGAAGATCTTAATCACAATAAAAGTTTAGAAAATAAACAAGGAAAGATTAAAAACTCAAGTCTTCCATCCCTTCAACACAAGGAAACATAAATTAATTTTCCTGAAGATCTTAATCACAATAGAGTTTAGAGAATAGGCGCAATTAAAGTACTTCTCCCTATGATGTTAGTCATAAGTTCGGATAGACATTGGAAGGTCGAGTGACACAAACCTAAAATACTTCTCCACTCAAGAATACATAGAAATCTTAATCACAAGTTCACAGAATATAAAATATTAAATTCAATGAGTGACTCTTCCCTTTATATGTTACAGGTCAAACCCTAATAAAAGGTGTAATAAATACCAAATCTCCTTATTACCGAAGGAGTCTTCTAAATTCTCTCATTGGATACCAATGTGAACCCACACACTGATAAATACAAAACTCTAACACAAAAAAGCCCTCCTTCTTCTGATACCATGAAAATCTATATATTAGATAGGGAATTGCTGTATTGAGTGAAGACTCAATGATTTACAGTAAGATGCCAACACCAAATATGCTAACAGTATTTCATGTCTAAATATGTACCATCCTACTAAACAAATGGTTGCGGAAGCTTCTTTTACCTTGTTTTCTAGGAAGCCAAACAGAACCTACATACCCCAAAGCTCAGAATCTAATACACGGAAAGAAAATGAGAAAAATCGACAGTTAAAAATCCATGAAAATAAGATCATACGTCATTATATAACTAACTGGGCTTTTAAAAAATAATAAAACAATTAATGAACAAACAAGATTCACGCTCTAATTCACGCCATTTTCCCAGTAAGCACACAGAATTTGAGCTACAAATCTCATAATCACAACCATCAAAATAAAACTAAACAGAAGTTGAAGGCAACAATTATGCGAGTATCAAAATGATTAAAACCTAGTAACTGAACTAATTTAAAAAAAAAAAACTGAAAATGCCATCTTCGGTTAAACAACACAGAATAATCCAGCATTTTTCTCAGGGGAGCCAATTAATCAAATTAATTTAAAAAACCCACCAGAAGCACAAAATATAGAAGAAAAATAATAACCTGGATTTGGAATTTAGACTGAATCAACGGTCAAGAAAGCACAAGATCTAACTGCATGACAGTCAATATCGAAAATGATTTAGGTTTTGGCCTCTCCGAAAAGTGCAGTGTGACGTATTGGAAAAATGAAAAATAAATTTGTCATCTTCACATTCATGCTTTAAGGCGAGTGAAAAGCAAGCTTCTATTTTAAAGACGGTCACAAACGACGTCGTGCAGTACACGCCAAAATTAGAGTTATTTCGCTCGCTCGCTCGCTCGCTCGCTCACTGCGGTGGGCAGGTTAATAGTAATTCTTGGCGCTAGAACGGAAAACCACGAGTTGCTTGCTTGCGTCGTCACCGTTTAGGCATGACGCAGTCAAAAATGAAGTTTTCTTTTGCTGTAAGAGCGTGTCAAAACTAAATTTGGTTTGTACACGTGTCCCCCATTATAAATTTAATTTAATTTATTCTTTAAATTACCTTAATTTAATTTATAAAATATTAACGTATAAATTAAAAAAATCAATCATTTTATCATTAAAGTTTATCTTAAAAAGAATTTTTTTAATGTTTTTATTTATAAATTTATACAAATCCTAAAATCTTAAATTATTTTTATCTTGTTACCTAATTTCTACTTCCATAATTCTAAACTCTTAAAAGCTTCTCAAAATAGTACTTTCACTTAAAATTTAAAATATAAATATATATTATAAAATAAGATGGACGTAAAAAAATTTAAAATAATAATTTAATTAACTTTTCATTCAAAACAATTAAAAAAATAATTAAATTATTTTTATTATTTAAATAATTTCGGTTAAAGAGGAGTTTTAGAAGGAATTTTTTTTTTTTGGAAAGAGAGTTTTAGAAGGAATTAAAATGAGTGTCAACAAACCTACTCTTTTTATTTTAAACATTACAAGCTACATAGTGCATCAAAAGTAGGGTGGACAAAAAAGTCATGACCGACCCGACTCTCACATATAAGGGTTTGGACAAGGGCTCAAGGAAAAAAACACGGGTCAGGTCTAAGTTTATTAATTTTTTTTAAATAACTTTATAAATTAGAATAATATAATTAAAAATTAAAAAAAATATAAAAATTAAAAAAATTAAATTCTTAATTTATAAATCAATGATGATTCAAAAAAGCTAAAATTATAATAAAAAATCTATTTTATGCATTAATTAATTAAGAGAGTACTTGAATTAGAGAATCCAGTATTAAAAAAAAATTCTAAGCTTTTATTTATTTTATTTATTAATTTACTTTGAAATATTTATTTACTTTAATTTCTAAGCCTGGAAATTTATAAAAATAGTCTTAAAAATTTTGGGTTTTTTGAAATTGACTCTTAAATTTTATTTTTATCATAACTAGTTGAATACAAGTTTTTTTAAACCAAATAGCCCTCATCATTTTCAAAAAATTACCAAACCAATCCATTCTTGAAAAATCATCAAATCTCACCGCCTCACCAATCACCAAACGTCGTCACTTTCAATAAATTATCAAATTCATCAAATAAATGTAGTAACGCATAACTGATGATATAATCATCAATTAGAAATCAAGAAGTTAAGGTTAGTGTATCAAACAATGTGTATGTTTCTAAACAATGTGGGTTTTTTAGGGTTTAGGTTTAAAATTAATGTGGATTTTTTTGTAAATATTATTATTTTCTACTCATAAAATAATGTGAGTTCTTAAAGTACTTTGTTTAAGTTGACAGATAAAAAAATTATTGAAAATAAAAAAATTCAAGTAAAAACAAGAATAGAACGAAAACCAAAATATGTGCACAGACAAGGTCGCAGATGTTTGTTGCACATACTCACAATATGTGTGACCACTAGGGATTTGAAATGTGGGGAATGTTTTGATCTAACAAATTGTATGTGGCTAGTTATGATATAAAAAAGTTAGAGGGGTCAATTTAAAAACAAACTAAAAAATTTTAAGACTTTTTTCATAAATTTCCCAAAAAGCACTGACCAAGTGAGAATGGCTTTTTCTAGGATTCAACTAATATAAACTACAAGCTTAAAACCGAACCCAATCCAACCCAACTCGAACCAATGTTATGGATATATCCATAACGTCATTGTTTTACTAATAAACATAATATTTAAAGTTTACCTTCATCTCTAGCTTTCTCAAGTACTATATTATTAAAAAAAATAAAAAGAGAAAAGTTCTAAATTTTAGTATCTTAATCTTGCAAATCTCACTTGTTTGTAATGTGTCTTGCCTAAATTTCTTCTCCCTCAACACTCTATGTTGTGCACTTTACTGATATTTTTCTAAATTTAACTTTAGAATATTTACTAAAAGGCCTTATGAAAATACTAAATCTCCTTATTTACAACGTTATGGGCCATTGGAAACAATCAGAGCAAACCTCTACATATAGCTAGCCTGTAACTCCCTCTCTACCAAGGAAATAAAAATTCACACATTGAAGACAAAAAGACAACACAAAACCCTAAAGATTTGCGCATGAAATTTTGTAGTCTTTGAGTCTCCAGCTTTCTATTGACTATTCTCTAAACTATATTATAATTAAAATATTGAGGAAAAACATCTTAGTTTTGCTCTTTAATAAGAGATTTGAAGGAAGTAGCAGCTTACAATAAGTGAGGGAGGTTCAAGTTGTAACAAACATTGAAGTGGAGTTTTGCCTGTGCAAAACGAAACAAGTTCATTAGATTTGATTTCAGGGAAGGTTAAAGAAATGGCTTGTTGTTTTGAAAGTTACATATCAGCAAGTGTGGAATGAAGTTCTTAAAACAAATCTATACAAGTTGATCATGACTCTTTTAATTTATAACTTTAAAAATATATATAATTGGAAAAATATCGTAAGGCAACAAATTTCACAAATTTAATGGAAAGTGGTAAAATTTGCAACAGTGCTTTAAATATCCACCGTTGAACCGACCACCAACCGTTGATTGACACAAAAAAGGGCGGGAATCCTTCAAGAGAACGAAAAAAGATAAAGCCGCCAATAAATAGAAAAACCCTAAAATTGAAATCAGAATAGTTCCGAAATTCTCTCCTCTTCAATTTTCACCCAAAATTTCTAACCTGAAAAATGGAAGCCGACGATCCTTTCGCCTCAATCGACAAACTCTGCCAGGTGTCATCCTCTCAGGAAGAGCACTTACGTCACTGTCGGTTCGTGGGCGAACCGGAAGAGGGCACGCAAGCTTCCGGAGAATTTGACGAGCAATTAACCGGCATCATGATGGTTACTCCTCCTGATAGTATGTCGGACAACGACAATAATGCCCTTAAAGATAACGAGATTTTCCATACCCCACCCGAAGACACTCTGATCGCCAGCTCCGACGATCGTCGAGATAATCAACCGGTTGTTATTGAAGAAGAAACTGAAGGCGGTTGTACGGAGGGTGAAAAGACGGTCGATTTGGGGGCGGATACTGATTTAGGGTTTACAGAGGTGGAGTTGACACAGAGATCCGGCAGTGTAAACGAGGTAATTCAATCTGAATTAAACAAAATTAGGGTTCTGAAGAGAGAATTAGCTGCCAGTGAACGTCTAATTGAATCTCTAAAGAAAAAATCGAAAATTTCGGATAACAATTTTCGTTCGGAATCTCCAAAACGATGTTTAGGGGACAGTGTAAAGAAAATTATGAAATCTTTGGAGAAATTGAATTCTAATAAAGACAGTCCGTACAATCGTGGATATAAATCTCATCAAAGTAACCAAAGTAGTGAAGCTAGTGGAGATAGTTCTTCCAAAAGGAAGCTAGACTTTTCAACTGACAATTTAGGATTAGAAACTGAAGCTACTGATAGGGGTTTAAGATTTAGTGAAGGTTTAGAGCACAGTATAAGAATTGGGGAAGGTTATAGATCAGTAGGCAACAATGGAAATGGTGAGGGAACTTCAATCTCAGGGCGAAAGAGCAAAGACAACATTGACAAGTATAGGTATACTGGTCCAAGTGTTCATAACTCAGGTGAAATGGGGAGAAGAACTCGGGTGATACGCACATTGCCGCTGACAATTTGTGGAAAGAGGGAGACGGATGCTAGGAATGATTATAAGGAGATCACGCTTTTAGATGTCTTGAGGATGCTGGCAAAGAATTGTGATTATGATCATAGCCTTGAGAGTAAAAGCATCTTGGATGTTGCAAAGAGTCGGGGCATGACTTTTCCGTAGCTATGAGATAAAGGGTGCGTAATTTTGTAAGTGATTAAAGAATAATCTATAACATATATATGCAAAGGAGGATTAAAAATCGGACATGATTTTTAAAGTGGACATGGGTTTTGTATGGACATTGGTATGATGTGTTTCAAACTGGACAGAAGTTTTGGAAATCTTATTGTTCTTGGATGTGAACCTGTTTCCCCAACTGCTGCTGGCCTATGCAGTTAGGGATGTTATTGTTAGTTGTTGCCAATGGGGGGATGTATGTTGGAGCATATGGAACTTATGAATTGGAAGATAAATTCAGTTGTGGATCAATAATGGGATGTTATCAGCGTTACTTGGTTTGGGAGCTTTACATGAGGTGCGTCTTTGGACCTCGGAGCATCAACGTGTTTGGAATTTGGAGCATCAACACATTTCTATTCAGAAAATCCTGTACATAGCTATATATATTTCAGCTACTATTGTTCCTTACCTGAGCTCTATGTGCGTGTAATACTGGTTTGAAAAACATTTGTTGGTTGGACTTATTTATTGTATGAAGTCAAGCCCTGGATCTTAGCCTAAATTCAAGGCTCCAATTGAAAAGGATTTTGCTAAAAT
Organism: Murraya paniculata; assembly: GCA_030449075.1. Classification (NCBI taxonomy): domain Eukaryota; kingdom Viridiplantae; phylum Streptophyta; class Magnoliopsida; order Sapindales; family Rutaceae; genus Murraya; species Murraya paniculata. The sequence continues at coordinate 1,123,178 of JAEVFN010000030.1, forward strand.
TTGTCAAAGAAGAAACAAGGTATTTATAGCTATTCTCATTCTTCCCCTTCATTTTAGGAAATATTTATTATATAAGTATTTACATATCTATCAATGCATAGTCGTGCATGTTAATTCAATATGTTGAGGCAAAATGTTGCTTTCCCACGTCAAGATAATAGCACTGTGATTGGCTTTCTTCAAATGCACGTGCATCGGCTGTATGCAATTGCGCAATCTTGACTTCGAGAGTTTTCTTTTATTGGTCTTATGGGGATGTATCTTGCAGTTTTTCTGCTGATAAAACTTCACATGAGGTCCTCAGACTTTGCTTACTAATGGATTCTCATTAACCGGCATGCTGTTTATGGAAATGATGCCCCCATTTTTGAGCATAGAGAATTGATAATCTGCCCAAACGATAAATAAGTAAAATTTTAGATATGTAATAAGTATTTCATCTTTGTTGTTTCTAAGATTTAACTGGGTAATTCTACAAAGTTACGTTGAGTATTTTCAAATGCTCAAATAAGTCGTGATGTTTGGTAGTCGTGCACAATTTATTTAAACCGGGCTAATGGCATTAAGCTATGTTCAAAATGGTATGCACAAAGTTCTTATATTCCCACATCTACTAGAATCAACTAGCAACGTAAAATATGATCTTACAGATCCCTGTTACTACTTCCTAGAATGTTTGACCCATTTAATGAAGTCAATTATTCACAATAAGCATCAGAAGAGCGATCGTTTCTTCTTTTCTCATACATCTTTGGGATTGACATGACCAACTGAACTATGCAGTTGTCCAGCCAAGAAGCATAAATATAATCGTTACCAACTTAATTCTCAAGCATCCGTCCCTTTGTCGCTGGGAAAATCTATGTAACTGAAGCAACAGCTACAAGAGGATGTGGCAAGTTATTTTGCACGGCAAACATTATATTTGCATACATAACTCTGAAAATCGCCCCTCTACAGCATCTTGAGCTATATATTACAGTCTGTTGTCAACCTATACAAAAACGCCCACCCAAGCCAAATTTATCTCTTAGCATTCCATGTTCGAAAAGATCAAGGAAAAAAGATCAACCAGCAAATGTCATTCACAGAACTTTAGTATTTGGCATGCACAGAGCATCCATCGCACAAGCTATGAAGGAGGCAGACTGCAGACTTACATGGCCCTAGTAATCAAAGTACTATTTGGACCAATTCTGCTATGGTCGGGCATGATTTGGGTATGCTGAGCTACTACTGCTTGCCTGTTGGCCAAAACTTAAAGATGGGTGAAGGAGCTCTGCCTGTGGAAATGAGCCATTGGACGGCACGTCCAGCAGCAGATCTTGATCAGAACTTTCATCGACAAAATGCAGAGATTCGAGCATGAGGGAGCTACCATCAGAAGGCAAGGCAAATAAACTTCTTGGACTAAAGCAAGAGCCATCATTTTCCATGAATTCCTTGTTTTCATAGGTCGCCTTCACAGTCACCCTTTTGGGGCTCTTCATAATATTTTTTGCTTCTGAAAGAGCAAAATTACTTTTAGGGAGCAGTTCCAATGTAAAATATTATAATGGTTACAGAAGACCGTTGACAATCAATTTATACTGTGATGTATGTATTATGCCATTACAAAAGCCTGTCACTTGATCATGGTTGTCAACACTATCTCTTCAAATTGAAAAGAAGTCTTTGAGTTTAGATGTATCCACACATGCACAGATGCACCAACGGAGAGACAAAATTCTGTGCTAAAGATGTTTTAAGCCAATCATCTGTTTCATTAAATTTTTCCCAAAAATCTATCCTCTAAAATTGGTGGTGATATTTGTGAGTGTCAGGTCCTTAGAATTATCAGGAAAAATACAATTTCTAAGTTTAGGCTCAACTGTGTCAACAGAAAGAAATGTGTATCCTCTATGAGATTGCATGTATACATCAAAGGAACTTAAAACTGTGGCCATAAGAAATTGGAAATTACGCGAACAGAAATTACGGATCGAAGATTGAAGCTGAGATTGGAAGGATTTTATTTTAACCTCATCGGTAATCCTAGTGCATGTTATACTCACTAGGAACAAAGTGCCCTTCAGCTTATCATAATCCTATTTATTAGTCTCTCATTTGTTTTCTCCTTGCCCATTGGAGAGCCTAAGTTGTGTCTTCAACGTTGGGAATCAATGAACATCTACAACTTTTTGTAGTGTTTACCTGATCAGAAACATTTAATGACACATTATCACAAGTTTGACTAACCTGGAAACTTTTGATTTTGGCCATCGCGTAATCTCTTGACATTTATTATGTTATTTGATGCAGCAGCATCTGGCCCTCTTGAAACATAGGACCCTCCAGTACCACTCTTACACTTCTGCAGCCATAAAGTGAGCTAATAATTAGCAAGATAATAGTTAATCTACTTTACAAGGAATAAAAGTTCTGATAAAGATTGTTCAAGTAATGATATTCAAATAAAAGCTCAACTTAAACCTTGAGTGATTGATAGTGCTCCACCCAATTGGATGTCATCAAATTAGATAATGCAAGCCTTTTCAATGTCTTGCAGTCTTCGGTTGCCACCCCCAGGAATGAGAGATCAAAAACCCCTTCTGCAAGCAGTTGCTGAAAGGAAGATGTGTTCTCCTTGAATTGAAGGCTATCAAACATACTATTGAGGCTGCACATGCAACAATGAATCATCAATAATGCACCTCAAAATTGAAACCTTTTCTTTAAAATTCCACATGAAATGAATTGCTTCAACACGAATATTTGAATATGCATAATAGGACCATCACTTGCTCGTCATTCAAGAACCGATTCCATTGGTTTGGTTATTATGCATATCACACTTGCAATCCAATTTGGTGGGATTATCGTTACTACACTGCAATGAAACCTTATTCATTATTTCACTATAGTTTATATTTCAAAAATTCTCTACATTCACTTACATGTAACATAAAAAGACATTTAAGAGAAAGAGACTGACCTATCTGGAAATGCGGCAGTGTCATGGAGAGGTAGATACTTCAATAATTGCTGCTGCTCCTCGTGTGTCAAGTGTCCCACAAACTCCTTAAAATTGAGAATATCCTACACCAAATATGAATACTGGTCGTGATGTCTCTCAACAATTTAAAACAGAACAATGTTCAAGCAGAAATATTCTGCACAATAGACAAATACAATGGTGCAAGTCACACTGCTGTATGAGTAATTTAGGGTAGATTCACAAAGATCCTTCGGAAAAAATTCAAAGTGAAACTTTGAGAGTGCATAACAATGAGAAAGTGAAACACAGTAACCTTATAGCATATACATAACTCAGTTAGGCATGCTTCATATTGAGAAATGTACAGCTGAAGGTAAGCTTCATTTTTTTTTTTTTTTTTTTTTGTGTGTGTTGGGGGGGTGTGGGCGCACCAAAGCCTTATGAGTAGAATGCTATTAGGTAACATCAAGTTAAACTCAATGGTTTTTGTATGACCACCAGACAAAGACCAGCTCAATACCACTTACATTTAAGTCTATTTCACATAGCGGTGAATTATGACTCCCCAGGATTTGTGATTTTTCATGCTGAGATTTGTCCCTGAAATGCCAAAAAACAGAAATGTTAACCAAGGTTACGATCTCCATTTTATAGTTATGTTGCATGCTCATTATATAGAGGAGGGATATAAATTGTTTTTCTTTCTTTTCTTTTTTTAAACCATTACTTTTGTTTTCATTATCTTAAAAACAGATAATTGACAAAAGGGCTTTCACATGTTTTTACCATTCCCAAAGAAATTACCTCTTAAGTTGATCTTGTTGCATGCCTTGTTCAATGAAATTCTTTGCTTTGTCCATGTTACGACTTGAAAAGTTTACACCCTTGTAATCATTATGTACATGAAGGGTTACAGAACGAGAGTATGACTCATTTGCTGAGTACTGTTTGTTTTCAACTGACAAGGAGCTAGCTTCAGATTCCTCTTCTCGTGCTATTGAGCTGGGATGTCTAATGAGAACACTTCCATGTCCTATCTCGACAGACACCATTGGTGTTTCACTCTCAAAAAGCAAATCCTCTTCTGATGATCCAGAGAAGTATGAAGACTGTTGTTCATGTAAAATAGTATACAAATCTTTAGTAAGCTTCTCAACTGGAGATTGCTTTGGACGATTGACACAGGTCCTCTTCTTAGAAGGTACTACTGAGTCCCACACATTTGATTGGGCTGGACCTGACAAGAAAGCATCAGGAAAACACTTCAGAGGCAGAATTACCAAGCATAGTAAGGTTGATAAATTATTGAATTAATGGCACTATGAACTGGTCAAGCAAGCAGTTGGCTTTCAATGCAGTCAGATCATGGAACAGTTAAGTTACTTTTCTCTAATTCGCTGGATTCACAGATCTTATGGTAGCTGACGAAATACCAATGGTCTTAACTCTTTTTAAAATTTATATGAAACTAAGCAATGGATTATGCAACTCTAGAGATGGCCTAGTACAAAATTTTTTCACTTCCAAAAGGGTCAACGAGGATGAACTTTGTGGAATGCCCAACCTGTCAAATCACTAGCATCGGCACTCCCAAATTGTACACAGCTCTCAGAATTAGATATGGCAGACCCAGAACTAGATCTATTACTTGTGTCTTCATCAACAACCTTCCGGTATCCATGGTTGTAATCAGAAGCAAAACCCCCAACTACCACATTATCATAATTTGACTTTCGCTTGAGAACTTTCACATCTTTGTTCTTGTTAATAGATATGCTCTTAACTTTGGAAACCCTGTGATCCTCATAATCATCCGGTTCAGCCCGAGCATGAAGTGGGGTATAGTTTGCAAGAGTTCCCTTTGTCCTCCACCGAGATCCACAGGCATTGCACAGTACAGGCTTCTCGGGAGGCCCATTGCGCCAAAGAGGAGTGCCTATTACAACACTTGATTGTTAGCAATGATAGACATCAAACAAATCCATATACAAATATGATTAGATATGTAAGATAGAATTAGAAGATGAACTAATGGTCATCTTGAGCTACTCATTGTCAATAGATTTAACAGCAATACAAACAGCAGAAACATTCGGCGGGAAAATGATTTGTCAAAAAATACACTTCAGCTAATGCATAGATAAGGATGAAGGCTCTATTGGACCAGAGTTGTTAACAAATACAGGTGGAACAACAAAGAGATTTTGAATAGAAGATAGAAAGCTAATCACCAAGAGAAGTAGGTATTTGGGAGAAATGGATATGAGAAGTATTCCAGTAAAGTTCCTATAGAAATAGCTTTTCAGGCTTGGGCTAATATACATCTTTCATGTGGAGGATTTCAATATTAGTTCACATCGATTCAACATATCAATATTCTCACTCTTTCTGTACCCAAACTAAAAGAGGATTTAGGATGCACCTCCTCTCATCACAAGCAATTTATGATCGGGCCTTTTCTAAGTGATTAACAAAGCCATTGCTCTTTCTTTCCCATTTTTCCTTTCTTTCTCTATGACCTTTAGGGTGGAACAGGGGCATAATTCTCATAGATACTCTAATTACATGTGCAAAGAAATAGAATTTTCTTCCCCGATGCACCACCATCTGGTATTGTTCTTGAGGTTTCCTTTCAACATGACCATTCCTGAATGTTTGGCTATCCAAAACCTATTTGACATTGTTTGAAAATTTGCATCACTCCAACTTCTATGCTAGGAATAGTGTTGGCATTGAAGATAACACTGAAGTTGCTACAACTAAGGAGAAGCAACTTTAATAAACCTCACTCACAGCTCAGTCCCAACAAATGCCTGCAGTACCAAGTTTGAAATCACAAACCAAATGTTGTGCTGCACACTTTCACAGACAAAGAAATAACGTAATGATGCATTTGGAACTAATTCAAGAAACTTCTTAGCAGGTGAATGGGAGAGTTTGTCAACTTCAAAAGACAATTGGATGCAATCAGAAACAAAAGCTCAACAGTGAGAAAACAGAAGAAAATAGTTTCGAAATGAAGTAAGAGTAACTAAATGAAAGTAATTTCAATAAGCAGTTGGAAAAACAGCACAAATTAACTGTAAAAACATTTCAAGCACTTATTAGCAAGTACTCTTCAGCTAATCCTACATTGGATTCACTTTTTAAAAACAGGAATGTGGGCAATCGATTCGCCACTGAGGTTAAACTAAGCTCAAAAGAACTGACATTCCTGACATTGGAGAAACTACATTTATTTTTTCTCATATTGAATAATTCAGTAAGCAAAAAATTCATACACAAAGTTCAGCTTGAGCTATTTCTCAATCTGATATTGACAAAATGATTTCCAATAATTTGATGAAGAGTCCAAACTCAGCTCTGAAACAAGTTGAAAACTTTGATAGACAGTCAAACAAGAAAAACTGAGTACTTGGACTCAATGACAAACCGGAATTGAAAGCAGTATCAATCCAAATAAACAAGACAGCTGTGTTTCAGAATCCACACACAAGCAAAATCACACAACAATACAGCCCATACTCTCAATTCATTAGCTTTTTGCACATAGTTTATTCCCTTAAATCATAGAATTATTCATCCAATATGCATATTCACATATCAAACAAACAAAATAAAATACAAAAATTGAAGAACACATATTTTTCCTTAAAAAACGGAGAAACAAGAACTCACTTGTAACTCCACAGTGATAGCAAGGACCTTGCTTTCCCATGTCCTTCTCTTAGTTTTTTTTTTTTTTTTAACCCTTTAAAGGAAAAACAATTCTAACAAAATTCTGGTAAACAAAAAAGAACAAAGGGCTAATTTATTGACAAATTTGAAACAAAAATAAATAAATTTGTAAGAAAAAAAAACAGTTTTTTTATATATATTTCTTCAAGCCTTTTATGGCACATACAAACACAGCTGGGCACAACAAGAAAGGCTTCTCAGCAACAAAGCTTTGCTGAAAAAATATCAGAAGCCAAAGACCCAGTACAGAATTTTCTCAGTTTTTTTTTTTTTTTTTGGTTGGGGGGGGGGGGGGGGGGATTGGTTATGTGGTCATATTTGTTTAATTGTTATTTTAAAAATCACAAAAAAATGACAAAAATACAATAAGAAATGAAAAGATAGAGATGGGTTTTTCAGCTGCGAATATGTACAATCAAATGGAAAAAGGAAAAGACCATTGAGAGAGAATCTAATTAATGGCTGTTAAAATGTGAAAGAGAAGAAGCAGAAGAAGAAGAAGAAGAAGAAGAAAGGGGAGTGTTTGTGTGTGTAAATAATACATGACCTTTTGTTGTTGTATACTTGTATTGTATGTATTGTCAAGTAAAAATGTAAAATGTTCAGCTTTCTTTCTTTGTTTTACTTTTATTATTATTATTATTATTATTATTATTATTTTGATGTTACTGAAAGAAAAAAAAAAAAAAAAAAAAGAAAGCCTGAAAATTTTCAATTCGATATTTATTTATTTTTCTTATTTAAAAAATTAATTAATTTTTTCTTTAAACCCATTCCGAAGTGAAGCATTGCAAAGAATATTATTGCACATATTCCGTTGACTACAGGCTTCTCTTCTTTGTTAAACCAAAAAGGAAAAAAATAAAAAAACAGATATTTAACTTATGGTTTTAGAGAAAATTAAAACAAAAATAGATGGCAGAGAACAACAAAAAGGGTGAAAAAAACAAAGAGGGTTTGTTTGGCATTTTCCTTTGTATATTATGTTTTTCTTTTTTTTTGGGGTATTTTTCACAAGATAATATTAATATTCTGTATGTTTTATGTGATGACATGATGTTGATAAATATAAAAACCAGTCTTCATTCATAAAAGGAATAAAAATTAAAGTCACCTTCCACGCTACATTCCGTGGTCACAACTCACATGTGCCGCGGTTTCATTGGCGGAAGCTTCGAATTATATCAACTTTGGGCCCCACAAAAATGTGATTTGCTTGAGATTTTCAATTTAATTTAGGTTTTAGATCTGAGGGTGGTGAATACGGCTGTGATTAACGTAACTTAAGTAGTCTGTCATTGTAGGATAAGACTTGTAAAAAGCTAAAACCAAAAGCATCACCACGAAAAGGGACATTTATAATAATATATTTATTCTTTTCCCCCTCCAATTTAGCGTTTATTTTCTTAATTAACATCAGTTTTATAAAACTTAACGAGCCAAATACTATGCCAAGCCCATGATACACAGTGGGTATCCCATGAGGTTGACTCATTTTGGGTGCCATGTGAGTTTCCTTTTTTCTAATTTTTTTGGTTCAGCATACTTTCTGAATAATTTGGTCCACCCACAAGTCTAAAATCGTACAATGACAAGCAACAAGAATACAGAAATCCTAGCCGTATGATTAGAAGGCTTTTCCAACGAAAGATTTTGACCCAAAACCAACTCACGTCGTGTTCAAAATCGGACGGCCAGTAATCATCAATCTTTTGGGGTTCCCCAATGAATAGTCAATAAACTAAAAGTCGTGCCGATTAACATGACCTATATATAACATCATTCGTTATACAAGTTTGATATAAATTGCACGTTATTAATAGCAGCCACAAACTCTTATACAAATTAAATTTGTACAAATTGATTTAGCATTAATTCATTGGTTGAAAGAAAATATAAAATAATAAAAATAAATCATGTGGGTCAAGTGATATTTAATTCAACCAATTAAATAATACTACATCAATTTGTACAAAATAAATTTATACAAGAGTTTGTGGCTATATCATTATTCAAATTTTTATGTCTACAGTGTTTTTGTTAGCATTACGTCCTCTTTATCATACGGATTATGGACCGTCCGTTCAATCACATAGTTGGAAGATGCGACTGATCACATTAATGAAAAACATGACTTTTTTTTTTTATATTAATGAAATATGACTACTTATCACCCAAAATCCAAAAAAAAAAAAAGAAATAGACTTTTTCTTTTTTTTTATAGAAAATAAAATGTGACTTTAGTAAGATATAAATATGATTTGTGAAAATGTTTTTAGTGGTAATCAGTTTATATGGATGGAGTTTATACATTTCAAATGATTGATATTTCTTAATTTTATCAAATTTTTATTAGTACATTGAAAACGTTTTTTTTTTTTATAAAAAAAAAAAAAGATGGGTCAAGACATAATGGTGGGTCCCAACAAAGAACTTCGTAGCCGATGGTGCTTTATTAGATCGACCACTTCTCGTCTCCCGGGTTCTTTTCTGGTTAGATCCCTTCACTTTCCTTCGTTTCCTTGGTAATCTTCGTATAAGGAAACAAATTAGCGTACAGAACACTCACACCGTAACATTTATTTTAAAGGACACGTAAGGCATTACCCAGATGATTTAGAGTCACCCTGGTCCCACGTCGGGATCACGCTTTTTTTTAAAAAAAATCTTGATTGATTGTTAAATGTAAACGAGGATGTGGCGCTGTGGGTCCATCAAGTGTAATGAGGTTGGAAAACGCCAGTGCCACGTGCACAGCTAATGTGGGGTGAGGGTCCATGATTGCAAGCATGTGGTGAGACACAACAAGTTTTCTGTCTTCAACTAAATTCGAGTAAATAAAATATAAAAAACAACAAACCGGAGCCCCTTCTTTAAGAGGGTAAGAGAGGTATACAGACCTTTTTATTTAAAGCTGATAAGGTAATCCAATTGTGACACAATTTTATAGCACTTCGTGAATGATTCAAAGGGACTAAAATTATTAGGTAAGTAACCAAGAAGTATCATGCCATGTTGTCATTCTGTATAATGTGGTGGCATCTGTATATACAAATGCAATGATAAAGCTAAAATAGAATGATATTATCCTTATTGTCACCAATTATTTTCCGATAAAATATAATACAACACATTTGAAAATTTTGATTACAGGAAAAATATTCGAGACTTAGAGTCAAAATATCAACAAAAAAGACTGAAATCTTAGTGAGTGTAACGTTATAAACGTATTATAAATTGACATGTATGTGTAACGTTAGAATACAATAAGGAAAAAAAAATTTCAATTGATGTAATCTTTCATGCGTTGTTCGTTTATTGGTGCGAGAAAAACTACCAAATGAATAATATAATACAGCAGTAAAAAGTAATCAAACCCTTGTGGATCTCAAATTTCATATAAACTTAAATATAAATTTTATTTTCTAATTATAAACACCTAGCATTGTTGGTGCAGTGACACGCTTGAATTGAGATTCTAACCATATATTCGCCTTCGATGAATATATCAACTTAAAAAATAAATAAATAATTATTCAACGCACAAAAAGATACATGTCATTTTGATAAATATGACGTACAAGATTTGTGCAGTTGAAACCTCTAATTGATGGATACTTATCTAATGTAGGTCGATAATTGCCACTTTTAATATTTTTACTGTGCAATAGACAAAGAAGATGGAAGGGCAAGTAAAATGTTTGATGAAACTCAAGTGATAAATCTTGGACAATACACCAGAAGAGACATGCTATGGACAAGTTGGTGTCATCTCTAATTGTGATGTTTTGAGGTGAATTATACTGCAAATAAGACTCCGCAAATTAGGTGGTTACATGTATGTAGCACCCTAGTTTTGACCTCATACCACCTCACTAATTTCATTCTCTTTATTTATTATTATTATATTTTTTCGGGGTCTTATTTTAAGCTAATTTTTAGATCTTGATTGTTACTGTGGACGTAGAGGTCAATGTAATTGACCCCAATCTTTGTTTTATCTTACCAGTTAATTAAATAAAAATAGTGACTATAATTATAGGGAGGACGCAAAATTCCATAAGATGATGAGTGATGATGCACGGCTAGTGCGCACATGACTAATGGGATGAGATAATTAGACCCCATTTTTTGGCACAATATTATCCACATCTTACTTTACATTAAAAAAAAAATTATATTGAGTACAAAATAGTAGGTGAAATGATGGAGCCACATCTCTGTGGTGAACAAATGTGGGAATGTGATTTTGGCTTTTATCTTGCAAGAGGGGAGAGGCGAAATAAGTATTGGGAGTAATTGAAAAGAAACGAAGGGTGTATTTAATGAGATTAATTAATTAATTAATTAATTATATATGTTAATTTCGTGTTGCATCTTTTTATCTCGTCAAAAGTAACATGTGCGTAAGTGAAACATGGACGGAGCCACAACTTTGTTTAGGAAGAACAACTTACGAACACTATAAGCATTGTAACATATATGTATACAAGTGTAAAGTGTTTGTGAGATGTTATTTTGAGTGGCTACAATAATTGAAACTTATAAGGGGATTAAAAAAAAAAAAAAAGAACGGTGTGGAAAAACAAAATAGAAAGGGACATATGTAAAAAAAATAAAAAATGTAACACAAGTTGAATATGTTTTATGGTGTGGAAAAAAAAAAACAAAAAACAAAAAGGATATTTTACAATACAATAAGAGAATTAGAAAAGTGACAGCATTTCTATCAAGAAAATTTGAGGCTCCCAATATCTTTATAATGTGTACACACACCTAATATGATTGTTATTAATAATGTTAAAGATCCGAATATTTAAATATCAACTATTATTATGTATCACGCGTTTATTAACTATCACATTAATTATAAATTAAGTTATGATTCACTTATTAAAACATTAAGCATTAACTTCGAGCAAATGCAAAATGTTTCACTTTGATTTATCTTGACAAGCGATGCTATATGCAAAACAAGACAATAAAATTGAGAAAGTAGAGTAAGAAATTTACACAAAATTTTGTGTGACTCTACTAAAGGATTTTATGAGGTTAGCCTCACCACACGGTCCCAAGTCCCAACGGGCCCCCCCCTCTCTTCAATCCTTCATTTCGTAATATGTACTAGTGGGACAACAGTTATTTTATTATAAAATAAAAATTGAATGTTTTTATTATTCTTTCACAACTACATTGAGATCCTCATACTTCATCATATTTATGTATATACCCCGAATCATTTACTAGTTTCTCGAAGCGATCCAAGCGCACGTAGAATTTTTATGTTGCCTTTTACTGTTTCAATCCAAAAGCAGCGGTGCATCGCACGAGTGTGGTTCTGTTCTTGACCAGAGCACAGCACTGAAATTCTAACCAATAAACTACTACCACGTGTTATCCAACAATTGGCCGACTGATGTCGAGGATGCTACACATGTACATTATATATGCCAAAATATTGGCTGGCCTTCGCACAAAGAAAATCACAAGTCCACGATATATTTTATTTATTTATTTAAATGATGCAAAAGCAGGTAATCTCATAAATAAATTAATGCAACAAAAATTCCAGCCATTAAAGAGGAATCATGATTTTGTTAATTAGCTGTGTCACTATTAAAAAACTTAACATATTTTGCCATAACTCTTTATTATTTTTAATGATGCACCTGCTTTTACTTTTTAATTTTTTTTATAGGTGTTTTTCATTATTTTCTCAAAAAATTATAAACCCTCTCATTTTCAATTTTTTTTTAAAATTAATATACGCTAAATACAGAGTAATATATGGACATTTTAACCAATATGTTAAATCAACAACATTTAAAATACGGACACTCACATGATAATTTTCATATACTATATAATTCGAGCACCGTATATTCAATGAGATTAGCTCTGCATTTATTTAAATTAATTGCTAGCACATTCTTTTTGACTTTTATTTGTTTCGTATAAATAGTGCTTCATGGTTTATATATATTTTTTCCTTTGTTTTTTTTTTTTTCTTTTTTCACTCCCTCGAAGGAGATTAGGAGACGGTTTTATGAATCTGTCAAACAGAGGGCCAGGACCAAAATTAAAAGGATGTTACACGTAATAAGTTAAGCAGGTTAAGATTTCTACCGAAGTCTTAAAGTCTAAACAATTACTAGACAATTGAATGGGTTCAAACTGATAAGACAAGCTCAATGCAACGACCCATTAAACCCGCTAAAATTAAATGGGTGTGATTAAGTCAATTGACAGAGACTCTATTCTTATTAAATTTTAGTGTAAAGGATTAGAGTTATCCAACCAGAAAAAAAAAAAATTTTAAAAAATTAAAAATAAAAATGAATGGGAAGGTGGGCTCTGAGCAGGATTTGCAATTGATGAGACACAAATGGGGCCAAAGAATAAGAAAAAATTAGAAAAAGATATTAAATTTACTTTTAAGGTCATGCACTACTAATTTAGTAATTAGGCATGTTTTGGATTTGTCCAATTTTGAAAAGTGCTTTTAGTAAAGAAAGGAGGGGTAAAGCATTTGTATTTGTGCACAAATATGCTAAATGCTGCAAAAAAGAAACAGAGGCTCAAAAGTCAACAGTTGGCAAAGTGAATTTTGTTGTAGAAATCCTTCGAAGGGAAGGTATCTCTAACCGAAGAATCTCCATGTGCTTGTGTGGCTTTATCAGAGCTGAGATTGTGCGGTGGAGGGAAATGGGCATTGGGCACAATTTTGAACCCAAAACCTAAATTTAAGCTGGCTTTGGGGTAGCACTGGCCCAGCTGAATTAAAGAAGATAAACGGGCTCAAGTTTTTCACCCAATCTGAGGCCCATATCCTTTTCTTTCAGACCCCCCAGAAAAGACGATAATTTCACATTAGATCTTCTTTTTTTTTTTTACAATGGGGGGGGGGGGGGGAGCTAAATTATTCACAGAGAGAGAGAGAAAGAAATTAAAATAAATGTTTTTTTTTTAATTTTTCTAATCTTTTAACTCTATTTATATTTTAAAAATGTAGACATCCGCATTAGATAACTCAATGATGGAGAAGACAATTCAAAAGCGAAATAATTTGTTATTATCCATTATTTGAAAATTTAGAAGATTGCACGCTAGCTTAGTCAATCCAATAATATCGCTAGATGTTTTCTTATTTGATGCATTTGATGGAGTCTATAGATTAGGTGTTTATTTTGATTTAATCATGTATAATTTAATATCGCTAGCTAGATGTTTTCTTGTTTGATGCATTTGATGGAGTCTATAGATTAGGTGTTTATCTATTAAGCTGTAATTGTAAGGAGATAAATCATGTATAATTTAAAGACTCTGTCTCTCTCTCAATCTAATACTGCAATGGGTCCTTAGAAGTTATGCCTTCCAACATCATTACCTCAAACCAATTTATTAATTAAGGTTTTTGTTTTCTCTAATCCTTTTCAAAATTAGCATACTTTTAAAGCTTAATAAATGTAGTATTGGTCTTGGTGTTTAGTTATTTTGATTTAAAACAGGGAACATAAAACTTATGACATAAGTATTTTAATAATAATAATAATAATTAATCCTTTATGGGGCATGCATTTTACTTTTTGATGCGGGGAAAAAATTTTCAACTTTCGTGGGTGGCAATTTGAGGACAATGGAAGAGATTAGAGTCCCTTTCGATCTTCTTCCCCACCTTATCCCACCTGCCAATCCAATCAATCCACAAAAGGATTTGTCAACTTCCAACTAATTTTTTTCTTTTATAATGCATGTTTTGGATTCTAATGGAGTAGTAGTAACACTGTTCGTAGTTGCGTAGATCAGGTGACAATAACATGATGCATGGGCGGTGTGAAAAAAATGCAATCCGTAGAAATTCTCATACATAACCCAAACCTTTATGGAAGTATTTGCTTGAAGTTTTCATATTTATATTAAGATAACGATGGCGGTCCATCTCAAGAATTGGAATCTTTCTTGCAAAACCATCAAGAAATATTTGATACACGTGATGTTTGGCCAGTGGGGGTATATTTTTATCCACGTTCTTCTTTCTTTTGTAAATGAGAGCTTTTGATTTATTTTCACCCAAACGCATAGATGTTACGAAAGTTTTGGTCCCTAGAGAGATTAGGAAAGCTATGATGATTGATGACCAAAGAAGTTGAAGTTTGAGGTCTGGTCGGTTTCAACTTTCCAGTTGGTTCAATTGGAGGTCAAGCCACGTCCACTGTATGCGTTTGCCAACCCGAACGGATCCTTATCGATTCACGCCATCCACTGATCGAGCGCTCCGCATCAAGCGTTGCTAATTTAGTTACTTTTGTCTCGTCAACTTTCGGGGAAATGACAAAAGGAGTCCCACCCAAACTCTCTTATCTAGACAAGTTGTTCCTCGCCCCTGGATTCAATCGATAGAAGTAGGCTACATTTAGCTATTGAAAATGGCCACTCCGCGCTCATTTATGGTCCTGTGAAAAGTAACTTTACAAAAAGAAAGATACTGTACTGGCATCAGGTTCTATCACTAAGAGACTTCCTGCATGCTCATACCATATGAGTAAAATCTTAGAATGCCAGATTACATCTTACATTTGACACAAACTCCCTTGTGGAATTGGCGTGTGTGATAAACAAAATCTGACAAAATGTTGCCTCCGTTATTCAAATCAATTTTGATAGCCTCAACTACGGAAACTGACCATGGGTGCGACAAATGAATCTGACGGTTACAAATGAAAGGGGAGGCTTTCACTCTTACAGAATTGTTCTGTTTCTACCGCAATCTAGAAGCAATTCACGGAATCATCTCATCTGAGCATGGTTTTGGCTGGCGGCGGATTCTGCATCCTGGGAATCATCCTTTGAATTTGAGTGCTCCTTCAAATTTAAGTGTTGTGCATTTGCGAGTCTTTCAGCTTCAGCTTTCTCAACCAAAGCCTGTCTCTGCATAGCTGCCATCATCTCCCTCATAGTCTTCTCCTCCCCTTCCAGTTGCATTTTCACTATAATCTCAGCTTCCTTATCAATTGGTTTGAAGTATTCTTCAATGGCAGCTTCCTGAATACAAAAACACAGCTTTTCTTTACACAACAGAATCAGGAACTTAATTGGAGATATTTAACTTGGGGGAGAAGACAAGGGGACAAAAGAGACTGCAAAATGAAAAGAATTATAAAGCCTCCTCTCTAGCTCTAAGTGCTTTATCATGACAGAAAATGAACAATCTATGAAGTGAAAGCAAATCATTTAGACTTTTAGGTGATCGGATTTATGAGTTCAGGTGATGCATTGCCAGCCAAAGGTTAAGTAACCAGGCTCCCTATTTAGTAAAACGTAAACCAAATAGTTTTATAAACCTTACTTAGAGTAGACTTAAATTATGCCACATTCTCCAATCAAGAAATAAGGATTGACATAACAACACAGAATTAGCAATGAACAAAAGAAACTCCTCAAAATAATAATCAGTCAATTTAGGCCATTGAATGCGTAACTCACTGTTTCTTCTAGTTTCTTATTCAAATTCTGCATTTCCTCAACCATATGGCGAACCTCAGATAATATAGCTTGTTCAGGAATTTTCCTTAGAGCAACCTTCCTTTCTTGCGCCTGCAGAAAAAGTACTAAGGAAAATCAGGAGGATGCTAGGCCAAATTTCCTAAAGAACTTGTGGACAAATTTATTATGATGAGAAATTGAGAATGGTATTAACCGAATAGAATGCAATACAGCCAAAAGAGTTAGAAAAAATGCTATAAAGCATTAAAAATCAGGAAAGAAGAAAAATTGTGTCTATAAATCTGCCACACACTATGATTCAAAGTAATCTTGCATGTAAATTAAAAAAGGTAAGTATTGCTAGCAAAATTTGGATATATTGTTCAAATTCAAGAGTTCGGATTATTATGAATAACAGTTTTGGACCTAAATGCCATAACAGACAATTAACTTAAAGGAGTTGAATAAAAGGAATTTCTCCATGCAAAAGCTTCCAAATTCCATTTCTTCCTTTTCTAAGGAGCCAAGTATTCATAGCTCTGTAGGTAAATATTTCACTTTCTTCTGTTCCTACAAGTCACTAGTTCAACCTCAGATTAAACACCACTTATAAGATTAATTTCTTTTTGAAAGGGGATAAGAAAGAGTAACTGAAAAAACAACAGGGATCCTACAACCCCCAACATCCAAATAAATACGAGTGCTTTTGACATTTGTATGCCATCACAATACTGCATTTTCTAGTTACTAACAAGAAGCAGAAAGCACACATAGGAAAATTAACATTTGCAGAGAGGAAATGCCAAAAAAGAATAAGCTGGATTTACAGAAATTAATTTGAAAAGGCAATGCTCATTTTCCATTTTTTGTTAATCAGAAAGAATCTAGTTAAGAAGATAATTGTTTGCAGTGAACAAACGTCAAAAGAAGATGCGCTGAAAGTAAGAAGAAGGATTACGATACATTATTTCAGCCACTAAACAAGAAGTTGGCCCAAGATGGCAAAGCAATGTTTGAGCGCCAAAAATAGAAGATATCAATACAAATATGAATAACCAGAACGGAATAAAACTAATGTGATGAAGAAAAACTAACCAAATTCTATCTACAGGCTGTAAGATAGGACAACAAATGCAAGAAACCAAAATGGAACAAAAAAACTACATCGCAATCATGCTTACCTAAAGCATACACATTAAAATAGTATTTACTAGAGAACTCAGAACATGAATAAAAATTAAAATGCCTAAATCTACATGACAACAAAGAGAAATGAATGTAAAAAGAAGTAAACCTGTTGGAGACGCTTCTCAAGCTGCAACCTGTAAGATCGAATCCTCCGTTCTTCATATCCAGAAAGAACCCTCACATAGAACAAAGCTCTTCTACCAAACTCTAATAGCTTATCCATCCTAATTATTCATTAATTCAACGTGCATAAATTCCTATACAAGCATAGGAACTCTATTTAACAAAATAAAAAGAGAACATTAGTAGAGCATTAAAAGTCCCACAGTGAAGTTATACTGCATGATCATAGTGGGTTGCTATTAGAATAGCAAGCTTTGTGGGCTAAGCCAGGCAAAATTGTCTTACCACTAAATATGTAGGGTGATAATTCATTCTCCAGAATAGTTAGACAAACCAAGCACAAGAATAAATACCATGATTATTAACAACCCAATGCTCTCTAATTGACCAGGAAACAAATCCAATTCTTCAATCATTGAGCTCTCCATAACACAATTAAACCCACAAGATAGGAAATTCCAGCTGAATTCAGCAAAACAGGACTGAAAATGACGCTAAATTACAGTACTAAAACAAACAAGTAAAGCAGAACGAGAGGATGAATACAACTAGCAAGGGTTTTGCAGAAACGAAAGTGAAGAAAGTGCCACGTGTACCTGTGAGCTCAATCAGGGCAAAAATGTTGATATGATTGTGAAATCCAGAAGGGTGATGAAAGATACAAAGACGAAGCACCCGATCTTTGAGTCAATAGCGAATCTGGCGGCAATTGATTCGAAGATTTGTTTGTATAATCGACTAGAAATGGGAGAGGGAGAAAAGGGTTTACCTATTCATTTATTTTATTTTATTTTGTTTTGAAACGGGTTTACCTATTTATTAACTTAAGTCGAAGTTAGATTGGATCAGACTAAGTATTACCATTAGACTAAATTAAATTAAGATTATATATATATATATATATATATATATATATATATATATATATATATATATATATATATATATAGCTGTTTAATTAATTATTGGATAAAAATAATTTAAATTATAAGTTATTTCATATGAGATATATTATTTTATTAGATAAAATAAATAAAACTATTCAAATAATAAATTGATTAATAAATTTAAAAACAAATCATGAACAATAAAAAATAAATTGTTTAATTAATAATAATAAATGAATTATTTTTAAGTTATAAATAAAAATAGTATAATAAATTATTTTAAACATTGTATTTTTCTTTTCATTATCTAATCTAACTAAACCCGAAATTGGGATCCTAAAAATATAGAACGAAAATTTAACTTTAATCCATTAATCTAAACCAAATGAGTATACCAAACAGAAACCCCCACGCATGGCTTAAAAGGCACAAACCAGTCCGTCCTCGCTCGAGTAGGGATAAAGATTTGATCTGGTTTTCACTGGCTTTTATTTTGATGAAAATAGGCAATCCGAAACAGCCCAATCAAGCAAGCCAGCAAGGAGGTTAAAAGCTACCGGATCGCACCCTAGACCAAGAATAAAGATACCACATTCCCAAGAAAGGTTCATAAATTTGAAGTTATAGCTTGCTATATATTGCCAAAGAAGTGCCGGATACACATCCTGAATCTCAGTATAAGCAGAGATTCAGATGAAACTGAAGATGAATAATTGCGCATGCTGGGGCATTTTCTTATCCTCTCTTCTCTCTCAACAGTTTCCCAGAAATCTGCATATGCTTCTGGGATCGGCAGATTTTACAACAAAAACAAATGTCATAATATTGCAATTCAACTCTAGATGCTTCCTAGTCCAAAACGAGTGCCTAAGCCCTCATATAACAACATATAAACGTTTTCCAAAGTAATAACATGACAATATTTCAAAAATTTGCAGCATTCACATTCCCAAATTCGCTCATTAAGGAGCACATGAAAATAAGATGCCAAAGTAGCAGGTCAAGAAACACACAAACTCAGTTACCCACTTCAACCACAGTAGTAAATAGCAAACACTGAATTTTATTAAAAGTTGGTTTCATCGCCCACGGGGCACTTTGAAGCCGCAAAATAGCAAAAATTCGATTACTACGAATGCATGTACCCCACATATTACATCAGTTGTTAAGAAAGGTACAGTTTGGAGAACAGAGGTAAACATAAGAATATACACAACTAATTTAGTTGTTTTGCAACCCATAGTTAAACAAGCAGAGTCTGTCCAGCTACCGAGAGATTCATTCTCTCCTCTTCTTCTTCTTCTCCTCTTTCTCAGTGGCATGCTTCAACTGCTCACCAGCAAAATAAAATAAAAATAAGACAATGGTTATGCTAATTTTAAAAACATAAGAGGAAAAATTAGAACTGGTTTTAACAACAATTCAACCCACCATGATTATGAGAATACGAACAAAGACAGCAACAAAGTCAGTGAAAAGAGTCAGGGCATGCTTCACATAATCCAAGTCTCCAAAGTGAGCTTTCTCAATTATATCCTGGGTATCCACCACGATGTAGCCAACAAACACCAACAGCCCAAAGTATAACTGCAAAAACAATAAAAATCACATAGTATTGTATATTTCAGTACATGCCAATCAAAGGATCTTGAAAATAATTTAAAAAAAAAAAAGAATTCTTAGTATTAAAGTTCACAGCTAACATCCTCTAACCTCAAACTTGAAGATAGCTATTGAACCACCAAAGATAGAGGAAGCAAAATGCAACCAAAGAAGTATAGACAGGCCCGATGAAAGCAAGCCACCAAGATAGAGATACTCTCTACGCCTTGCAACCATAGCAGCTACAGAAAAACATGCGAAAGCCAGCCCAGTTCCCACAAATGCAGATATCAGAATGCTGTAGCAAAGTAAAAAAGAAACTATGATCAGCACGCATAGCTCGACGATCAATTAAACAAAAACATAAGCTATAAAAACATGATATGAGAATAAATGTTTGAAACATATAGAGATATTCGATACCTTGGGTCAATTTGAATGGCGACATCAATCAAAGGACCAATTGATGCACCTTTAAAGAGAGCGGCAGCCATGAGTAGAGAAACCCTCTTTTTCTGCTCATCAAGCAAAAATCAAAAGTCAGCACCCAAAACAAAACATCAAGAGAAAATAAAGACCCTAGAAAAAAAAAACGAAAGAAAGAAAGGGTACCTCTTCATAACTAGGGGTGGCGAGAAGCCAAACCATTGATCCAATCATTGCAAAAGCCGTAAGGAAGCCACCAATATTCCAGAGGAGATGGAGATAGACTCCAGTCGCTGATGCCACCAGTGCACAACATAATGACAGATAAACCTAACAAAATTGCAAAATTTCCCAAAAGTCACAACAAGCGCTAATACGACAAGAGATTCAACCACGGACATTAAATAAAAGCCTTTTTGATTTAAGGTGAACCCAGATTTTCCGTTTTTCTTTCTTTTTTCATTTTTAGGACATGAATTCCCAAGAAAGCAATACGTCCAAGAAATTCGAAATTTTACAAAACGCTAAATATATACAACAGAAGCAATCGTCAATCAAGAAAGTTTTGACGGGGAAAATAAATTAAAAATTAAGAATCTAACCTGCTTAAGGTGAGACTGGACGTCGGGAGAGATCTGGTGAAAGTTCTTCAAGGACTCCCAGCGGAATTCGCTGCTACGAGACCCGAAGTAGGAAGAGAAAGCATCCATTCTTTGATTATTGACGTTGTTTGTCTGAACAGAACCCTCGGGAGAATTGCAAGAGAAAATTCAGATAAAGTCGATTTCAAGATAGATTAATCAGGAATCCTGATAGGTATTTATACGGTTCAGATGATGAAGTCGCTTGGAACTTTCCAGGACTTGCGTTGTTACAAGATCGCCCTTCCTGTAAAGCTGTAATTACCATTTTGTCCTCCAAAGTGCGTAGAGAAATGACATTTGACACCCCGTCACCCCGCACGTTAGATACTATTTTATTTTCAAATTGATAATATATATGTATTGGTTATATCGAAAAACTTGTCGGCTTAGTTATGTAGTTTACATTTTTAATTATTAAATTTCTGAACCATTAAGTCATGGTACGGGGTCCCCCATAAAAAAGTCAAAATTCGAAAGTTAAAAAGGAATTCTCTAATAATGAGAGGGTAGTTACGGAAATAGGGAGGACAATCTAGAAATTTCGCGGGTTTTGGAGGACGAATCCTGATGCGCTGCGAACGGTCGACGGAAGTTCGATGATGACAAGCAAGAGACCTTCTAACAAAGATCACTTAGCCATTAAGAAAACGAATACCTGCTACAATCTGCCCTCGGAAACTACGTCACTTTACCAATGACATGTCGCCACGTCAGGACACATTCTCATTTAAGTCAATTTAATAGCATGTTCTAGTTTATTAATAACAACATACTATCATACAGATACGTAAGGTTTAGAAAAATAATCCTCACTTTGTTAATAAATTAATAAATTATTGTAGGCTAACTGTTAAAATTTGTAGAAAATTTGACAAGTACGAGGGAGCATTATATAATAGACATGTGTAAGGTTCGAAACTATTTGACCTCAGTAATAATTGGGGTTACAAACTTGGATTTGATTAATGGTGTAAATATTTTGGATTAATAAAAATATTGTAGTCAGTTAATAAGATTATTTTAAAAAATTTAAAATATATATATATAATTGATCACAACTTGCATTTCTCTTTATGCTTAAAACGTCTTTCCATTCATTCCGAATACATCAACTTAATTCTAAATCTTATTCTTTTTTATTAATTTTCTTTGTTAGCCACTTTACTTACTAGAACTAATTATTTATCCATTAAATTAAACTAACGGTAGAGTAAAACATTAAAATTCAAGGTACACAGCAAAACAAACTTTTTTTTTTTGTTTTGAAGGGGTAGCCCACCCATTAACTGAACTTAAAACCAGATACAAAAATATCCGTTGGAACTTCATCCAACCATATTACAGCTTCCAACTTTTGTAAAGCTAACTTAGCTAAGATGTGAGCTTCGCTATTACAGTGTCTAGACGTGTGCTGAGCTTTGAAATTCTGGAAATTTTTCTTTTGTTCCAGAATTTCAGAGATCAACCATACAATTTCAGACAAGTTACTCTTTCTATTGTTTACAAGCTCTACTGCCTCCAGAGAGTCAGATTCAAGCAACACAGAGGCTCCACCCGCTCTTAGCACAACCTGCATTCTCCAATTTATGGCTGCAGCTTCAGCCATTGCCACATTGCTATAATATTTAGTTTTGCTTATAGCCGCAGCTATACACTTTCTGTCCCAATCTCTAATCACCACCCTCAGACCTGCAACTTGCTTTTTTGCATCTATAGCCGCATCCACATTGACCTTTAGCCAGCCATTTGGAGGAGGCTACCACTGATCAATCTTTTCCCCAATTGTACTTGCTTTGTAGCTCAACTCAGGCTGCCTGATTTTCCTAAACGACTCCACTACTGAAATAAATGACTGTTTGAAAGGAAAAAAGAGGATCCAATCATAGCAAAACAAACTTATTATAAAAGATAATACTATATTTACTCACTTTAGATATCTAATTGAAATACTCATGTGTCATTTATTAAGTTGTGATAGAATAATAATTAATAATAAAATTAATTAATATCATACACATTACATTAAATAATTTGTGACATATTTCAACAAAATACCTAAACTAAGTAAACATTACAATAGTGGTTGATTTAAATATTTTTCAAACATTTTTTGCAAAAGAAAATAAAAAAGACGAAAGCATAAGTGGTGGCAAAATTTTGAAATTTGAATGCTCAATCAAGCATGTATGATTGACAACCGAGTGGAAAGGCAATGATCATCAATTGAACACGGAAATCTAGCGGTGAGAAGCGCGACATTACACATCATCACGTAGTGACTCTGATTGAAGATAAGACGAAGATAAGATTCCAAAGAGATAAAAGGGAGGGAGCGTGATTACATTGTATAATTTGTACGAGAATTCTCAGGTTCTCAATGGCTTCGCTCGGCCACGACACAAGCCCTTCCAGCTTTAAGCTCCCCCGCCTTGTTTCTTAGTTTTGAGGGAAGAAAGCCTATTTTAGCTTTCCTCGAGCAGAGTTTCTGAGAGTCGCTGGTCTTGCTTCGGAGATGCCAGACCCCACTGAGATAATTGAGTTTTGTATTTTCATGTTCTGACAGGTGGGGGCCAATGAAGGAAAATTGCAATAATGATACAGTTAGAGCTTCGGAGCCCCACCCTGTCGGTGAAAAAATTTACAGTAGATTACAACAAAAGGAAAACGAATAACCTTCAAAGCTAAGACACCTCAACCTGGATGCACTCACAGAAGCTGGCAAGCATAGAGGGTTGGTTAGCAATAACTGCTTATTTTAAGCTCCAAAAAATGAATGTCCTGTTAGCTACTGAGATATTATCAACGGTCTGGCACTGCATTGTTTGTGTGATGAATTGCCGGTTGTGTTGTCAAGGCTGGACCCTTGCCTGAGCAGCTTCTGCTTTTTTAGCATCTCATGGCAAGGAGCAAAGAATTCATGTTTTAAAGCATCCTCTGCGCTGATTCTCAGTCTTGGGTTCACAGTTAAACACTTGTCCACCAGATCAAATAATGAACTCGGGATTACCTCAAGGAAGTCTGGTCTCTTTGTGTTCAATTTACACCATTCTGGTAGGTTAATTGGTGGCAAAGATTTTGTAACATAGAGGTCCTGCGATGAAATGATGATAATTAATTGGCGTATTTTATAATAGCTTTAGCATCAAGTTAATTCCGTAACATAATGGATAAATACTTCAGGGAATGAGGATTCACGGTTGTGTAGTTTTGCAACTTCCCATAGGTCCTCAGAGCCCCTCAACTTTGCAATATCCTTGATATTCCTGGTGACACATGGTAGGAAAAATTAGATAATTGGATTAAAATAGAACCGAGTAAAATGATTTTCATATCTAAAAGAGATTCTTACTGTTCAGGATCGCCAAAAAAGGGTGTTCTACCGATCATTAGGTAGAGTAAGGTGACCCCTGCAGACCAGATATCAAGCTTGGGACCTTGATATTGAGATCTAAACAATACCTGCACAAAGGTGATGTTATGTCTGTTTCCTTAGAGAAACAAGTTAAGAGATATCGATAATGTTAAAAAGTTCCAAATTTTCCTAAGAGATCAAGGACAATATTAGATAAGCAGTAGGCTGTGTGCACAAATTAAAACCCTGGTGAAAGCAAAATTTGGCTTTAGGTTTCTTGGTAACGGTGGCCGACTTCTCAAGGACCTCTTTGACTGATTGCTACCATGACCTCTTTGAATGATTGCTATCAAAGCAGCTATGATATTGAAGATACTTATAAATGATTCTAGGAATATTTTCTTTAGTAAAATAAGAATGCATCTTCATTTTTCAGTCAAAACAAACCCTGCCGCCTTTCAAGAAAAAAAAAAAAAAAAAAAGATGCTGGCATATGCCCATGGAATGCCAGGTGTTGAACTAAATAGGAGCTTTGAATTGGGTGAATATTAAAGCATTAACTAATTTATTATGTGCCTCACCTCAGGAGCTCGGAATCCCTTTGTTCCAGCACAAGGACCATCTTTCTTCTGTTTCCCATTCCCTAATAACAAATAAAAATATGATTAATACAGGTATTGGATGTAATTTTTTTACTTTTTGAAGATAGTTATTGGATGTAATTTGGTCAAAACAAAATTTGCAAATCTGATAAATCGGATGGACCTTTGTTCATCAAGCCAGCTCCAGCAACAGCAATGCCATTTGAGTGCAGAGGCATTGGTGTAATATAAACCAACTCTTTACCCACTTTTCCAGGTGGAGCAACAACTCGCTTTCTCCTAGGAGCAGGACAATCGAATGGTTCATAATTTGGATTCCCCAATGCTTTCTGCAAAAGGCTAATGAGCTCCTTCCTACCTTGGCACGGCAACGGTTCTCTCAACCTTTCGGCAGGAGTCCTAGTGCTTGTAGCTTCTTTGGCAGAGGTTATGCCAGAGCCATCTGCACCTTGGCTGTTGATAATGTTCCTACTAAATAAGTCATTATAGGCATTTGTTTGTCCTACAACCTTCCTTTTC
Source organism: Murraya paniculata (assembly GCA_030449075.1). Taxonomy (NCBI): domain Eukaryota; kingdom Viridiplantae; phylum Streptophyta; class Magnoliopsida; order Sapindales; family Rutaceae; genus Murraya; species Murraya paniculata. The sequence goes on from JAEVFN010000030.1 coordinate 1,148,719, forward strand.
AGGTCCTTAGGTTCTAAATTTGAGCCTTTTCTAGTGGCTTGTTTGAGTGCATCCAGAGATTTTGCACTTGGGACCTTCCTACTGCTGGCAGAAGATACATATTTAGCACCAGGAAGAGTAGCCTGATTGAAACTGGCATCAAGTCCCACCTTTAATTTGTCTGTAAAAATTACGATATAGCTCCATAAATTCTTGTGGCTTAACTGTGCATTATTATAACCAGAACAATTTGGGCACAACACATTCCGACAAATTAGAAGATATACTTTTGTGTTTTCAAGGGAGGAAAAGGTTGAATGAAATTAAGCTTGTAAATAGCAAGATGAAGAAAAAGGAAGAACTTAAGCAGGCAATCCAATATGCAACTCGGAACCCAAGAGAGTAATTTTTATTTGATTTAATGACCTTGTACTTTTGTACTATTTGCTTATCAAGTATTAACTTTATTTGAATGCAGTCAAGTTTTCATTCTTAGGACTAGAATTGTGCTAACTTTATGCTTGATTTGCCACTAAGTCGGACAGAAGGGGAAGCTTACTTATGGCTTCATGCTTCTGATGCAGATCCTGTTGAAGTAAAGGGGAAAAAAAATAATCGTCAAACTATGATGACCAGAGGGCCAGGAAAAAGAATAATACAAACATACCAAAAGGCAGATGAAGACAAGTATCACTAACCATGGCAAGATTAAAGTCAATGAGATAACCTTTAACGGCCTTACAAGAGAAGAGGAAGTTGCCAGGTTTAACATCTCTATGAACTATTCCCTGCATGTAAAGAACGTAAAGCATCATGGAATATATTAGTATCATCTAAACCTACATGGGCAAGTATGTGGCTACAATGTATACCTGCTTATGCAGGCTTGCTAGTGCCCTGAACATACAGTAACCATACCACTGTAACTGAGAGAGATCTATCTCTTTTTTCAATACCTAATATTTAAAACAAAGAGAAAAGTTAAAAAGAAATAAAACAGACAAATAATTACATAAAGAGAAAAAAGAAAAATTGGCATTGAAGAAAAATCACCTCGGGTCTGTCATGTTTAACATGCTCTAGAACAAAGCAGTCAGAATCACCACTCTTAAAACAGCCTTCATATTTTATTATAAAGTTTTTCCCCCTGAATAAAAAGGATATCACTTGCATATTATAATTCACCCTTTTGCAACCTCAAAACACAAGAAAGATGTTGTGGGTGAACCTTTTTTTTGCAACCTTACCCAAAACGCTCCAGCATTCTCAATTCATTGCTAACATGGTGTTTATTAACATTTGCATGAGGACCTGCAGAGCCATAAAACAACTTAACATCAGGAGTGATTTTGAGGTGTCTTCTTCCGCCCCGAGCAATGACTAATATGGGCTAATTCACTATTACAGAACATTTCAACCAACAATGAATTCAATGGGTGTTTAATAAAATTTATGGTAAACTAGTTTAGACAATGCTTTTCCAGGTATAAAATTTTCCAACAAATTTTAATTGACAACATCTAAAATCTCCTCATATCCAAGTCCTTGTCATAATTTTAATTCTCTACAGAAAATGCTACTTGGAAACAATTACATTGATGAAGCTAGTCCATAACTAAAAGAGAAAGATAAAGAAATGAGATGTCTCACTTACATTTAATGGCCACTACAGTGCCATCATTTTCCTTCGTGCCCTGTAAACAGTGCCATAACCACCTACAGTTCAAAGAAAGGTTAACACCTTAATCGACATTTTAATAAACAAGGATGTGAAGCAAAATAAACATTACAATACTCATACCTGAACCCTCTTCCTCTTCTACAATATATGATTCAAAGTTAGGCAGTGCCTTTGCATTTGTTTGATCCTACAAAACAAGCATCAATTAATCCCAAAAAAATATGGGGTAGCTAAATATGTTGCACCATTTACTACCAAAAGATGGTTTTACTACAGTTTAGAATGATGAAACTACATATCAAAAAATCGGTAGAACATATGAGATTCTAAAATATCATAGGAGCATACCTTACGAGAAAAGTAGTTAGAGTTTCCCCTTTGATCTTTCATATCATTATGATTCCCTGTGGCTTTCAGCGCCATAATTCCGGAAATTTGACCTCTTTTACCCTGCTTCTTCTCTCTGGCAGCATTAAAAGCCTTATTATGTCCTGAAGTCTGCAGTTTTGGATCCATTCCATCCTTGTGGAGGAATTTTGTCTTTGCAGAGTGTTTCCTCAACTGCCTATTTGTGACTGGAAGTTCAGCTGCTGGTGATACAGCCCTTATATCCACATCAATGTCATGCTCATTATCCAGAGATGGCTTATCAATCAGGGTAGTATCTAATGGCAGCACAAGATTTTTTGTTCTTTTTGCGGTACCTAAATCAGTCAACTGTTCTTTCTCCTCACCTTCAACAATTGTGTCACATTCTGAAGTGTCAGCATTTGTACCTTTATTAGCATAATTAACAACCACAGTCTTAGCTGCTGATGCATTGTTCTGTTTCATATCACCCAGACAGTATGTGGGATCAACCCTTAAACAACTATTAAGATCTGGTAATCTAGTTGTAAGCGCTAATTCTGAGTCAAACTCACACTGCATTAATGTTTTAGGCACCATCATTTCTGCAAACATTTTCATTCCCACCCCACCTTCTACATGTACATTGTCATTAAGCTTGCAACTTAACTGTCCATCCCTGAATTTGAAAATTGAGGGAGGCTTGAGCATCACTTGATTCACAATAACTGACATATCACTTGGTCTTTGAATTGTGCTCTTGCTGATTCCATTGGTTATATGATAACTTACCTGCAATAATGCTTTGATTCAACAAGAGTTGGAGATGATTTATCTACTACATTATTCAAACTTAAAAACACACGCCCAAATACTTATTAAAAAAAGAAAAAAGAAAAAGAAACACTAGTCCCCTTACCAGGATAATACAGAAATGAGAAGCAAAATAAGAAATTAGCATGTATTTAATTTGCAATTCCGGTGCAATTTGGCTTTTATTATTGTAAACTGCAAATTGCAGCTTACTTTTCAAAAACTGCTTACAATTAGCAAATCAAACGATTTTCTACATAACCTGACCAGAGACGACAGCTAACAACCTAACATCACTAACTCAACACAAAAATTAAATATAATTAACTAAAAAAAATTACCATTGCCGCAGCATTTTGAATCCTCTTAGCCAAAGGCACTGTAAATCACCGACCAAGAAAAAAGGAAAAATCAAATACAATACGGAAAATTTGGGGGGGGGGGGGTGTGGTGTAGGTGGAACGGTTAAAAGTGAAAAAGGAAAGCAAAGAGCAAAGTACCTTCTTCATAAGTATCTGTATCATCAAAAGGAGATCGTTTTCGCTTCATAAAAACTAACCTCCACGGCTCCTCAGAGCGAGGTCCAAGTTCAAGCCGCGGCGTCAAAGCATCGAAGAAGCAGAAATTATTGGCCACAATTTCCGCGAAAGTTATTAGAGCAATAGGAGAGAGAGTGACATAGAGATCGTCTGTTAGTGAAATCGGAGAGTTAGAGATCAAGCAGAGAGATTGTATGAGGTCGGGAGTAGCGTGGAAAAGGGTGCATCTGGACGCAATCTCCGCCAGCCGGACCGGCCGGCGTTGGGAGAGGAGGAGGGCGAGGATGTGCCATGCTTTCTCCGATACTGACTCGGCGGTGAGTTGCTGAGTTGGCATCACGAGTTCAGGTGGAGAGAGAAGTTAGGGTTTGAGTCTTTGAGAGTAAAAGAAGTGCATTTGTGCAAAGCGCGGGATAATAAGGGTAGGGTGATGGAGGGAGGCGGGAATGAGACACGTTTGAAATTTGAGATTTAGCACGTGCGATCCCTTGCCAAGCCAATAAGATCCATTCCAGATCAGCAGATCCGCGTTTCCGTGTAAATAGAATGTAACTTTTGCTTCGATAATATTTATTATCTTCCGTCCCTTCTTCCCTTTGACCTCCATACATAAAAATTTTTATCCTCTATAAATCCTCTTATTTACAACTAACCGCAACCAGTCTTTTTCTTCCCTTCATTTTCTTTACTTCTTTTCTTTCCTCCCTCCGATACACAATGTTGACTGGTTTAAATTGGAGCAATGGGATTGGGAGTTGACCACCTTTGATGTTCGTTTTCGCTAGCTAAGTCAATAGCTAAGTGTTTGGAGATTAATTCCTTCAAATAGTGCGATTCAAATAAAACCTTTCTTTAAGGACTCGCGGTCCTTTTTTATTTTTATTTTTTAAAAAAGAAAAAACTAATTATATTCAACAAGCAGCCAACTCAATAACCAAATTTACATATGGATTTACAATTAAATTTAACATTTATTTCATCATTTGTTGGCCTTCCTAGAGATTTTGTATTAAACTCGCTAATACCAAGTACAACTGCGGTGTGGTATTAGACTATATGTTATCTAATAATGGTGAAGTTGCATTCAAGAACTAAAAAGTACTTGCACAATCTTTTCACTAAACGTCCTAAATGATAAAATGAAACTCTTTATTAACCGATTTAGTCTTTGATCTTTTGTGTCATCATCTCAAGAGGATTTAGCAAGCTATAATTTAGGCAAAAGATTTGTTCACGTTTTTTTCCCCCAAAAAAGCCTTTAAAAGAAATTTTGTTATAGGTTATTTTAGTAATAACATATATATATATATATATACCAGGAGGAAAATAGGACCGGAAGAACGATAGTGTTCAGGCAAATAGATAATTAAAGACAAATAAATCAATTTTTAGTTGGTACGTGGCGTTGTTAGATCAAATCGATGTAGAATAAATTCTACTTTTAGGATTAGATCTGACTTAGAACAGATCTTTAATCCTGCACGATTGGGTTTCCAGCCGATATACCTTTTCTTTAAACCAGATAATTAAATAATCAATTTTTATAGCAGGCCTAGCAACAAGGTTCTAAGGTTCATACACAGTACTAGATCTGGATCCCAAAAATGGTGCTCTGAGAGAAGGAGGAAGAAGAGAAGATACAACTGAGGTGAGAGATCCGGTCTCTATGCCTCAGAGGATTTGTACAAATTTTATAGCAGATCTGATATAAGAGATCAGTATGCAATCATACAATAAACATACACTCTTAGATATATGTCCAAAATGTAAATTCTTTAATCAAATTGCAGAACTTTAATTATACATTCATATAAATAATTATAAATCTTTGATGCTTTAAATTGCAAAATCAAATGCTTACATTCCACTCTTGGAAGATTGAAAGCTTTAAAGAAATTTCCAATATATATATATATTATTTATTTATTTATTTATAATTCAATGGGTGTGGAGTGTGTTTTGTGGGTTCAAATTAGGGCTGGAGAACTTTAGACTTAGATGATTTTGATTGGATTGGAAAAAAACCATCCGAATCTAGTTCTATCCGAAATAAATCGAGTTAGATGAATATTTCGAATGAATTCATGTTAGGATAGGTTCGGATGACTTCAAATGTGGATGATATTTTGAATTTCGACGGTACTTCAAATATGGATTGAGGTTGGATTTAAGGTATTTTTGGCAATTTTCACTTAAAATTTATGAATTTTATAACTACTTATATATATATATATATTTTTGTTTCTTTAGTAAGTAATGTAATCCCATCAAATTGTTCGGATTGAACTAGATCCAATATGTTTTGAAGCAAAAATGATCGGGTGGCACAGATTGTATTCGACTGAATATTAAATAATATCCAAATTTGATCCTTGATGTTAAAGTTGGACAATTATAACTTAAAAATTATAACACCAAAGAATTTAAAAAACACTAATTATTGTAACTTGAAAATTAATTTGATTCAATCTCATACTTGTATGATTAAAACTTATAATATTATTACTATTTTTCAAAATTATTATTTAAAAATCATAGTCAATGCACACTGTCAATTTTTATTTAAGAGTTACCTTTTTCTTTTTTACCTTACATTGACTATAATTTTTAAACTACAGCCTCTAAATACCAAACAAGACCTAAAAGAAAAAGTATTACATATTTACATGTTCAATTGTCGTCACCCTTTAATAAATTACCGGCGGAGAACCATCAGGGAAGTTTAGACATTAAAATGTGAAAATAAATAGAAGTCATTTTTGGCACGGCGCCTTAATCTCAGTACCTGACTAAAACTGCTCCACATTCCATATGCTAATCTCTGGCAATTTCTATCAAATGGAAAACTCCAGAGAAGAAAGCATTGCAAAAAATTTTATGAAGAAACTAAGGGACAGGATCAACCGCTCTTTCGTCCTCCACCCTCTTCTGCCTACTTCCTATGTCTAGACTTCTCCTGAATCGATGGCTTCTCGCTCGTTTCACACTAAAGAGTAACGTATGAATTGAATGAAATATATTTGGCAAAACAAACTGATCAAGACACAATTTTGTCGAAGATCAAATATACAAAAGGGAGGGAAGGAAGCAGGCTAACTTTCCATCCAACAGAACGAAAGAAAAAAAAAATATACAACGAAATAGATTAACAAATGTTTCCATGATCTTAAATGGTGTTCAATCATTCTGTGGAACAGTGGGAGGTGGCGAAGACAATAAAAGGTTCAGGATTAGGCCGACCATGATTCCAATGAGTCCCACAAAGGCTGCAAACATGAACGAGAAGCCCCGGCCACCTTTCCGTTGACCTCGTCTTTTCAGCATGTCCTAAAGGATAGGCAAGAGGTCAGTTGATGAGTAGTGGTTGTAATTGTAAGCAGATGTATGAATAAAAGATAATACAAAGTATTATATAATTGACTATAATGTGAATTACGCTACCCTCCTTTCGTGGATACAAGCAAGACCTAATTGATTTTAGCTTATCATAGCTCTCATTAATCAGTTTTATAAATACTGGCATGCGTATAGAAATGTAGGTAGAGAATCCTGTCAAATTGACCACAATGGAAACTTAATGCACCTAAAATATGCCAACTAGAAGACCAACAACATTACCGTTTACAAACATCATTCAATATCATTAATAATTGCCAGTTCTTTTGTTCTTAGTACCTTTGATCTTCATTAAATAATTAATAGGAATCACCTAATAACAGTACCATTCGTTGCTTTGTTTATCTCACCAAACATTGCCCAATATGTATATCCTCCATTGTTTCATTTATGAACTTTAGTTCAATTAACCATGGAAAACAGCTGGAAATCCATTTTACCATACTTATGCTTGGAAGTTCTGATTTGACATTTTGACTTACATAGTTGCTACTACCTATATGGTGCTAATATTCACTTTAGAGAGGAGGTGATTGTATACATGTCAGGATTTTTTTGGCAAAACCTTCAGTAAACAATAATTAGAATCCTAACATGACATCTGGTAATTGTGCCTTAAATTTAATAAAAGTATTATTGAATAGAAACATGTACCAGATCCTGTTGCAGTAGCTGTGTTTGCCGAACAGCAGCATCCCTTTCATCCTTCAGGCGCTGTAAAGCCTGAATTCATATACAAAAAAGTTAGGAAAATAGGAATGAATCAGAAGAGAAAAAATGCAAGTAAATGTTACTGATACAATGTGCCTGCTAAGAAATTGATCACCAGGGTAGCTGCCATAGAGCAAAATCTTAGAAAAACGAAAACAAAGCAGTAGTTCAAGATCTTTTGCATTTCAAATCCGGTCATTCAAAAATGAATGATCATGCATTCAAATAAACGTAAATTTTATCTGCCTTAATTAAAAAATCAGCACTTATTTCGCAGATGCACAAAAGGTGGAAGGAGGGATTCGAGAAGCAGGTGCTCATTCTACAGGGTGAATGGACAGGGGAAAAAGAAAACCCTATAAAATACTATCCGTAAATGGCATCTTGAAAATGAAAAAGAATATGAACAGATTCCGTTTGCCTGCATTAGTGTTGATAAATGGAGATGAGAAACCTCACACACTATAAGACCAACCCTTGCCCACTCAACTCTGAACAAATTAATACAAGCAGCAACCAATGGCTGGCAACTAGACACTCTTGTAGATCCTTTTTTGTAGTGCTTAGGTCCCCTTAGTCACCAAGTTTAGATTATTCAACTTCCATTTCCAAACACATCACAACCTATTCATGACTGTATCTGAAATTATTATATCTAACATGTGAAATGAAACTCCCAAAATTCCTAAAAATAACATAATCATGATATTGAACCACAGACTCACTATTGGGCTTTGGGGTATAAGATGTCAATTAGCTAATTTTAGTATGAAGAGAGATACTGTTACTAAGAACTATCAGAGAGTTTCCATCTGAACAGACATAATAAACTGAACCACATTGCTCAATGAAGTTTGGCAATTCGCATATATGCAGAATTGTGCGCAAACTACCAAATACCATTTACTAATCACAAAAATTGCAGTGCAAACAGCAGAATTCCAAAACTCACAGAGTTGGAATCAGGACTTCGTGTGGCATTCACTACTCCTTCATCTTCTACGTTTCCTTGAGCTGAGCTAGGAGGGACATACACAACTCTAAGCTTGCACTCCTCTATTGTCTTCCCACTATCCTTATTAAACTGAAATGCAAGATCAAATACTTTTCAACCTAAATCAATCAAATTTCAAAAGGGATAACACAAAAAAAACCGTTCTCTTGGTTATCCTTACAGTATCCGGAGGAAGATCATCAACGTCGGTATTTGGAGGCACTATTGTACTCTGCAAGAGAAACTTGTCTTTGCATTGCATATCCGGAGGAGATTCACGCTGAGCTTGGAGAGTCACTGCAAACCCAGAATTAGTTAAAAACCATATTACACGTTCAACAGGGAGAAGTAACAAATAGAAAACTTATGGGTTAATGGCAGGCTGGTAAACAGTACCAAAGCAAGTGCATATAATTTGACAAACCCAGCTTGGACTTTGCTTAAATTAAAAAATAACCACATTTAAAATTTTGCATTGCAAATTTCTATAAAGCACCCAATTAAACTTAGCTCACACCAATATCTCATTCAAAAGCATTAACAACCATAAATACCAGGAATCACAAGGAGAAATAAGTTCTATCAAGTTTATAAAGAAAAAGTATGCAGCACCTCTAATGATACACGAATCCCAAGGTTGTACAACACCAGTGTTGGGTCTTACAAAGTACTTCTTAGGTGAAGTGGTTTTGACCTAGCAAAAAAAGGAAAACACCTCATTAAAACATAATTTAAAAGAAATTGGAGTGGCTTGAACCAAAAATATTGGAAGACAATAAATTTGTGTATATAATCGTACAGAAATAGAGATCTATACCTTGAAAGCAACATGATGTTCTGTATTGTTTATAACTTTAAGATCACAAAAGCTTTGTTTATCTAGCTCAACTGCGACACGAATCTCGTGATCATAAGCTCAGAAGAATTTATGAGGCAACTTGCTACTAAAAAATAATAACAAAACCGAGAAAAGAATCATAACTAATTCTCAAACGACGCTAGCATTCAATGGAAACAATGCCCTGCATCCAAGTTTTGATAGTTAATACTGACCCTTTTTTCCAGCAATCATTTGAGTATATCCATCCCGACAAGTAAACAAAACCCAAAACACTGTTGACACCGAATGTGTAAAAATCAATTTTCAAACAAACTTTACTTCGGTCAATTAGGTTCAAGCTTTGAATATAAATTTGCACCAATAATTTTTCGGCTGCCATTGAATGTTGACTATGTCTAGTGTGGTTTTCAATTTACTTATACCACATGAATATATCTTTTCTTTCGTTTATGTTGATAGTGTATTACATGAGGCAAACTCACTTCACATAGACCTTGACTAGCAAAAGGGACAGACATGCTAACTTATTTAATACCCTAAGAAAGTCAAATATGAAAGGTGCTGTGAAGCATCCATTTCCATAAAAGACCAGTGTAAATACAAATGCTATGGCAAGGAAAAGTAATATTGGAAAGCTCTTTGAATCCAACGGAAGGAAAGACCAAGTTTCAAAACCATGTGCATTTAGATCCCCAGGCAATTATTGGCACCTTCATAATACAGCAAAAGAAAAAGTTCCACAGTTCCTAAACATGTTACTCCAGGTCAAACAGCCTCAGCATTCCAATACGAAAAATATCACCAAGAACATAACAACCACAAATAAATGGACGGCCCAGCATCTTCTGAATGTCTAAGAAAAATATCAATTAAAAGTAGACACACCTACTCTCATTTTCTCCTACAACCCTTTATTTTTTTTTTTCGAACTGTAATCTATAATCCTATTAGATGCACTGGGTTTCTGGTTCCTTTCCTCTTTGTCCCGCAACCACATAATATCTCAAATTTTAATCTCACTCAAATCTTGCAACTGCAGTTTCATTCGAGCCTGCTTCATTTTCCATACTATAAACTTCCACATAGCCATCGATCATCAATTTAACACACGTGCAAAAACGCATGCGCACATGCATACAGCCATCCTCATACTGGTAGTTATCACCACATATAAATTTGTATACATGAACAATTAGATCCGAATAGAAAATATACGTACAAATGAACTTGAGCTCTTCGGGATGGACAGAGATCAACTGATTACCGCCACCAGCAGTCATGACTAGGCCCCACTTCGCGATCAATTAGCTGAGCCCTCACGAATCAACGATCACGCGATCGATCACAATCGGCCACACACTAAAAGCACATAACAGGACGTAAGGAACGAACAAAACAAAGAAGCAAACCCTAAGTCCACAATCTCAATCTTCCTGGTCCATCGAGCAAAATGGAAGAACAATATGGGATAAAAAATGACAAAAAAAGGACGGAATTATGAGTACCTATTAAAATTTTAACGGAGAAAGGGCAGGAAAAAAAAAAGAAAAAAGATTAATAATACGAACATGTGGTGCAACAGAATTGCCTCGGTTCAAACAAACCGTTTTAAGTGGCCCGATAATTACGGCGGAAGTGATGGGTCTAATCTTTCGGGTGGTCCTAATTTGATTTGAACTCGGGGTGTTAGTTAAAAGGAGTGGTATTACGGCGATTCTGTACGCTCACTGCTTTTCAACGGTTAAACGGTAGTGGCAAAACGCAGAGCGGATTCAATCAGAGCAGAGCAGCGCAGAGTGAGAGAGAGAGAGGCGGGGAGGAGTGGAACGGAGGTGACACGTGTCGAATATATAGGAGGGTGAAGCCCGGTTCTAAAGTAACAGAGTGGAAGCGGGACCCAGTGAGCGTCACATGGGTGAAAAGGTTAGGTCTGACGTGTCACTGTTGAGTTTTGGTGATTAGCTGTTTTCATGAAGTAATCAACCTCTGCCCAACAATTTTAATTTTTAAATCTCACTCCAAAAACGACTTTTGCCCCGTCTGTGTCTGTGTTTGATACAAAAGAAAAGAGGTCCAAAATGGCGCCATTCTCTATCTCTCTCTCTTTTTCACGTTTTTTTCCTCATTCCTCAATTCTTCCTCTGTAAGTTCTTTTATTACCGGTTTTTGTGTATGTATTAAAAAATAAGATTAGGCGTCCTTTGCATACGTAAAATATGTCAAAGTAACGTCTTTCCTTCGTTGTTACATGGATCATCATATCATTTCCGTGTACTTAACTATCAAATATTGGATTCAAACAAAAACAATAGAATAAAATATTAAAAACATAAGAAAAATCGAGAATCATCTACTCATTAAATGATAATCTATTCCAATGTCCTTTTATGGAAAAACGTATTATCTTTACCAATATTTGGTGGTGTTGGTAGATTCAATATGGTACAGGGTTAAAGCGTATAAAAGATTCAATCTACGCCTAGCCCCATCATACTACTTCTCTAAGGTAGGGGTTGGTCATATTGCTTATCTAATAAAGTCTGTTTAATATAAAAATAATGTAATTTTTAAGTTATAATTGTTATAAAAAATATTATAATTATAAAATAAAATTTAATAATATATAATAAATATAAATTTTAAATAATAATTTTAACCAAATTAATAATAATATAATATATTTTTCATCATACAAATGTAAAATCAATGTAAAATCAAATCGATTCAGTTTTTAAGTTGTAATAACTAGTGTTTACCAAACATTTTAGTACTATAAATATTAAGATACAACTATCTAACCTTAATCACAACCGGAAACTAAATGCTCAAATCATACCCAGTCGAAATACCTAGCTAAGAGTAGGCGCCCGGAAATGACTGGAAGCCAAAAACAGGCCACTCTGTATGTGATTTGATAAATTCCAAACAAAGAAAAAAAAAATAGTTTGTCTTCCTACTATCGTGAAGAGATTTGATACCTTTTCCTCTAATAAAACTTTGTTGTTTTAGCTTTTACGTAAACAAAGTTATCTACCCAATCGCAAAAATGGACAATGACCTTCGGAAGTGATCCTTAGTAGAAGCAAACACATAACACTGAAAACTAGCAATGATGGAAGCGTAATCTGAGACTGCTAAAGCATATGTAATCATCTAAAGATACAATAATTTCCACGATTAAAATAAAAGGAAAGAAAGGAAAGGGAAAATGATAAAATGGAACATTGAATTACAGCCTTTACAACATTTCAGGATTCTGAAAACCGCTTTGAGGGCAAAATCAACTGAAGACCAGCAGCATCGGGCTTTTTCATTTGAAAGTGGAGAGTCTGGGAAGCTTGTCTCTAAGATAGTACAGCCTCGCCCTCCTCACTTTCCTGTGGGAGACTACTTTTATCTCCTTGATGTTTGGCGAATAACTGCCATGACAAGATGAAATATTGATCAAGTCCCATCTGAATTCCGTTTTACCTTTTTTGTTTCCTCTCCAAGTAGAGTATATCAAAAATACATTCTCGAGGTATTACACCGACAAATAAAAATTTTAGGAGACAAATCATCAGGTGAAAGTTTATTGCCGCTAGTGTATTCAAGACATCCTAAGCAAATGTTATGGATGCTTATTTAGTCCAAACTAACAAAGGACTCATGTCAAGAAACAGTAAAATGAAAATATTTCACATCCCAAAGTATGATTGAAGATCCATCTCACAAAACATGCAGCATCAGTGAGCAAATAACTTCCTTAACCAATTAAATAATTTAAAACTAAGATGATGAAAAAGATTTTCACAGGCCCAAAACTAACTAAAAGCATTCTTCCATGCCCTTGGCCAATATTTTCCGTAACACTGTGACGAAGCTCCAGTGATAACAGATACGGTCAATTAAAGGGAATTAAATCCTTCCTCTTTGACTGTGTTAACCGAATTGTCCAGAAGAAGCTTAAACTTCTTGTTTCACCAAAATGTTAACATGGGAAAATTCAACATATTGTTCTTTGAATGATGAAAGATTTGCTCAACACTACTGAACAGCAACATCAATGGACAAGAAGAGGACTATATTGACTCAATATTACAGCAGAACGGTTAACATGTCTTATTAATTCCTAACAGAGAAGGAAATGAAACTAAAATGTCCTATGTGTTAATCATGGGGATGAGGACACCTACACATAAAGCCTCGACAAGATGCATATTAAAGGCAGTAGGTGAAAAATACTCTGAAAGTCCAAACTTTTGACTATTAAAGAATAAGCTTGATAAATGAATGTTTCATCTAGTTAGGAAGTCACACCATATGGATACAATCTAAATATTAATTCCTCTAACAGAATCTGGATTTGCTGTTTTTCTACAATGTAATAGCTAAAGGGGACAGAGAGAGAGATTTCATCCAGTCATTGGTCCAAGAAACGCAACCTCAACAAATTGCAACCCTCCTATTTGCCTTTTCAACATGTATATAGTTTCTGACACAGAGAACCTAAATCATGTTCAGGTCATTCTGTGCTCCATGACCTCCATAAACATAGAAGATATGGAGAGAGACAGAGAGAGCGCTCAGTTTCTGAGTTCCGCATCAAGGATAGAAAATGTAGACCAGGTCAAACTTAAATGGCCACATTTGTCACATTATGGTTTTCTCTGTGATCCATTAATCATATTTGAATAAAAGCACACTAGCTAGTTAACAAGAAGAATTGTCTTGCAACAATTTAATCCTAAACCAGATTCAAAACCATTCTGTTTACCAAAATGTAGAAGAATTGAAAAAGAAATACTCACATTGGGAATACGATCTCAACCCCTATGCCAGCAATAATCCTCCGAATTCGAATTGTAGTGTGGATCCCAGCATTTTGCCTTGACATAACAATACCCTTGTAAATGGACAACCTACGCCTATTTTCAGGAACTTCCTGTAATCCAACCACAAACCAAAAGTTTCACAAATTTCATTTGACACTATAACAAAGAACATTGTAAACATATTCAAAAACAGCAATTACCAATTTAATCTCCACAACATCACCCGTCCTAATATCTGGAATCGGTCTTTCGCTCTCTGATGCCTCGACCGCCCTCTTATTCAATATCTACTCAAACAACACAAATATATTCATTTTTCCACCCATTTTCAATGCAACCAAACAAAAAGAATCAAAATAGATCTAAGCAATGAAACGATTACCCCCATGATATCTCCAAGTTTAACCCTGGGCTTTCTGGGTGCTTTCACTTCTTCATCTTCGACCTCATCCTGAGCTTCAGCTTCCACGGCTGCCACGACATCATCTTGTGCTTGAACGGCCTCGTCTTGCTTCTCTCCAATACTCTCACTTGCTTCCGTTTCCGCTTCTTCATTTGACTCCGCCCTGACCACAAATCTATCTCTCACTCGTGCATTTACGAAAAAGCCCAAATGCAACCCTATAGGCTTCGCTGAAACTGAAACCCTATGGCTCACATAGGGGCCGCGAGAAAGAACTGTCGAAAACCCGAGCTTCTTTGAAGGAATGCACTGAGTGGAACTCCTTGGGATCAAATGCAGAGCCTTTATAAAAATTAAATTGTACAATTTGTTATCAAATTTTAAGAAATTGCAAGCAAATTAAACAGCATTGGTGCCAGTAGATACAAATTACGAAGCGAGGAGTACCTGAGGAAGAACTTGAGAGCCCATGGCGACACTGATACACTTTCTAAGTGAAACGAATGCCTTATCTGCACTAGAAATTCGGCTCACGTTTCACACGCTCTATCTATTTGCATCGCACGTGTGCTTTCAGAATTTTCCTTTCTCCCTTTTCTTGTTGGATCATTATTACAAAAATTTTTCACGTTCTGCTAAAAGGTTTTTGGAATCTTTTTGTTAGGTGGTTGGCGGAAATGCTAAATATGCTATAATTTTGATCGAGTGTAGGGGTTTCAAATAATTTTATCGAAAAAAAAATATAAGTCATATTTTAATTTGGTTAATTTTGACAAATCCTTGCTAATTAAGATTTGTGCTAATCTGCATATTAATATGATTACATTTTCCCGAATATAAATAGATAAGACACTTCATAATAAGTCGAAAATTTCATGAAATTCATGTTGGAATAAATAAAAAGTTACAATGTTAATTTTAAATAATTATTTTAACGAGGCAGCTAGTAAGATTCCTAGATAATATCTATCAATTTTTTTTCTATAATTAATTGTGCTTTGACATGATTTCATATTCGATAATCTTGGTGGATGATTCTCACATTTGATTCTCAAATGTGATTTGGTTGCGTTAATAAAAGAAAAATTGATTAAAGCTGCTTTAATTTCTACTGAATTTAATATATGATATATTATTCTATAATAAATTGAGTAGGCTTCTACTGAAAAGAAAATAAAATATAATGGGATTCTGAAATATTATGAACTTATTTAATTTCCACTAATTGTAACATGTACCGTAATCTATTATTATATAATAAATTTTACTTTAATATATGTATTCTTATAATCATTTTTTTTATAGGGAGTTGATTAAGAACAATAAATTAAATTAGAAAGACTAAGAAAACACAAACTGCAGTACAAATGATTAATGGACTTTATAATTTATCAATAATGTGATAATTTTATAATCATACTTATGAATGACATGTGAGATCAAAGAAGCCACATCATACGAAAAAACTGATTATGTCTTCTTAGTATAAACTTGTAGTGCCACTTTTGCAATTTTATTTGATTCCCAACCAAAAAAATAAATAAAAATAAAAATATGACAATACATTTACAGCATTTATATTGAATAAATGATAACATGTAAATAGGTAATGACTTGAAATACGAACTACATACGTGTAATTTTAATAATTCGAATCACATATCATATAACAAAGTAAGAATATAAAATTTATAATTCAACTAACATGACATATGATGTAATTTTATTTCACATAATCATATGATTGTCAGTTATTAAATGTTGAAAAATACAAATTTTATAATCCGACCACTCCTATAATTATATTGGTATTTTTTCTTGCATTTAATTGCAAATTTCGAACGAATCTCAATTGACGTAGGAGCCCAGTGGCCCTGAGAAAAACAAAAGTTTGCCGCAAAAGCGGTTGCCCCCTATTCATGCGCGTGACACAATGCATGGCACCACCCACCCCCAATGCGCCACGTGGACAATCCAACAGAGCCCCCAAGTCACTTTACCACATTCGTCAGAGCCACGATAGCTCTCGTGGCTCGTCATCGCAACCGACCCTCGGGCAAAGTATCACCATAAGTCGCCACGTGTCATTGGTTTGATGCCCCCTTTTCCTATTGACCCTTCTCTCAGTTCTCTCCCGCCAACAGCGCTCCCCCTCATAGGTTCTTTTATTAGGTAATGTTGTTGTAACATTTTGATGACCATTTCTTTTCATTTTGATACAAGATAGAAGTTGATTTTATTGGTTTTTGAATTTTGACAATCATCATTACCTGGGGTTGTGTAAAATTAATTATATGAAGATCATGCTAGATTGGTAGAAAGATGATTTTGTTTTCCCTTTTTTTTCTTTTGTAGTTTATTGGTTAATGTTTGTATGATTATTACATAGATGGCGGGAAATTCTGATACGGTGAGGCAAACCCCACCTGGGATTTTGCTTATAAGAAAAATTAGAGGCAAAGATTGGAGCCTAACGACATATCGATACATAATTTTGTTGGTTACTTTCGTTGCATATGCTTGTTACCACGCCTCAAGAAAGCCTAGTAGTATTGTCAAGAGTGTATTGTGTCCGGAACCGGTTAAGGGATCCAAGAAGAAGCCTTGGCCTATTGGTGAATTCTTTGTTAGGCAAGAATTTGTGGGTCTTGATCGAAATGTATCCACAACTAAAGGTTGGGATCCATTCAATGGAACTCATGGGACATCAAAATTGGGTGAAATTGATCTTGCCTTTCTTGCTTGTTACTCTGTAGGAATGTATGTTGCTGGCCATTTAGGTGATACTTTGGATTTGAGGTTGTTTTTGACTACAGGTATGGTAGGGAGTGGCATTTTTGTGGGGTTATTTGGCATGGGATACTTTTTAGATACTCATGTGTTCGGTTTCTATCTTATTATGCAAATGGTTGCCGGTTTGTTTCAGGCCACTGGTTGGCCTTCTGTTGTGGCTGTGATTGGCAATTGGTTCGGTAAAAGGAAGAGGGGCTTGATAATGGGTGTTTGGAATGCGCATACTTCTGTTGGGAATATCAGTGGCTCCCTTCTTGCTGCTAGTGTTTTGGACTATGGCTGGGGATGGTCGTTTATAGTCCCGGGTGCATCTATTGTTATGGGAGGGATAATAGTTTACTTGTTCTTGGCTGCTTATCCTGAGGATGTTGGGTTCCCTTATGCAAGTGATCCAATCCCTTCTAGCGAGAGGCTGTGCAATGATGAAGAATCTCAGATGCAGAAAGGAGAGACTGCAGAAGTGGAAAATAACTTTAGTATACGATATGGGTCTGGGAGTAGGACAAGTGTTGGGCTTCTTCAAGCTTGTTTGATACCTGGTGTGATACCATTTGCATTCTGCCTCTTCTTCGCAAAGCTAGTGTCATACACATTTCTGTACTGGTTACCATTTTATTTGAGTCAGACGGGTATTCTCTACCATCCTTTGCTCTCTGTTTTGCTTTCTGTTTTAAGTTTCTAATTGTTAATGAAAAAGAGATTCTTGCGAATGCTGCTCAAATCAAATCTTGAATTTTCTCGTTTCGTAATCCGATCAACTAGGATGAATTAATTTTGGACTTCATGAAAGAATAAGTTAGATTGTATCCAGCAATGAAACTTTTCAAATTAAATATATGGTAGCATGATTGTTGAATTGTGGACTGGGCACAGGGATGTACGGTTAATAAAGATAGCATGATGGATCATGTGGCTGTTATTTGAAATTGTCAAACAAAAAAGAATAATTAGGGCAAAGTTTCTTATGTCTATGTTCTATTCTCTTTGATGCTATATCGCCAGTGAATTTCATTGCAAAATAAAATTAAATTCATGAAGGCTGGTTCATCATTGCTTCACCTGAGAGGAGCAATATAATTGGCCGCATCATTGTTGAAAGCACAAGGTGGTTATCTGCTATATTATCTTCAATGTTTCTAAAATCGAAATTATTAGTTTTCCCCTTATAATATTAATTACATATAATGAGTCAGTGGTTTTTAAATGTCCATAATTTTCAGTGGAAGACTTATTGCCTGATGCTCAGGTTCTCTGAGGGTGGTCACATTTAGGTGTTTCATGATTCGTGAATATTGGAAACCTTGAAACTTTCGAGTACTGGAAAGCCATGTCTGTTACAAAAAACTTCTCATTTGTTAGAATTCTCTCGTATGCTTGAGGCATAATGTTTCCGTATCTTCTTCATTTCTATTTTGTATGCTTTTGCAGAAATTGGTGGAGAGTATTTATCAGTCAAGACTGCTGGAAACCTCTCCACCCTATTTGATGTAGGTGGAATTTTTGGTGGAATTCTTGCTGGCTACATATCTGATAAACTTAAAGCTCGAGCTACTACAGCAGCCACCTTCATGTATGCTGCTATTCCATCCATGCTTTTGTATCGCGCATATGGAAGTGTCTCTCAGACAGTCAACATTGTACTTATGATGGTCGCTGGCCTATTTGTAAATGGGCCTTATGCACTAATCACAACTGCAGTTTCTGCAGATCTTGGCACACACAGTTCTGTTAGAGGGGATTCTCGAGCACTGGCAACAGTCACTGCCATTATTGATGGTACCGGATCAGTTGGTGCAGCTCTTGGTCCCCTTCTTACTGGATTCCTTTCAACGCAGGGGTGGGATTCTGTATTTATTATGTTAATGGTTGGTGCTCTTATTGCGGGGCTTCTTTTGTCACGTCTTATCGTAGCTGAAATCACTGAGAAAATTAGAATGCCGGTAACTACATCAAATGGATGGCAATATAATGAAGGTAACGTAATTGACTTATTTACACCCGACATTACACATAAAATTTGGATGTGTATCCAAATCAAGGTAGTTTTCCCTTGAAACCATGAGACATTTAGTCCTTGTTTGATATTTAAGTGCTACAGCTTTTACGCTACAGTTGCTGTGGGAAAAAAAACTATAATTATAAAAAAAAAAATTAATAGTGTGTAGTAAATAATAATTTTAATAAAAATAGTAGAGATATTATAGGTTTTTTATCATACAAGTGGAGAATCAAATCAACTTAACTTTCAAGCTACAGCAGTTAGTATTTACCAAACTCTTTCTCAATACCAAACAAGGCTTTAGTTAATGATGGTTGCTAACCTATTGTATCATTTTAAGGTTAAGATACATCCAGGGTATTCGCCTAAGATATGAGCAAACTTGCTGATTTCCTTTTTCTTCTTTGAATTTCTCCATAGAAAAGAACTTGAGTGGGGATAGGGATCCTAGAACAATTTATCTTTTCTTTTCTTTTTTTTTTCACCAATGCACATAGAGCATGGCTACAACCCGACGTTGGGTAATTCCATTAATTCTTGTTCGAAATTGTTTTGCTTTTCTGCCTCGTTGAAAACCCTTATTCTTTTCCCTCCCTTTCTTCTACCATTGCATCTATTCTATAGGCTTATTCAGAAATTTTCTGTTATTTTGCAGCTCCTGCTACTCAGCCACTTCTCAGGGACCGAACGTGATCAGCAGGCACGCACCATGAAGTTATAAAAGTTGAAGGGATTGAGACTAATGATAAAATATAGAAGTAGTAACAATAATAAGTGATGTATTTTTAGAAAGTTTTGACCGGTTTGGCCGTAGTTCATGTTACCTTCACTAGTCAACTTTTTGTACAATGAAAATATGTAATGAGGAGAATGTAGAATTTCTTTCTTCTTGAAAGTTTTATGCGAGTTGATTAGGTGGGGAATGAGGAAAATGTAAAAGACTTCTGAAAGTACTACGCATGTTGTATTAGCAAACTTTGATGATTTGAGTTTGAGGAAGAAGAAAATGGCATCGTTGGAATTTGTTAGGTGCATTTAAACATTTGAATCGTGCCTATGCCATGGCCTTGATGTTATGTGAGAATCTGTTTTCCTCATGAATGATGTAGATTTAATCATTTAATTCGTTAGTACGTTTAATGCAGAATGTGCAGATAAAAAATCAGCATGTGGAATAGTTGGCTTCACTTTCAGAAACTGATTTTTGCCCAGAAAAAAAAAAGGTTGTTGAAGTTAAAGTAATTTTTATATATTTTGATAGTTAAAATCAAATTAGTTATATTAAAAAGCAATTTAAAAAACTTATGTCACAAAAAAAAAAGGAATTAATTGATTAATTCTCTAAATTTTTTCTTTATTTGAATTTTATTACTAATATGTGATTTTATTTTAATCATCTTTTTTCATAAATGTGGTAGTACAAAAATAATTGTTGGCGAAAATGTTATCTCGATTAGTAAATGCTGAGGTTAGGTTAGTCGGTATTAGTTGGTTGAAATAGTAAAATCTCTAATTTTATAAATCTCCAAAAATAAGAGAAGTGAGAGGATAAATAATTAAAAAATAATAATAATAATACGGGAGGATTGAAGATAGAAAGGAGCGGTTGTTTATCACATCACAGATTACAATGCATCCCCAATCCGTGCACAGAATTGGATAGGGTTTAGAACTAACCAAAACGGCTCAATAGCTGCACTGAAAAGACAAGACTAGCCTTTTATTTTAGCTTCATAGGAGTTCACCAAGACTACGTTTGGCACGCAGGATTGGATTGAACTAACTATTAAGATTAAACTAAATTGGATTGAATTAGATTAAGTTGGATTATATATAGTGCTGACTTATGTTTGGTACAGTACTTGATTGGATTAAATTAAATTAAATTTAAATGAAGTTTAACAATATTTAAGTTAATATTTGAATTTAAATATCAACTGTTTATAGATATTTAATAAGAAATATTATAATTAATTAAAAATAATTATAACACATAATTAGTTATTGGATAGTCATAGTTAAATAAAGAAATATAAATTACTTAAATTATAGGTTATTTCATATGAGATATATCATGTCATTAAATAAAATTATTCAAATAATAAATTAATTAATAATTTTTAAGTAAACCGTGAATTACAAAAATTACTTAATTAAAATAATAAATAAATAATTTTTAAGTTATAAAAAAAATTGTGTAATAAAATATGGAAAATATCATAAATAAAAAAAATATTTTTTCTTCCTATAATCTAATGGACTACTGAACATGGATTAAAGAAAAAAATTACTTAATTAAAGATCACCAATAGTCCACTAATCTTATGCCCAAGTATCCTATGTTCTCGAGTGATTAAGATCACCACGTGTCTACTGTTCCTCTTTCTAGACTCTTCCAATGTTGTGCCCCACTACCTTGCATTGGTTGCTTATATTCGCCACGACCAGGAAGCTGCCGAAACACATTGTCGGTTTTTAATTTTATAAGAAGTTTTAAAGGTTAAATAAGATATTTTATCTCTTTTAGTAATAATTTAAATTTTAAATTTTTAAGAGTAAGAGTTAAAATTTTTTTAAATATTAAAACATCTAAATTTTTTTTTTTTATTAGATGCTCTTATTTCATTAGATGCTCTTATTTCATTTTTTAAATATAACTTTAAAAAAAATTGTATATTAATTTTATAATTTTTAATAATAATTTTCATTGACAGCTAAATAATTAAAATTTTTTTTATAAAAGCTATACTTATAAAAATTCTACTAATAATTAAATATTAAAAATTTATACTAAACGAAGCCTTAGTTTTATTTTATAAATAATGAATTTTTTGTTTTTTCTTCCTCAAAAACTCACGTTCCTATAAATTGATTGATAAATACATCGTAGGAAACTCCATGTGGACTAAAAATTAAAGCTAAAGTTTGTATGGATTTGTCTCAATCTTTTAAAGTCAAAATCAACTTGAAAAATGAATTCCTTTAAAGAGAATGAAATATGCTTTTTATAAAAACTGAAATCGATTTTAAAAATGAGATAAATATGTTTTCATAGGATTGAGGTTACTTGAGTATCAAAAAATTAAAATTAAATTTAAGCCATGACTATTTTGAAGCTACTCTAAAGTAGAGCATAAAATTATAGTCACATACGCAAAGTGATAAATAGTAAAAAAAAATATGTTATAACTTTGATCGTGTGATTATGAAAAAATGTTATACCGTAAGATGGTTCTAACATAACCGAACTCTTAAATTTAAATCTTGAGACATAAGAAGTCATCTTTAAGTGGACATTTCACTTTTAAGTATACCATTTTTCCTTGCTCATCAATGAAAATGAGGACAATTTGTTATCTTAATAATGTAAGTGTATTTTATTTTCTTTAGAAGCAATTTTTTTTCCTCCATAAATCTATTCATATTTACAATAAGGTATTTGCCGAGACTAATTAAAATCAAGTTTACATTTTTTGTTTTTATATTAAAAACATATCTACTCTACGAAAATTTTGAGGAAAAGATTTATACACATACCTTATAATGAATTAGAGGGGAATAGAGTCTCTATAACAATGCTCGGTGGCTAGCCGAGACAAATACTGAAAATAAATCCAATTATATTAGTGCATCCGACTAAGTTGGATCAACTCCATGATAAAGCACTGATGATGGACGTACGATTATGAAGATAAATATTAAAATTATATTTACGGTTATAATTTAACGATCATTAATGCTCTATCGTATAACTAGTCCAACTTAGACACTGCCATTGTATTATTATTATTATTCGTATATAGACGAAGGAGAATACGTTAAAATGGAACCGAAGGCACGATAGTGGATAGCCGAGGGCGCAGGCAAGTCTAGATTGTTCTATTATTGTGTGTGCGTGTGGGCGTCTACTAGTGAACCGAAAGACTTGACAGGGGTGGGGCAAGTCGAACCAGCCAATTCCAACACGACCCAAGTCATCAAATGAAATGGTTCAAACCACCGTGGTTAACTACAATGTGCCTGCATAGACACGCTGAACTTGATTTGACTTGTAGCCTGGACCGGGCCTGGAGGTTTTGAGCTCCTCCCTGGTAAAAATAAATATACGCATTCAGAAAATAAGCTGTAAAATATATATAATTCCTAAAAAATAAAAATAATTTTGTCATTAGGGACAAGACAGGAAGAGCATTCCCTAAAACAAAAGGCAATTAAATTCTCTCATTATACGTGTCAAACAACAGTTATGTCCGATACGGATAGCAGTAGCATCAACCGTCCATTCACATATCAACAATATGAGAATTCGTACGATTGATAGATTCTTTCAAAAATCAAAACAGTTCCCCTTATAAATGTGTCCCACAAGTGGTCTCCTCCTTCCTACACCTCACAATTGGAAACTGCTCTCCTCTTTTCTCCTCTCAAGACTCCCAGTTCTCAAGCACACAAAGAGAAGCAAGCATGGCTGTCTCACGTGCCATGCTCGTGCTGATTTTCTCTTTTACTCTCACCTCGTATGCCACAGCTCAAGGCCCAGCATCGCCACCGTCAATGTCACCGAAATCCGCCCCCCACCCACCACCCATGGCCATGGCGCCGTCGACCCCACCTCCCACAATGTCAATGACCCCATCAATGAGCCCAACAGAGAACCCTGTGGCGCCAGCCCCATTAACAGGTGATGGTTCACCATCTTCACCAGTTGCACCGGGACCGGAGTCGCCCATGACGCCGTCAATGTCACCGTCAGCTATAACGTCGCCACCAATGTCCAGCCCCCCTTCCGGAGCCTTTGTGCATGGAAGCATGGGTTTGCTAGCATCAGCATTGCTTGGAGGAGTTGCTCTACTGCTCTTCGCTTAATCGGAACATAGTGTCGTTTATTGTTATCGTTTTCAGGCCTCCATTTTTATCCGCGTAGACTATTAATTTGGATATTTATTTGTGTATTCTTTGTTGTGTCTCCCTTACTTACCTTTATTTTTTTCCTTTTTCCTGATCTTTGTTTCTTCTTTATGTTGGTGATTCCTGGGGCTGCTGCATATTCGTGATTTGTTGGAGGATGTTTAATTTAGAGATTTCATCATTTGGAAAACTTACAGCTCTTGTGTAGCATTTTGACTTTGCCGAATAAGAGACACTTTGTGATCTTATTAATTTCTTGCTGTTTTTAACGTGGGACAGAGCTTCATCATTAGCTTATCTTGAGATCCTTTGCATTAACAAGTTCATTGGAAATGCTTTCAATTTCACTCCAAATTCTTATTATTTTGACTAGGATAAGAAGAAGGAAGCTTGATAATGAATTTTATCATTCATGAAATTGAGGAAAAGAAATACGTATAACAAAATAAAGAGCGCCATTAAGCTACTCGGTGATCCATTTAATTGTAGAAGCCCGGTTTCTTAAATTTTAGTTAATGGTATAGTCCAAATGAGTAAAAAAGCAAAGCTAATTAATTAATTAACTAATTAAAAGTTTAGGTGGGCGGGTTGCTACTGGCTAGAGTGGTCGATGGAGTGATGAATAGGAGCAATAGTAGTAATGGCGGCGAAGGAATGGAAAGAAGGAAAAGTTAGGTGCTATGCCGTTGCCATTGCTAGCTGTTAAGGTATAAAGAAATTGAAATAAAAAATATATATATATATATATATTATGTGGGAGAAATGAAGAGCTTTTTGGAAAATGTAAAATGGAAGATGGGGAGGTTGTCCTTTTAGTTTAGGAGAAGAAAGGCAAAGAGTTAAAAGAGCAACGGGCTTTTAGTGGTGGAAAGCACGAGGGAAAAGAAAAGAAAGGATGGATCTTTCACTGGTTGTTGTTGGTATGGTGGTGGTGGTGGGACTGTTCTTTGAGACACATCAGTGTGAGAAGGAAAGTGATATTCACATGGTGTGTTAGCCCCACTCCACTTAACATCACAAATTTGAGTTTTTGCCGGGGGTGAAGAGATTTTTTCATCTATATTTATATTTTCTGAGGTTTATAAAGAGTCATAAGAAACCTTCAATGTGAAAAAAAAAAAACAATGTCATTAATATTGTTGTGTGACTGTGAGAGACAATGAGACAACCCATTTGATTGGAAAACGAAGCAAAACCTCTCAAATTTCCAAGACAAAACTTAAAACAACCAACAGAATGATCAAAATATCATAATTCCTCACTCCCCATCAGCATGTGTTCCAATCTACGAGACCCATGCTGAGTGGCTGACCTCTCTTGCTTCATTTGTTATTACTCGAAACGTTCTCATGGTCTACCATGAGTGTTAACAAAAAGAAAGTTGAAACAGTTGCATCTACTCATTTTTACTTTTGGTTATCATCCCCGGTAACTGTAATCGATGAGTGTCATATTTTATTGCTGAAAATGAAGAGAACTGATTCATTTTGTGGGTAAAGGGACATAAGACTCTCTGGCCAGATGGAAAGTATGAGCCTGTGGGGTATGTTCTTGCTAAAGAATATATATATATAAAAGCATTGGATTCCTTACAAAAAGGCTAATCAGTAAAGAATCATCACTACCCTTTTATCTTTGCCTATCTCCACGGTCCACAAACGCATGATCATACAAATTCTATTATTTTCAATGATATCTTTGTAGAAACCTCTGCCCAGATCTCTTTTTAACTCACATTTACCTAGCCCCGTAATCCCTCTACTTAGCCAGAATCATATGGATAATCGGGTCACAGATGGAAAAAAATCCTATGACCAAATCCCCATTGTCAAATTGTTGAGCCATCTGAGCTCATAAAAAATCCCACGGCTTGTAGTCATTGTTAGCAATGGTAAAAAATGAGCTTACCAAGGAAATTCTCTTAACCCACACCCGTATGGGGAAGTTAAATAAGATTAGATACAAAGAAAACGAAGAGACTCTTTCATTTTTTCATCAAGATGATCAACCCTACTCGTTTAAATAACTCAAATCTTCATAGCCAAGAACACATGAAAGACTGCCTCGAAGGATTTTTCTTTTTTGGCTCAACCATTTTGTACTTAATCAGCTTTAATAAGTTTTGTTTTTGGGATAATCTAAGCTACCTTTGTCATCTCTTCTTTAGTACATAACACGCGCTCCGCGATCATGACCTGCGCGATTGGTTTTCAAAGCCAATCAAGGGTCGAAAAAGGGTATCAGATGAGATCATTGTGGTGAGGAATTTGACCGGTGTGTGCTCCATTTCTTGTACATATCTGTTATCTCTACTTCTTTCTTTGTTTTCTTCGGCACTCAAAACAGTCACTACATGCAGGTTTAATTCTACTTGAGGAACTGATTTCGAGCTTGCCGGATGGTATTTTCAGGTCTTCTACAAGGATTTGACGGAGCTTCTTATTCTCCTCCATAAGTTCTTCAATGATTTGCTGGTGTTTTAAAACCTGTATATCATGGATGTCAACAATAAATTTAGAATCTACTACACTGAATTGCTAAACCAGGTTAACAGTTTGGGGAATCTCAAAATGCATTGATAAACTCCAATGTTCAGCTAAAATTTATGGAGCTTCTCTATTGGATGATTGGACTTCTCCAATGGAATAAAAACACCCCTACAAATTGGATTGAAGATCAGTTGAAATGGCACTTCAAACTTGGAGGATTACCATTTGAAGCATGTTGTTCTCAGACTGCAAGCGTCCAGCCTACAAGGCAAAACCACCTAATCAGAACTTCTGATTGCACATCCAAGCAAAGATACTACAATATCAAGTTGACAGAATATCAAGACTATGTCCAGTTCCGTAATTTTTAAGGCATTGGCTCATAATTCTGAGGAGAGATTTGTCAAGGATATTTAGTTGCTAAGATTATACAAAGGCAGCCCATAAAATATGCGTCTTTAGCACTCTAATTACAAAATGTAATTGCCAGCACACTAATAATCAGACAAGATTTATGTCTTTAACAGATTGGTTATGAAGAAGGCTACAAGCTATCAACTGCGGAAAAAAATATATTATAGATGCCAACAAAATAGGAAGTAAACTTAAAGAATTTTCAATATGTTACAAACCTAAATAGTATAATCATATTCATTATAAACATAAAAGGGGCAAAATCATACTTTAGAACATGAGATAATTGCGCCAGACCTAGCTCAAGGATAATGAATCCCAGAGTTAATGCCAAGAATGATGTAGAGAAGACTTTTCAAAGTAGGTGTGATAGTTATGGAAGTATAGCAACTATACATACCACTTCATTGAGGTTCACACCCTCTTCCCTTGAAAGTGGATTCTGGAGAAAATTACTGAGGACTTTTTCAGTTCGGCCGAAAGATGTGTTAGCTGGAGTGCTTTGAGATGCAGGTTCTGGCATTTTAGTTGCCAACTGCATTATATTTCCCATTGAGCTTTGGCTCAATGGTTCATTTTTCATTCCCATGCCACTTTGTAAAGATGTTGGTAGGACACTTTGACTGATGGATGGACTGGAAGCCATTCCAAACTTCAACATCAATTTCGCCATTGTTTGCTAGTAGATTTGGAGTGCAAATTTCAGGTAAAAGAAAGGAAAGCCTTAACAGTTAACTTACACATCAGAAGTTAAAATGACACATACCACAAGACAAGATTGAATCTGATGCATCACGCTAGGCTTCACAGCAAAACCTACCATACAAACACCAACCTCAGCCATCAATAAAATCGTATATTTGTATCATTGATAGAGCATTAATGAGGATGGACGAGTGGAGCCCCCTGATTATACAAAACTTGCAACTATGAAAAAATCATTTTATTTTATTTTCTAAAAAAAAGGGGTGTGTTATAGCTTCTCTAAGTTTCAGGAGGCTCACGCAGCTATAATCATAACTGCCAAAGGTACATTATGCAAACATAGAAACAACATCCTTCCTCAAATCCTCTTTTTCATCACTATGTACTTCTGACTTTGTAGATGGAAACCCGTGGAATATTATATGCAGCACAGCTTCTATATCACACTATATAGCACTTCAATATCATCCCACTTACATAAATAGATTATTCTACCTTGTTCATAAATGGTTACGTAAAATCAATTTTTTTCTAAATTAGCCTCAGGTCCTTAATCTTTGTGATCCAGTGATATCTATTTATATAAATTGTGTCCTGACCCCTTCCTAACTACCATCTTTGAAAAGAGTTCTTTGGTTATTTTGCAGTTAATTTCATTGCACCACAATGAAAAATAAAATGAAAGACAAACTCCAAACAGAATGCTGCAAAACTACCTGTTTGCAAATATTATCCACATTACTATCAATAAGGGTATTGCAGTTTGTTATCTTAATGCCAAAAGCGTAGTTAGAACTTGTTAAGATGATATGCCACACATTCCCATGTTAAACTCAGAACCGTGACACCAGCAACCTCATGGCATGGAAGGAGTTTGCAATGGCTCAAGAATCATTAGACTTCCCCAGTAAGATGTAACGTGGCATCTACACATACTAATATATTGACAGATGAGTATTTTTTTTCTTATTCTGAATACATCATAATGACATACCAACTCCAAAACCATATCCAAAACCAACTCCACATCCAAGGCCTGCTTGAATTTTTTCGGCGCCAAACTTCCTCAACTGAAGCGCGAGAAATAAGAGATAAGCAGACAGATTTGACACATTTAACAACCAGAAGAAGAAACAATATTAATAACAGAAGAAAAATAATTATACTTCACTTACAGCAGTATTTACATGTCTGCTAACACCAGAAAATGCATCGGTGGCTCCTCTTGTTGCACTCAAGACTTCACCCACTATTGGCATTCGGCCTGGAACAGAATATAAATAAACATTTTCAGGTTAACAGAACTATAGACAGAAAAAATGCAGAAGAAAGAAATCATAACATCCTACTCAACTTAATCGCCTTTCAAAGAAAGATAAAATAACTTCGAGACACCTAAACCATGCAATGTTATTCCACAAAAAGCAGATATTCATAACCCTAGACTTTTTCTGTATCCCCTATAATACCTGAGTTGATACACAAGAAGAAGTCAAAACAAATACTTGTAAATAGCAAGATTAGAATCAGCGATCAACCAGGCTCCTAGAGCTTCCAAATGGCAGGAAATCAATATAAATGAAAATGCTTACCCAATTTCAGCATTTCATCATAGGGAACTATCCAATTCATCAACCATGGAACATCGAAATACGAAAGAATCAAATAGTATTTGTGGTTATGCCATGGCACATTGATTGATATGATGCCAGAGATATAACAGAACTAGCGAACATTAGAAACTCAAAAGATTCAAAATTTTACACAAAATTTAACAGATGAACACACACAAAAAGCAAAACCATATAGTTAACTAAAGACAAAGTGACAGAAAAATGGCGCATACATGGTTTCTTAGCTAGAAAATCTCGATGGATTTTTCCATTATCAGAATTAAATAAACCTCCCAGGTTCATTCCTTTATTTATTTATTTTATTTTTTGGTTGGGGGGATAGGAACTTATATCGATAATACGTAGTGTGTGTGGGCGTGTTTTATGGTGATGGCCGGGGGCCGGGCTGTAAAATAGTACCAAGATTGACGAGGCCAGGAACACCGATACCAACACCGCAACCGAAGCCAAAGCCTGTAAATACTTGAAGTACTTTGAAAGAAAACGGATTCTCCAGTCTGATTCCTTCAAAAGCTTTGCTTTGACTGTCAATCACCATCATGCTACTTTTACCACCGCTGCTCCTGCTCTCCATTCTTCAACAAGCCCCCTCTTTCTCTATCTCCACGTATTCTTTCTCATTCTTCTTTATTACTCTCTGTCTAAACTAATAGAATCATTTGTTGTGTACATTGTACTCCTCTTCAGAAACATTCGGTGGCAGCGAGACAAGACCCTACTCCCCAGTCCTTAGGTGTAGCCTCACTTAATGGGCTGGGCTTGGCTTCGGGGGTTTCAAGCCATTAGAACCCGTTAAATTTGGACAAGCCCAGAATGATTATTATTATTAGTTTTTTTTTTTTGGGGATCAAATTGGACTTTTCTCTTATTCTATTCATTGGGAGGGGCCTGAATGAAGTTTTAATACTTTGCACGAGAAACCTAATATTCCCACGTGGAAAGGGCAATCCGGTCTCCGTCAATTTTTGCCTAAAAAGGTAGGAATCAGCAATTAATCATCATCAAACCATGCATCCACCAACATATTCGCTTTATTGCTCAAGATTTCGTTTCAACAGCGTCGCCAATGCTAAAGGCATATTTGTTAATGCCAAGGGCATATTTGTCAGGTGACAAAAATTAATAATAATTAAACAACCATTGGCATTTCCCTATAATGAGGGACAAACAAGGCCAGCATTATTGAGTCTTCATTGTGAAGATCAAATTTGCCTCTCAATTGCTAACTGACTCACTAGCAGTGTCAACCACCACTTTGTTGTATGGTATAATATTTTCCCAATAATTCAACACCATTCTGGAATCTTCATGGGGCATGAAGAAAACAAAGATATGGCTCACAATTAGAACATCAATATCTTCAGCTTCTAAATCTTTTATAACCCAAATTAATTATAGAAA
The DNA here is from genome assembly GCA_030449075.1 of Murraya paniculata. NCBI lineage: Eukaryota > Viridiplantae > Streptophyta > Magnoliopsida > Sapindales > Rutaceae > Murraya > Murraya paniculata. The sequence goes on from JAEVFN010000030.1 coordinate 1,179,581, forward strand.
GATACATCACGTTGAGTGCCACAATTATGCCCTTTTCATCATTCAAATGCAGAAGAACAAGTGTTACAACACCAATTTGCATGAAATCCTGAGAGCTATGCTCAAACCCTCTTAAATTAATTTCTCACAAGGAATTGAGACAATAACATTAAGTTCACAAGTGCCCTCAACAGAAGAAGATTGAGTTGCCATTACAAGTCCATCAGAAACTGACCCAATCCAGTTTGTAACTCTAGCAGGTTTTTTCCCTCGGCCGAATGCAACATCAATGGCCCCCAAATCATCCCATCTTGCAGTACTAATTTGATTTCTAAGCTTCAACTGTGACCCAACGAGCCCATTTCCATGTTTTGTACAACTTTCAATCTTAAGCACATCATATGATCCTCTCAAAACCACTGGAAATTTCGATGCCATCTTGCCACCAAGCTTGTGCTCTGCATCCTCAACACAGCCCAAAATAAGCTTTCTGCCGGATTCATTCTCAAGATTAACATTTTGATGATCAGAAATCTTGAACACCATGGTTTCTCCCCAGATTTTGTTTTGGTTGGAGCTGCTGGGGTAAATAGCTGCTGAGTAACTAGGCTTTTTGAGACCAGGGAGATAGAATAGGGGAGTATTTGGGCCATCATTTTTGGCGAGCACAGCATTGTGAATATTTGCCCATTTCTTGAGAAAATCTTCCGTGAGTAATAAGTCAGCTAAAAGAATGCTGCAGCTAATCCCAACCGAGTGTCCGCCACACTCAAAATTGGTCACCTGAAGACAAAAAGGCAACAAACATTATAACTACCATGTCACATAATTAATTAGAGATTGCACAACATATTAATTAGTACACCAATTTAATCACCTGAACATAAAATAGTGGAGAGTACTGAGGATTCTCTTCCTCAACATCCTTCCAAAACACAAGCTCAGCTTCAGCATCTCCCCTGCTTTCTTTTGAACCAAGAAACTCTGACAAAGTCATAGCAATCTTGGCCTCAATGAGCCTAGCCCCAGAGTCATTGGACACAACCTCTAATTCTCCATTGCCATCTTCACCTCTTCTTAGCCTCCCGCCGAGCATTGGTTGCTCAACCAAAACTTCAGAAAGAGACTCCTTGATCCATCCTGCTACCATCCAACCAGAATCCTCATCCACCACCTTGTTGTAGTACAAAATTAAGTTAAGGCACTTCCGGAAAATCCCCGAATCTGCCGGCTCGGTGACCGACACTCGAAGCGTCTGCCTGGGATCGGTAGCCTTAAATGGAGTCACAGTTAGCACTGCTTCAATCTGTAACTTGGAGGAGACCAAATTTTGGCTAGCCATATCGAGCACTATGTGGAATAGTTCATCGCTTAGTAAGGGTACTTATAGAAGGCTGTGTGACGTTACAATTCTTGAAGAATACCATCATCATACTTTTAAAATCACAAAACTACCCGTAATAATTGCTGTATAATGTAGCCAAAAAACAGAAAAAGAAATGGCCTGATTACGGTCTAGACATTTCTATTAATTAAAAATTAGGTTTGATTTTTCGTATTTTGTTATTTTAGACAGTAACCGTAATTTGTACGAGATTGGTGTGCTTCGGTGTACCTAAGGTACTTGGATAAGTTGTTAATAGAAGAGTGTGCCTTGCATGAAATTTTGGTAATCAGACGAGAACCAACCAATCTTTCTGTTTTTTATTTTTAAATGATTTTCCTTTATTCCATTTCCTCTTAAAGGGAAAAGGCAAAATCTGGGCTTCCTCTTGAAGTGGCCAAAAGCCAGCTTTTGGAGACAAAATAATGATAGCCCCCACTCTGTAGAAGCAATTAGTCTTTGACATCAACTTCACTTTCGCTTAGGTCTTGATTTCGCGTATTCCGTACGTAGGAGGATATCCTTATCAATTGTTTAATTATATATATATATATTCCAAAAGATTTATTGTATATTTGTATTCCCGTTTAAGTAAGCGTAGTCATGGAGTGCAGGGGTTTGTTAAACCACCAGCGGTTTTCAATTATTGTGGGAGCTACCGATTCATTTTACCCGCTTGAATCATAACAAATTGAATTTTGAATTTATAATTTGTCTATACGAAAAGTCTCGTAGCAGTAACAAAATGCCAAAAGTACAACGCGGGGGTTCTCTGCATGACATAGCATGTGCAATTCATTAAGACATTAATCAAGTTGCAAGCCGTGCATTGCAGCCCGGTTTGAATTGTACAAGACAGCAGGGGGCGCCACCGGGGACCCCGGATTTTGCAGACGATAAGGTTGGGTGCCGTATCAATGCAATGGCCGACACATACTAAATATTACTAAATTTATGACTAAATTTACCCGGATAAAATATTTATTTAAAATAAATGATATTTGACTACCAACAAAATACTGCCGTGACAAAAACGATGTTGTTATGTTGTAAACAATGTTGTTGCCGTGTGTGCTACAATAGTTCTATAGCATGAACAGTCCTCCCTTTTTTTTTTTTTTAAATTTTGGGTTAGTGGTGTCTTGATGGTATTCAAATATCAGTACTCTTTATTTATGCAATGCAAGCATTAATAATACACTCACTAATAAAAGTTAAGTTTCTCTGATGATAAAGCAAAGAGAAAGTTGCGGGTGCTCTAGTTAAGAATATTGTTCTTGTTTCGTTCGCTTCTTGTGCCGTGTGTATAAATATTTTTTATAAGAAGAAACTTCAATTTATCTGTGAGAAACTTCAATTTATCTGTACTTAGAATGACAATCTTCAATTTATTACTCTTAGTAAGAAGATAAAAAAAAAATCATCAATGTGACCCTATTTACCCAGTATCTTCTAAAAGAAAATAGAGTAAAATAAAATTTTAATATTTTTAGAGAATAATTTAAAGATTATTGTTCCATCTAAGGGATGAATTAAAATTTTGCCTCTTTATTATTGATCGAAGGACAAATATGATCATTACGTGTATAGAAAATAAAATAAATAAATAAAGCAATACACAGGCTTCAATCAGGAGCGGTGAACGAAATTTGGTGAGTGCATTGCCATTTACCAACCAGACTTATGTTACTATCAGCATCCCAGTTGTGTGCAGGCCATTTCAGGCTTCAGGCCCATAGCTTAAGGAAACGGGTACCCATCAAACTCTCTTTTCGCGGGGAAAATTAAGATTTTTTTTTTCCCCCTTTTTTGAGGTGGAGAAAATTGAGAATTTGGTTGAACGTTAACCGTTTATATTTCCACCAGCCACTTGTTCCCATAGCCAACGTGCTCATTTCGTACACTTATCAATCACAAAACTTTTGATAACAATCACTGAGCAGCAGCAATGGCTCCTCTCTGCTTGAACTCTTCCATTTTACCATCTTCTTTGCATTATCTTCAGAGTGGATCATTTCGCTGTCCACAGAGCTCTTCTTGGTTTTGTTTTCGAACAAGAACTAGAAGCAGAAGCAAAGCCATTCGTCTATCAATCACCAAAGCTGAAGCTGATACCAGGAAGGAGGACATTGTCATTGTGGGTGCCGGGATTGCGGGGCTAGCTACTGCAGTGTCTCTGCACAGGTCAGATACTTAAAATTAAGCCAGAGCCCTTTAAAGCCTCTGCATAAATAATTGAGCTAATTTTGTGAGATTTCCTTCTTCCTGTTTATACCACCTTTCCTTGCGAGTTTAGTCCTCTCAATGCAACCAACCCCAGCAACCTTTTAAAGTTAGGAGTTGTTTCTAACTAATTTTAAAATTTGGATTTATAAGGCTGGGGATTGGGTCGTTGGTGCTTGAGCAAGCAGATTCGCTTCGAACAGGAGGAACCTCTCTTACTCTTTTCAAGAACGGTTGGTCGGTATTGGACGCACTGGGAGTCGGAAGTGATCTCAGGAGCCACTTCCTTGAAATTGAAGGGTATATCTTCTGTTCCTCGCTCAAATCACATTCTCATAAAAATGTATGAAGTCATAGGCATAAGAGCTTCACTTTTGTCACGCATGTCATTGAAGAAATTTTATTAAACTCCGGATTTGTAAATGTTCCTAGTTTCCCCTGCAGGATAATTTATATGTAAATTCATCATAGCAGTAAGACTTTGTACGGTTGGTTGGTGGTCTGTAAGGGCGTTATTTGATATATGCAAGCCTTTTTTGAGTTGTGACTCTTCCCTGAACGTGTTCCTGTGATCAGCTGTGCAGGATGGCAGTAAAGTCAGAAGATGGAAGGGAGCTGCGCTCCTTCAGGTTCAAAGATGAAGATGCAAGGTAGATTTTCCTCTTTTCTTTTCAACTAATCGTGTTATAAGTTCTGAACTTTTTTCCAGAAGTTAGTAACTACAAGACAGTGCAGCCAAGAGGTCCGTGCTGTGGAGAGGAGAATTCTTTTGGAGACTCTTGCTAATCAGCTGCCACCAGAGTCTGTCCAGTTTTCTTCTAAACTGGCAAAGATAGAAACTAGTGGAAACGGGGAAACTCTTTTGGAACTGGAGAATGGGACTCAAATATATGCAAAGGTTAATTATCTATGCATTTTCAATTTCATTGTTAGTCTTTACCACTTAATTGTGGTTCAATTTGTTGGCTTAATTATGATGTTATCTGAGTTTTAGTAAAATTAATCTTTCTGCAGATTGTTATTGGCTGTGATGGAACTCGGTCTCCAGTAGCCAAGTGGATAGGATTTTCTGAGCCTAAATATGTGGGGTATTGTGCTTTTAGAGGGCTTGGATATTATCCGAACGGACAGCCATTTGGACCAAAGGTTAATTACATCTATGGAAGAGGAGTACGCGCCGGATACGCTCCTGTTTCTCCTACAAAAGTTTACTGGTTCATCTGCTACAACCACCCTTCACCAGGTTACCTTGCTCTTCTCATGCTTGAGCATATTTGGGTGCACTTTTATAGTGCAAAGAACCAACAAGTTGCTTCTTGTAAAAACCTAATGCTGCCCTTATCTGTGTCTGATAGAATGCTAGTTCATCTTAAATCTAGAAAAACATTATAGCTTGAGATAACCAACTGATAGAATGTCTTAAGCAGGAGTAAAAATTACTGATCCGGTTGCACTGAAGAAGCAAGCTAAAGATCTAGTAAGGAACTGGCCGGCAGAGCTATTGAATAACATAGATCTTACCCCAGATGACACAATCATCAGAACTCCCCTGGTGGATCGCTGGCTGTGGCCAGTAACAAGCCCTCCAGCTTCAAGAGGTAGAGTTGTACTGGTCGGAGATGCATGGCACCCCATGACTCCAAATCTTGGGCAAGGTGCTTGTTGCGCATTGGAAGATGCAGTAGTTCTAGCCAAAAAGCTTGCAAATGCAACCAAGTCTGGACCTGCATTTGTGGAAGAAGCTCTCAGATCATATGAAAGCGAGAGATGGCCCCGTATCTTTCCAATAACCATTCGTGCATATCTCGTGGGATCGCTTTTGCAATGGGAAAACCCAATTGTGTGTTCTGTGCGAAACAATATTATTGTACCAAAACTAGTTGGGCTAGGGCCCCTGTTGGAACACACAAATTTTGTTTGTGAGCCTCTAATACAAGGCATAAAAGCATAAGACCTGCTCATTCATCATGGTGACAGAATCCTTCCCGACCTGGAAATATATATTTTCTATATCAGTGTACAGAGACTTACCCATTCATCATTTTCATTCGTATAAAGTCTTGTATACTTCATCATCATCACTGCTGCTAATACATTGATACCTACACTCTACTGGATGAGTTTATCAAAGCTGGAGTCACTTAAAAAAATCAAACCACTTATAAAGAGCTGCTACCATGAAGTTTAACGAAAATCAGACATATTAGTTTAACAGGAGTAGTAAGATACTTTCTACAATTTAATTCAACGAAACTATTGTCAAAGAATAGAAGTGATAGGTGATAACTACACGGATCAACCAATACAATGATAAATTCATACGTAAATTTCAACTTTTAGAAGTACATATAAATAACACTAATTTGCTATAAAAATAAAAATGGTGACCTCAATTCATTTTCTTTAATCTTGCATGCTCTTCAATGCACAGCTTCTTTTGCTGGATGAAAGTCTACTAATCATCAGAGCCTTGGTTGTGCCAACGATTCAATCCCTTTCATTGATTCATCATTCATATATACAATATAAGTAAGATAATGATTTTTTTTTTTTTTGAAAAAGAAAATAAAAGAAAAGAAAAGAAAAAAGGATAAAATTAATAGAATTGCAATTTGAATAGTACCGGGTTTGGAGAAGAACCAGAGGACGACGGCGCAGAAAACGAGAAGGAGAGGGATTGCGTGGATAGCGTTTTCGGCGAATCTGAGGCGAGACCGCTCTTTCTTGGCCACGTCTGATCGCGGATCGTAAGTTGGTAATTGCTGGTCTGTGTCTGCGTTTGCTCGCTGATTATGAGACTGCAACGATGTTGAGTCGATAATCAACCGTTCCGCCACTTGCGAACCGCCAGTTGATCTCAGCATCTTTACTTGTTTTGCCTTTCTTGCGAGCGTTTAATGCACCTTCTTTTTCGGATCAATTATTGACTGTATTTTAATCTTTAAAATGCCCTAGACTGAAAATTAAGCGTAAACCCGGCCATTTATTTATTAAATAAGGCATTTCATAAATTAATGAATTTTAGCATCCAACATAGCAACAGGAGGGAGTTGCGTGGGATATACCCTACTACTCTCAAAATATTTAAATGCGATTGTAAGATATAGCAGCAGTAACTTAAGGGGTTCCCTAAAATATACCTTAAATTATTAAAATATTTTATTTTATATATATATACTTTAAAAAATAAGGAAAAATATAAAAATAATCTCAATAAAATCACTCTCTAAAACTAAAGTAATCCCCTAAATAACAAAATAACTTGATTTTGTTTTAAATATTACTCGATTTAATATTCGATTCATTAAATCTTTTTACTCAATGTCCTACTCGACTACATATTAGACTTACTTAATTCACTTCACTTTTTACTCGACTGAACATTTAACTTACCTAACTTCATCCTTAATTTCTTTAATAAATTACATAACTCTTACTCGACTTATTTAAAATATTAACTCGACTTTTATTTAATTTTTTCAAAAATTATTAGTACTCAACTCATTGACTTATTCAACTTGATACTCGACTTATGTCCTTCACTTTTTACTTGACTTTTGTCCTTCACTTTTTACTCGACTAACTATTGGACTTACCCGACTTCGTACTTGATCTCTTTAAAAATTACATAACTATTACTTGAATTATTCAAAATATTTACTTGACTTTTACAAAATTAATTAAAAATTACTTTACTTAATACTTGACTCATTTAATATATCTACTCGACTTTTAACTCGACAAAATATTGGACTTGCTCATCTCTTTCACTTTTTACTCGACTAAATTCTTGACTTACTCGACTTCGTTCTGGACTGATTTTTTAATCACTCATAACTTATATTGAGGTCTTAAATCCCTACATTTTATGCAATAGTGTATGTGCAAGCACAAAAATAAATAATGTACTATTAAAACTCATTAATCATTAGTAAATATACTTGTAATGGAATCAAATCAAACCCTAAGCATACAAAAAGGTTGCATTGCAAACATACCTAATCCACCACTTGACAATGCAGCTTTTGAATAATTTATTTTTATCAAAAACATTGTATTGGTGGAGGTAAGAGATGAAATGGTGAGAGAGAAGGAAACTGTTATAGAGGAAAAAATGGTGAGACGAGAACCAATAAGAAAGGAAAGGTGAGATAAAGAAAATGAAGAAATAATGTAAATTCATAGTTTTTTTAAGGATATTTTTAACTTGTCCCACCTTCATGAGGCATATATATGTAATGGGTTATAAATTTGGTATTTAAGGGCAAATACGATATATTTAAATAAAAAACCCGGGCAACATCAGTTGTCATTTTATTTTATATAAACTCTTTTTTAAATATATTACTCGAAAACTGTAGAACTATTGTAACCAAATTTTTTAGAAAAAGAACATTATATAAATTTTTAAGAGATTCCACTGAATTGACTGTTTTTTATTTAGGCTCCGTTTATTATAGCTTTTGAAATAGAGTTGATTTAAGTAGAGTTTTTGGTAGTAGGCCTTTTATAAATATAGTTTTTACCTAAAAAATTTTAATTATTTGGTTCTCAATAAGAACTTTTATTAAAATTTTATGAAATTACTTTAATAGATAAGTTTTTTAAAGTTATATTAAGAAAAATAAAATAAGATTATCAAATGAGTAGATGATATTTTAGATATTTTAATATTTAAAAAAACTTTTCAACCTTTACTCCCAAAAACTCAAAAATTGAGCTTTTATTAGTAGAGATAAAATAATTTATTTAAACTTTAAAAACTCTACAAAAAAAAAAAAAAAAAACCAAACAACAATAAAAATTATGATAAGAGCTTATGGGATTAAATAAGCACTTATGACCATTAAATAAGTCATACCAAACAAACACTTATTTTGTTTGATGACAAGTTTTCATAATTTATGTTTTTTTTTTTTTTAGGTTTGGATGAAAATAAGAAATTTTACCTACTAAATAGTAGATACTAACTCATTTTAGATATACAGAGTATTTCCTACTAGTTGAATCACACTTAAAAAATAATTTTATTTAATAATTTTACATAAATGAAGAGATGCACAATTAAAGTTTCACGCTGATAAATTTAAAGACATACACAATTAAAACTTAATACATAATAAGTCCATCAAAGAAAAAGAAAAAATACAATCACACAAAAGAGTAAGCATCTAACTCATAGGTTTAAATTAAAAATAATAAGAGAAATTATCGATCAACTCAACCAATAACAATATTTGCATGATATCATTAAACCACTTAAAATAAAATTTCACCCAAAATTACTTTAATCAATGGTAACACAGTTTCCACCCAACCAAAGTATCTTGTAATGCACGTGCCTCTTTAATAAGACCGTTGGATGACTTAACTTATACTGTATCATTAGAAAAAAAAAATACTGAATTGAAAAAATTATTAATCATAATCCGCTGCATATCATGATCACAATGGTTCTAACAATAATTTGGGAATAAGACGATTGGATGTCTTAACTTATACTGTATCATTAAAAAAAAATATCGATTTAAAAAATTAATATTAATAATAATTCGCCGCCAATCGTGATCACAATTTTTCTAACAATTATATCGGTAAAAGGTTGGCATAAATTATTCTTAATATAATTTTTTCCAAAATTTCGGTGTCGTGATTGGTTGGGTCATTTGAACCGGACCAGCGGCAAAAGCAAAGTTTTCTTTTCAGTTTGGAAGCCGTACGGTATTAATTCTAGAACTCTTTTAAAACTAAGCTGTCATTTCTGACCGCTTTGATGTGGCACGCGCCTCCAATGAGATTGTTTGAAATTTATGCAAAGACCGAACAAATCAAAAGAAAACGGGAATCAAAGCGATCGGTTTTGTGCGGTCCCGTCTGGTGAGTTCGTGTCAAACGCGCTTTCAAGGGCTCCGTGGTGCTTCATGCGTACTTACACGTGAGGAAACATCGGCTTCCTTCCTCCGTCCTCACCGCAAATTGCGAAAGCCTGAATATTTTCACTCTGGCCTACGAGGTGACAAAAATACCCTTCGTCAACCGACTAATAAAGTCGCATGAAATTCGTTGTACTCGTATTCACCGTATATCTTGTAGCTTAAGCAAGTTTGACAGTTCTGATGCATTTTAAAATTCTCATATATAAGAATACTATGTCAGCCGTCAAATCGTGTTCGTAATTGATTGAACAAGAGGTTTGTGCAATTTATGCCTTGCTTCTTACAAACAAGATAGCGATACTGGATAAGAACAAGAAATCATGAAGTCCACTGGATGGTTAACATATCACTTGTCCATCCACTAGATGATGGTTAATATATTGCTCATCTCTATTAAGCCTTCGTTATCCACAATTTTTGAGAACTAAAGCGGTCAAGCCTACTATCTATATTTTCTTAGCTTTTTAATCTTTTTTTTTTTTCAGATTATAATGTGTTATTCCTAAAAATTAAATAAATAAATAAGGTCAAAAGTGTCTTCACATATTTTTTAAAATATAAAGGGTAAATAAAAATTAACTCAAAATATAGGAACTAAAGTGATATTTACACTTTTCTAAAGTCTTAAAGACTTAAAAAGTAATAATATATTATTTTTTCAATAAGGCTGTGAATTACGGTAATTATAACCTAAAAATTAAATATTAATGTGAATCTCACTCCTCTAGAATTCTTAAACAATATTAATTTTTTTTTCTTTTTTAAAGAGATGTGAAACTCAATCTTCTTGTATCATAATAACTGATTTAATTTTTTTTAACACATAAAAATTTAATTTCATTAAAACAAACACAATATACTAGGGGTGTAAAAAAAAACTCGCTTGACCTAGACTTTGATTATACTCGGGCGATGCAGGACAAGTAATACTTGGCTCAAAGATGGGATCGGGTAAGGATGAGGTCGGGCTGGTCTCGGACATTACTTGATAAGCCTGAAATCCGACCTAGAACCCATATTTTATAAAAGGAATTATGAAATATGATATTATTTTAAGTAATTATGTTTATTTGACCCATCTATTATATGTATTTAAAATCTTAAGCGTTTATAGTTAATGTTTTTATCCCTAATTTGATAAATTTTAAAATTATAAAATAAATTAAAAATCCGAACTCAAGTATTCGGATTAAAAACCTTGGCCCGGGTTCAAAAAAAATCCAAACTAGGTCCGAGCATTGTCATTGCAGACCCGATTTTTACCATCCCTAAAACATACTATGAAATCCATTTATAATTTGTTATAATAACAAGCGGGTCAAATCGTTGAATTTTCACACTAAAGATTGAGAAAAAAGTTAGTGGAAGTATGGAACGGAGATAATCTCTATGAAGAATTTCTCTGCAAACAAATATCGCGCGCACATATTCGATTTGAGCTATACATGATGTCTCATCGACTCTTTCAAAACATCCTCCTTTAACACATTTGGTCACCGCAATTGACGTCGTGATAGATTTTCTATAAAGATCCGTAAATTATCACAATGAAACCTTCACATTAATCTCTAGTCTAAAAGAAAATCACACTGTGAGAGAAGCACAAAGCGAAATGATTTTAAAAAAAGAAAAAAGAAAAGAAAAGAAATGAAATGAAGGAAAGAGATTAAATAGGATAATGCTACACTCAAAAGTTGATGCAAAATCTGTTTCTTAACTAATAACTAATGCTGTAATATACATTACAAATTACTACCAATGAAATGATTGCGATTGGTAAGCATAGTGATAATATAATGTTTATCGTAATCAAAGCAGTCCTCATCAGTCATCACAGCTTTGATTCCAAATCGTACCGTCATCGTTCTTGCACTCCAGAAGTTTAATATGTTGCACCTTTTAAATACACGTATTAGACGCACTTTGTGAGGTTGGGAGCCTCTGGTCTGAAGCAAAGTAGAAGTTTCAAAGAAAGCAGAAATTGGTTGGCAATAGAGAGGAAAGAAAATGGAATGCCCAATTTCGTCATTCAACTAGAAAGAGCACAACACGTGGCATCATCTGGTTCCTGTTGCCACGTCACGCCACACGACGCAATTCCCTTCAGGATTCCCAAATAATAAAAAATATAAATTAAATGGAAAACACCTCCGCATCCATTTTAAACACGCTCTGTGTCAATTCCTCCAGTTTTTAAAATCTCCACCATCTCTCTCCCTCTCTCTCTCTCTCTCTCTCCGGCGACGCGGTTTAATTTGCGATCAATTTTTCTGGCCGGCAATTTAAATTTCTCATCATCTAGTCGAAGCTTCTGTGATTCATTCGATCCGACGCACGACACAACCATGAATAACGAATAGTGAGATTTTAAATTAAGTTTGTTGTAATTCGTCTGGATCTGTGGTGAATTTTCCATTTAGTTTGTTTCGTTTATTTAATTATTATTGTGCTTATTGTTTTGGATTCAGTAGTTTTTTGTTTTTATTTGATGGTTAATGAATTTGTGTGGAGGTGATACGATTTGTCGATTCAGATCTTGTTGATTTAGTCTCAGATCCCGTGTCGTTTCGCTTTGTTCTTATATTTTGATGATTTATTGTGTATAAGCAATTGTACCATTTTAAAATATCTACAGAGGAATTATTTGGAGCTGTTGGCTAATTTTACAGAAATTTGTTACAATTTAAACAAGCGAAGTTTCTATTGGCTGTTTTTATTGCTCTGATTGATTTACTGCATAGGTTATTGACTTTTAACAAATTGAATTTGGGCCATATTATGTGTGCGATTGATTTACTTATGTGTATTTGCAGTGATTATTTGTTTAAGCTTTTGCTCATAGGCGATTCTGGTGTTGGTAAATCGTGTCTACTTTTGAGGTTTGCTGTAAGTTCTTGCGCACTTTTGTTTTCGCTCCTATTATTTCAATTGAAGTTCAAGATATTGCGTTACTATAACTCTAGCACAATTACAAAAGTAAAATATAAAATGAAACAGCGGTTGATGCTACCAGCTTGTAACAACGTATTAATAGGAAACATTTCTCATGGCTTTATGTTTTTCACTCAACAGATTAATTGCTTGTTAATGTTGATTCATTCTGTTTTGTAAACCAGGATGATTCTTATCTGGAAAGCTACATTAGCACCATTGGAGTTGACTTTGTGAGTAATCTGTTCATATAGTTTTGATTTTGGCCTTGATTTCTTAAATTCAACATAAACATGGGAATTAATCTTTAATCATGTTGCATATGCAGAAAATCCGCACTGTGGAACAAGATGGGAAAACCATTAAGCTCCAAATTGTGAGTTGCAATTTCATATCTGTTTAATTATTAGGAACTAAATGTTTGTTACGCTTATGGGTTGGCCACATTTTCAGTTCAACTGAAGTTTCTAAGTTCAACAATTCTGTATCGAACTGAGTTGGGTGTAATTAAGATAGACTGCTGGAAGGGTTGTAGTTATCTTAAAATTCTTATCACAATGCTCTTTAAATTACGGATGGTTTATTCAAAACGATTTCCTCTTTCTTAATCATAACTGTCTTCTCATTTTTAAATAATTGACAATGCATTTTCTTTTGGGCAATCCTATGTCTTGCATTTTTCTTTATTTCCCCTTGTTTGATATGCGAAGAACTTTCGTAGTATTGTATAGCATATTTTTAGATTCTGTTCCTATCTGATTCTTTCGATGCCTTTTCCTGGACAAACAGTGGGACACTGCTGGCCAAGAGCGTTTTAGGACAATAACCAGCAGCTACTATCGTGGGGCTCATGGCATCATTGTAAGTGTTATAATTTCTCTAACTCGTTTTCTCCTTCACTCACTAGCTACTCATAAAAGTTTGCCCCATACTGGTGGATTTTCTTCAGGTTGTTTATGATGTCACCGATCAAGAGAGCTTCAACAATGTAAAGCAATGGTTGAATGAAATTGATCGATATGCAAGTGAAAATGTGAATAAGCTTTTAGTTGGTAACAAGTGTGATCTCACAGCGAACAAAGTTGTGTCCTACGAAACGGCCAAGGTAAATACTAGTAGTTTGGTTTATTTTGCATGTTTATTGAAATTGATTCCTTCCATGTCATAATGGCAATTTTTCCTGTTTCCTTTGTTCAGGCATTTGCAGATGAAATTGGGATTCCTTTCATGGAAACAAGTGCTAAAAATGCCACCAACGTCGAACAGGCTTTCATGGCCATGGCCGCTTCAATCAAGAATAGGTACTGCTTTTTATAGTCCACTGCCCTATTTAAACTAAAATAAAAATAAAAATAAAAATAAAAATAAAAATAAAAATAAAAATGAGAAATATTATTGTATTGTGAGGGTATTGCTCATATTGTATTCTCTGATTCCCGCCCTTTTAGGCAGATGCTGTTGTAGGAAATATTTTCTCTTTGTTTGTCCTTTTTCTTAATCATTCAGATATTTGCAGGATGGCAAGCCAACCTGCCTCGAACAATGCTAGGCCTCCAACAGTGCAGATCCGGGGACAGCCTGTCAACCAGAAATCTGGTTGCTGCTCCACTTAAAGGGAATTAGTGTCGGTGAACTTCTGACGTTTACCAATGTTCTTTGTGGAATGTAACACTAGTTCTCTCTTCTTATATGCTTTGATACGAAGGTTTATCGTCATGATTTGCTTTTCTCGTCGATTGTTCGATACTCTACTAAAGTTTCCATTCTTTTCAAATGTATTGGGTTTCAAGAAAACATTTGTACAAATTAGGAATATTGGTGAATAGCAGTATCTATCTTGCTGTCCTCTATTCGTTATATTGTTCGTCATCGATGTAGCTAATATATCATCAATTGTTCTTTTCTCTTTTTCCTTCCTGGCTACTATTGACATCTCCATCCATCTTCTTTAATGATCCTCTCTCCAATCTCTCAATTTCAAATGTATAGAAATTTAACACTTGCTAGTTTCATGTAAGTGGATATTGTCCTTGGATTATGTTTTGATAAATTCATAATATTTAGATTATCTCGTTCAGAAAGACTACGTCAGGGCAGAAAAATTGATCGTGTGGAATCATGTACGGGCATTATAGGTTTTTTTCAGAAAAAAAAAGAAAATGATACAGACTGGATTTTGAAATTTGAAACATGGTTCATAATGTCTGCAACCGAAGTTGCAGCAACGGAGAAAATCTAGTTCTGAGCAATAATACCATATGTAATGTTTTCCCTTTGTTATATTGTCATAAATTAGTGTTGAGTTGCTAGTAGCACAATTTGAAAACTTCCTAGTTCCAACCACCATTTCGGACTTTACAATCATCCTGTAGCCTTATGGCTGACCTTTGCCATTCTTCTCAAAATCATGCCACGCAAATTCAAGTTCCAATGCACATTTAGTTGATCTCTTTCTTATCATTCAGTTGTTATGCATCGGAGCTGATTCTTGATGGCAAGTGGTGCATCTCTTCATCATTAACTGGCAACTCCCATCCCATAACATGCCACCAAGTATTCCACTTTGTTGCTGCACGAAATACTTTGCTACGCTAGACTTCTCTTCTTTCTCATCACCGAATCGACATCAGCAAGCTCAAACATCAGTAGCAACATTACTAACCGACTGTTGGCAGCCAATTTAACATGTGCTGACTTCTATTCGGTTGTAGAAGTATTGCAAAGGAAGTAATGGTGCAAACTTTTTCCCCATCATAGTTCCATGTGTTGGGGAATTTTTGACTCACATTACCTGCTCGGCAGAGCCAATCAAGTGAGAACTTCCTAATTGTGCATTAAAAAAAGAAGAGACTTGTTTGCAAGCTTACCAGTAGTCTCCGCAAGAGCAAGTCCCATCTTTAAAATGATGAAATCTCGTAGTATCTCTCACAATGATTTCTCTTTTTTCTATTGCTGATATGTACTTGGTGGCACGATGGCAATCCCCACATACTCTCAGGTTTTTGAACACCCGAATGGGAGTCCCTAATGAAACTTTGATGAGCCCAAAAGCAATCGCCAGCTTTTCACTGTGAAACAGCAGAAGTTGCTCTTTTACTTCTTCCCCTACAGCATGTAAGGCAAATTGAAGGTCTGGAACATACCCTGCCAACTTCATTCTCTTCTCCAACTCTTTTAGTTTTTCATGAATAGAAACCAACTCTGGGTGCACCCTGTCACCTGATCGAAACTCGTGAACAACAGTTCCCACCTCAATCCAGCTGTATCCAGGCATCTTTACCACATTATTTTCTTTCATTGACAGTCTAATCCTAGCGACATGGTCCCATTTTTTCATTGCAGCATAAATATTAGCAAGTTGGACATAATAACCAGCTGCATTTGCTGGATTAAGGTTAAACAAATTTGTGGCAGCAAACTCAGCCAGATCCAATCTTTTGTGGATTCTACAAGCACTCAACAGGGTCCCAAAAATGGCAGGTTGTGGTTTAAAGGGCATTTTCTTAATCAAGTCCACAGCTTCAACTAGCTTCCCGGCTCGACCAAGAAGGTCAACCATACACGCATAGTGATCTGGCTTAGCTGCAATACCATAATCATTCACCATCGAATCAAAATATTGAATCCCAAGATCTACCAGTCCTGCATGGTTGCAAGCTAGCAACAATGCAACAAACGTGATCCAATCTGGCTTCATTCCCTCATCCTTCATCTTATCAAACAAACACAGAGCCTTTTCACCTTTTCCATGTTGAGCATAACCCGAAATCATTGCATTCCAAGTCACGACATCTTTACGCTGTATCTCAAGAAACAACTTACAAGCATCTTCTAAATCCCCACACTTACAATACATACTAATCAGCGGAGTCAATGCTGCTGTATCTTTGCATGACGGAGACTTACATACCAGCTGATGAACTTGCTTACCGAACTGCAAGGACGACAAATGACTACAACCCAATAAAATACTACTCAAGCTTGAAGCATTAGGTCTAATCCCCCCTAACCCTATCATCATTCTGAGCAGCTTCAGACCATCTTCGGCCCGAGAATTCTCAACATAACCTGCGATCATAGCATTCCATGTGACCAAATTCTTCCTGGGCATTTCTTCAAATAACTTTTCCGCTAAATCAACCTTACCAAACTTCATATATCCGCTAATCATCGCAGTCCAGGCCACCACACTCTTAACTGGTGCAACTTCAAACAACTCCACAGCTTTATCCAATTGCCCACATTCAATATAGCCAGAAATCATAGCACTCCAAGAGACACTATTCTTCTCCGGCATTGCCAAAAACAAATCGCGAGCCTTGGCCATGTTCTTCTTCTGAACAAGACCCGATATCATCGTATTCCACGAAGCTGTATCTTTAATGGGCATTCTCTGAAAGAAATCAAAAGCAGCTACTACATCGTCAGAATTAAGTAATATACAAGACAACATGATGTTATAAGAAACTACATCTGGTTGAGGAATTTTATCAAACCATTCCTGTGCATCCCTAAGTTTCCCGCGCCGTTTGGCAAACCAAGCCAAAATCGAATTCCAATTAACTGTCGTCTTAACATTCATGTTACTGAATACCCTGAGGGCAGAATCAAAGTCACCAGATCTGATGTGGCAGGTGATAATCTTGTTTGATGAAATGATTTCATTGAAATGATGTTGAAAAGGTAATGCGGCCGTGGTGGGTTTCTGATTGACTCCATTTGAGGAGTTTGAGACTTTGTTTTGGTTCGTAATACTCATATACGGGTCTTTGATTGTGAGGGTTGAGAGACGACGACACCAACAACTTTGATGGCATATTCTGGATTTAATCGAGAAAATCCGTCGTTGGTTTCTTTTGTTTCCAAAGAAATTCATCCGTGATCTTGGATGGAAGAAAGAGAAGCAAATGTTGAATTTCGGAGCGTAAAAGCCTTTTGACAAGGACAGAGAAAAAGAAAAGGACTCGCGTGTCCCCGCACACTCACATTTTGTTCCGCTCCTTAATAACGAAAATTTTGTTGCAGAGATTGATTTTATGCTATTTATAATAACCGATTTTATGTTGTCATCTTCAATAACACATCAATTTAGATGAGAGAGTTTTAACAGTCTTCTGTCACTGTTATTAACTTTATTTATTCACATGAGGATACAACCAAGTGGGAGAGAAGCGTACAACAAGATGATGGGGAAACAGCAACGTGCCCGAAAGTTTAATAGGGAATAAATGAGAAAGTGAAACCACAAGAGGAGCATCCCCACCATCGAGTGCTAAAGAGGTGAAAGATCTCAAAAGAGCGAGCTTTCTAACACAGACCAACACAAATTGTAGTTAAAAGGAGCATAAGGGTGAATCTTGTTTCACACGAGAAACAGCAAATACTCGGTTCCATCATCAAAACCAAACTGCAATTAAAGGGGAAAAATGCAAGAAATTAGAAAATTCAAATTCAAATTTGGAAGGACTACTAACCTAGTACAAACCAAAACTGATGCCACTACTTAGTTCAAAACATAAAATTGACCCATGTGCCCTAACTTAAAACAGATAAAAAAAGGGGAGGTTTAAAAAAAAAAAAAGATATGCATGAATGTCAAAGACTTAAACATGGGTAAATATCTAAAATTTACACTCAAAAGACTTTAACATCAACGATGGTTCCTTTTTACAGGAAATTATCAATTCCCTGTTAAATAACCTTTGACTTGACTCTTAAATTCATCACAAGGGATTCCAAACAAGGGAAGACCATGGTCTGCTCTCGAGAAATGATAATATAATAATAATATATATCACTTGCCGCCCAAGGTGGGGAATTGTCCAGGATCTTCAATTTTGGGAGCTGCTGCATTGCTGGATGCATTACCACCATATCCACCCCTTGAACCACGGCCACGTCCACGTCCACGACCGCTTGGGTTATAGTACCTCTCTCCTTCAGCAGGCTTCAAGAACTCATTTATGCTAACAGACTACAATATTCAAATAACAACCAAATTAAACATATAAACAGAAAGATCATCAAGTAACATGATAGAAATCTTCAATAATAAAAATCAGTTTTTTGAGAAAAGATTGTTGAAACTAATAATGACTGTCATTATACTAATGCAGTGCCCCGGACACTCCAAGTCAGCTAGCGTGGACACCAAGCTTCGCATAAGCACTGTTAAGGAATTTTCCAAGAAGAAATGCACAACAGGTAAACAACTTGAGAACAGAGAGCAACTTATGAAGTCAGAAGTGCTATAATGACCAAGGCGTTATCTGAAACTTCTAGCAACAGATAAGTAGATAAGTTCAAGTAGTGGAACAAACAATAAAATTGTATCCTTTATTAGACAAAGAAAGAAGCATTAGTTCCACAGCTCTCAGACTATTATAAGGCATAGAAGAAATATTCTGATGAAAAAAACAATTACTGTTGGTTATCAATGATTAATGCAATCATTAATTAATTTAAAATAAATTTGGAAACCTTTGCAAACCATAAGAACTGTTTATCTTCTAATTAGTTTAGGTGAGAAAGATGCAAACCTTCTTCGCTTTCTCTTCCTTATCAGCAGCATCTTTGCGTTTGTCCTTTTCAGATCCCTGACAATAATGGCCAGAAAAAAGTTAATACAACAGCAAAACATGGTCAAGTAATATAAAAAGGGAATTTAATGGTTCTTACCAATTTGATAAAAACATCATCATTGCTCTTCTTATTTGAAAGTGGCTGCATGGACTTGAACTCTTTGTCCACATCGATCTTCCTTTCATCAGCAGTCTTTAGGGCAAGCAAAGCTTTCCTCTTCTCTTCAAGTACCTTTTCATACTCCTCCAAGGTCATCTCCTTTAAGAACAGAAGAATAAAAAATTAGGATAAATGAAAAATACAGGGGAAACACAAAACACCAAAAAAAAAAAAAATATCCTAAAGGCCACACTGGGATGAGAAACACCAAACATGGAACAAAAAATAGCTTCACCGTCCCACATAATTTGGGTCACTTGAAAGCACATTTCACACTGCCATTTCAGTTCTATTGTCCCTCCCTTTGTAGTCTCAACTGACACATACAATTATTATAATGGCTAGCAAAGTACTACATTGGGTCACAAAATACAGTAAAACATAAAAAACCTATTGACTTAAAGAGGTACTAATCGATAAATTAATAAATTATTAATTTATAGTGTGTATATACAATTCACTGAACATAAATTATCATCAACAAAAAACTATTGTTTTTTTACCAATCTAATCAATTAAAAATGAATCAATCCACTAAATATAAATTAAAATGACTAAAAAAATTTAAAATTCTTGCAATCCCATAATTCAATCCCGGAACTCCTAGAAGAAATAAGCAAAATTAGAGATGAGATCCAACTATATTTAAATTTTAAGAGAAAAATAAGTAACAATAGAGTCATATTTTATTTGATAAAAACTACCATAACAATCATATTTGTAATTTTAGCAAATTATTAATTTATGATATGAATGGGACCGCCTAGTTGTATAACGATTTTCTAAAAAGGTATTTTCTAAAAAAGTATTATCCCATTAATTTATTGAATTTATTAATTTACCCCTTTGGCCCAAGTTGGGACAGCGAAGATTATCATATAATAGAGGTTATTAATTAGTCAAGTATTAAATTATAAAGTTTTACCGAAAAAAAACTTTATCCTTAGCGCTCTTTCAACGTATGAAAAGCTCTTTCAACATATGAAAATCCAGAAAAATGCTTTACCATAATATGCACAAGAAAATTCAACAAGCATTGAAGTTGATAAGCTCAATAAATGCAATGAGATTTAGAAACATGCCTCAATAGTGTCATGTCCAGTTACCAGAATATTGATGGAATTTTTAAGAATACAATTCAAGAAACAGCTACTATTTTTAATAAAGATAAGCATAAGGGAATGCCAAACCATTTTAGTTCTTCCAGGAAATCAAGATTTTCTAGGCAGCCAACTGTTAAAAATGTAAGCCAAAGCAAACAAACATTCCATTAATGCTAAAATAAAAGTGTACCTTCTCCTCAGGCTCCTTCTCTTCTTGCTCATTCACAGGATTCTCCTTGTTGGCATCCGCAGCATTTTCCTCTCCAGAAGGCTTCTCAGCACTTGCGTTCTCAGCTTCAGTAACAGGTTCCTCAGTCTCCCTAAAATTGGCAAAATGAGGGTATATGTAAACAAGAAAGCTTATTCACAATTTCAACTAGTATAGGAACTCAAACTGTTTAATATCCACGACAGCTTAAAGAAGCCTAATACGCACTGAACAATTTCATCAGTTGGAGTTCCCCAATTACCACGACCAGCCCCATCGCGTTTAATCTCATTCCTGAAAACACATAAAATCAATAATTTTACCTCCCAAAAAAAAAAATTGTAGTACATCAGCCAGTTGAAGATGAACATCTCAGATCAAATTAATACTAACCCACGCCCTGTTCCACTGCGGCGTTCAAATACCCTACGCGGACGTTCTCCGTCTTTAGATTCTCCATCGCTAAAACCACCTCGGCGACCACCACGGAAAGAACCACGGGGTGGCCCATACCCACGTCTTTCAGAGAGATTTGCTCCTTCTCCCTCTTCGGAAGGTCTATACCCTCCAGAAAGCCCATTGTTGCCGCCAAACGTGTTATTATTGCCTGAATCACGATCAAAGCCACGGGCCCCTCCACGTCCAAAGCCACGTCCACCACCGCGGCCTCCTCCACGTCCGCCTTCATTCCTAGCCTCCCTCACTGTTTAATGAAGGCCACTACATAATTAGATATGCTAGAGAGGAAAACATATTGAAATAGGAAGCCAATAGATCATAGATGCTATTGAAAGACTCCATTTCCTTCATACCGTTCTTTGCCACCAATCAACAAACAATTTGAATACATAACACGCAAATTAAAATAACGAAAAAACAAGTTTGCAGATGCTTATGTTCAAAAAGATGGACAAAGCAAGTCTATAAAATTTCAGGAATTAGAATAATGGAAACTGAAAAAATGATAAAACTCAGCCAAAATCCCAAAGTTATAAACTTAATTAGTGAGTTTTTCAACTTATAAACAATCAAATATTTTGCTGAAATTTGATTAAAAACTCATAATTTTACTAAAGCCACAAGACAGCAGAGTGACAGTTGTGTAATGCTCAGCTTGACTAATGTGATGCTGATTCCTCTGTCTCTGAGTCATATAATGATACCAAAATAATAATAATAATAAAAATAACAACTAACAACTTTTACTTGCATCAATTTTCTTACACTTGCTGGCAAAACAAGCAAACAGATGGGTTGTATAATAATCGAAGTTACACAAACCCAAATAACAATCAAATCAATACAAGAAACGAAAGGAGTAGAGTTGATAATAGAATATGCTCACCAGCTTGAGCAGGAGGAAGTGGCTTGGTAGGGAACTTAGCGGCCGCGGCCGGCTTGGAAGCAGGCTGAGCTTGAGCGGGAGCCGCTTTCTTCGGCTTCTCGGGGAGCTTCCCCGCTCCAGCAACGACGAGTTGACTTGGGTCTTCAAAATCATTGTCACCCAGTAGATCAAATGGGTTGACGGTCGCCATTTTGTCTCGATGAATCTGGAAACCACTGATGACAAACACTTGCAGCTCACAAAAAACCCACGTGGCCCTTTTCTTATTGCTTATTCAAAGCCATCGGAATAATTGAATCTTAGTGAGATGTGGTTCAGAGGTTGCAGAAGAGAAGGGTGAGTTTGGAAGCGGAGAAGGCAAAACGAATGAATGAAGAAGTTTGAACCCAAAAGAAAACCTAGCCAATGCGGCTGAAGTGAAACAGAGAGCAACTCAGCGCGAGGCTTAACCTAATCTTAAAAACCCTACTTGTGCTGTGTGTTAGCCTGCGGCTGGGCTTTTCTCAACCTGTTTGCTGTTCATTTCTTTGGGCCGCTTGATCTGAAGATTTTATGCATGTTTTGTTGCTTTGTCATCCGTTTCGCTTGAGAGCCTTTGTTTTTTTAGGCCTTTTTCTTTTGATTTTTAAGTATACAGTATTATCGTTTTAAACATATTTACAGTATATAATTATTGGATGAGATGAATATCTTCCGGCATCCTTATCTTATTTGCATTGGCAAGCATATTCATCAGTAGGACATTAATCTCGAACATTCGCAAGCATTATTTAAATCAAATAAACAAAAATTCTAAGGATAAGGTTACAATCATTACTAAACAAGTGTTATTGGCAATTTATGCTTTATTTACCAAAATAATGTTGTGCCACAAACTCTACCGGTGATGTTGCATAAACAAAGGTTGTTGGAATATAAATTATTTTATATGCAAAATTTACAACAATAATGCTACCAATAATGAAAACTTCCCTTTTTTCTTTTCAAAAACTTTTAAAAAATTGGTAAACCCGGGGGTAAATTTTTATTTTCGCCTCTAAATGCTACAGCGATATAAATATTAAATCATTGATTAATGATACATATATGAAATAATTTTCATTTCCGCCCTCCCCTGTTAAGAAATATTTTATTGATGATAATTGGGATCTTCTTTATTATCGGCACTATACTTGATTTGTAAATTTTGATTCTCCTTTCTCTTTTCTTTAGTAAAATTTATAGTCCATTCATACAAAATAATACTAATAATAATAATAACTTTTTGTTGGAAGAGAATAATAATAATGACTTTGATACTTATATTTCTCACTAGCATATCTCGCATACTTAATGATATGGTGTACCGTCGCCAAACCATCAAGCAATTCACCGCCATTATTCCATGCTTTCGGATCTAAATGATTAATTTTACACTAATTTGTAAGATCAATCAAACTTTTGCAGTTGAGGAAAAGGTCTTTAATTTTAAATCAAATTATCTCGGGAAGGGATAATCAACTACAACTACACTTGACGTGTCGTTATTATGATACTAAATTAATAACATTAAATATTTTATAACTCTAATTCATCAATTGATGGGTCAAATATAAATATAAATATAAATCATGTTTCATGGTAATAAGGATGAATATGGGATTAAGAATTACCTTCATTAGTTAACGAGTAGCCTTCTCAAGATTTAAATTTTGGGTTCGAGTTTCATGTAGTGCTAATGCATGTTTAATTAATAATCATGAGCGTGCATATATGGTTTGGGCTGACCTGCTTTTAGGACCAACCCATGTTTCTTCGAGCCCCTAACTAACCCATACAAAATCACATGGTTTAGCTTGGACAAGTCTGGCCCAAAAAAGTTAAAATGTTTTACCTTAGTTTGTGTCTTTTTTTTTGTTTTTTTTTTTTAATTTGAAATTTAAATAGATTTGAATTTGTATTAATTCTTAATATAACTAAACATTTGAATTTGAATGACATGTTTTTTTTTTGTCTCATTCTTTAATAATAAGTGTCAATTTTTTTTTATTTAAAAGTTTGAAAACTAGACGGGTTCTTATTGTGTATGAAAACAACATTAACGAGTTTTTGCATTTGCTGGGCAGCCAAAATGGAATGAAACGTTGGGATGGGGCTTCAGCAATTTCAATTCTATTTTTAGTCAATTTCAATTGAATTTGTCTTGTATATACTGGTTGAAACTAGCATAGGAGGCCCATACAGAGAGTAGACAGCGGAACGTGAGCTTCAAATAGTACATCTCCAATATAGAATATGCATAAATTGTAGCTCAAAACGGCCAATCTCCCCACAGCCACGAGGATGGGGTTCACACCGAGGGTTACCATCCTTAAACTAGCTCTTTACATTTGTGTCCCTTGTTAAATAAATAATAAATATATCAACGAACATAAATGAGTTATGTTGAGTTTGTTGACATTAAGAGTAAGCCTTCTGAAAATCAATTTTTAAATGAAATTACAAATTAATCATATAAAAAAAAATTTACACCCGCATTTCATAATCTATATAAACTTATAAGATTTTAGAGTTATAAGATTTTAGAGTCATAGAGATAGAAAATATATAATAAAAAGATAAATTATTTAGGGACTTTTACACATTTTTTAGATTAAAAAAAAAACTTAAAAGAAATAGTCTTTTATAATCCAAAAGGGGTGATTTTAATTTATGGGTTTTTACTTCATAAATTAAGCTGAAGGTATTTTAAGAAATATAATCCAAAAGGCAGCTTATAAGAATTTTACAGGGGTGTTCAAAGCTCCATTCTAACATTTAACTTATATAATCCAAACTCAACACAAGAACAATAAAAATAATTGAAAAATTAATGTCAAGTGTGGCTAAACTTTTTTTTGGAATTTTTTTATTCTTTTATAAAAAGAGACTCTTTTTAGCCACTAGGCTGAAGCCTAGTGGTTAGAACTCCACCCTCACAATTGTGAGGTCATAGGTTCGAGTCTTTACAATGTATTGTGAAAGTTTAATTTTCTTCCTCAATTTGAGTAAAATCAGTCTTCTCCCTCTCGAAGTAAGAGTGGAATAGACGTTCCTCGAATAAATGAGAGTTGAGTAGACGTCTCTCGAATATTAGAGAGGGTGAAAATTTGGTCTGTGCTATATAAGATTTATAAATTAGCTTCAGTAATTATCTGATTGTAAATATCAGTGTATTAATCTCATAAAATATGAGTTATATCTGAGCAATAGTCTCATGTAATTTAAAAAAAAAAAAGGACACTTTTCAATTTTCCTCTATTAAACCTAACATTGATTGAATTCCATAGACTTAAATTCATATATCAAATTCGAATTCTCACTAAAAGTTTATGGATATTCAAACACTTACACCATATTGTTTATTGGCAGACATTGGGTACAATGAATAACATTTAACGTTATCATGGAGAATTAACGGGTTTTTCTTTTCCTATTTGAGTTTGATTTTAAGTACCATCATGTTTTTTTTTTTTTTAAGTTTCAAATTTAATTAAACTGACTGACCCAATGATTTAAATGTTGCATTAACATGTTTAGATTGGGTCAGATTTTTATATACCCGACCAACCCCAAACCAGGCCCACCTCTAAATGATCTTTCTATTTCAATCGGTATAAATTCTAATAGTGATCGAATTTACTGTGCTTGTTTCTCTTTCTCCTTACCATCAAACTCTAACGCAAAATCCCTTCATTTCAGCAAACAATTTTAATCTACATCAAGTACCTTAATATACCATTTACCAAATTCTCCATTTCTCCTCATACTTTGTTCCTGTATATTAACTTGTTATTAACTTATTACCTTATTAATTACTAAATGGAAATATTCAACAAATCGCAACAATATGCGGCGACCAAATAGCCGGCTGGCGGCTGCATAGTGTGAATCCAGAATCATACTGCATTAGTAGTGATTTACATTGCAACGCAACATTTTATATACACGATGCTCATTTCTCAGGTGACCACTTAACTATCCATGATGCCAAAAAAATAAAAGGGAATTTAACATTTAATAAGATCTCCAAACACCATCCAGTGGCACGAGCAAATACAATTACTTGCAAGGCAACATGATGACACAAGATGATGTGCAAATTGAAAGACGAAAACGGTTGTTACTTTGACGTGTCCCGTGAATGATGGCTGCTGGCTAGCATAAATCATAATGGAGTCGGACGGTGGGTTGGGAGTTGCTGAATTTAATGCTGATAAGAACGAAATTAAGTATAATTTCTTACAAAAGAAAAAGCCACCCAATCGTCAAAATTAGTGCGACGGCCGGGAATTTAATGAAAGAAATTGACAAGGTCAATAAGAGCTCTTGTCTGATTTCAATACATGCAAATGTCCGTCGTCAACGAAACGCAAATTATTCTTTCCGCGATTACAAATTAAACCCAGTTGTGTACACAACTTAACTGGCTTGAGATTTTAAATCAAAGTAGTGCATATATATATACACACACACATATATATATATATAACGGAATGTATAACACGTAACTGCAACGAAGTTTCATGTTACAGTTGTCATCGACGGCACCGGTCGGTCTTAGTCTTACTGCACTTGTCGGCGGCCGGGGACTTGACGACCGCATGAATTCAATATGCAAGACAAAGACTGTACGTGTTTGCAGCCCACGACAACGGAATATGACCTCACGTACGGCGGACCAAGCCAACGTCATGTTGTTATAAATATTGCATTCATACCCGACAATATATGGCTGAGTCAAAACTCAAAAGGGAAATTTTGTGCATAATAGGTCAAATAAACATTGGACTTCAGACATGTAGGCAACTCTAACTGAACAAATCAGCGCTTACCGTCTCCAATATTGCGATAAATTCACGACATATCGACTTGTGTATTCACAGTTGAAAAACCAACTAACTTTGAGTGCTAAATAATATGATTGGACTGGATTAAATTAGATTTAATTAAATTAAGTTAGATTATAAAATATTATTTTATATTTGGTATAATATTGGATTGGACAATGTTAAATTATATTTAAATACAAAAAAATATTTATGAATATTTAAGAGTATTAGTTAAAATTAATTTTAAGGTAATCTATAAGAAAATTAAATATATAGTAAGTCAGTTATTTGGTAGTCATAATTATAATAAAAAAATTTAAATTAATAAAACTATTTAATTAATTTTTATGAGATATTTTAGATATGTTTTATTTTATATCATAAAGTTAGCAAATAATATATATAAAATCAATTAATTACTAGTATTATTAATTTTTATGATTATTTTCAATCTAAGAAAAGTTGCCAAATATGGGATAAATCTTAAATCCTAAAGCTAGTCTAATCTCACAATTAGGTGTTGTTTGGTTTTTGTCTGAAATCTGAATCTTAATTATTTTTAGACATTTACAGTTTTTATTTTGTTTATTTTTATCACTTATGTCTGATTATAAGATATTTATGTCTGAATAGAATAAATTAAATATTCTGACTCTTATCTAATTGGCAAAACATCTGAATGGAATTTTAAAATCTATCTCATTAATACCCCTATTAAATAATTTTGTCTCCTATTATATAAATTATCTTTTTATTATTTTTTTATTTATCTCTTTTTGTTGTTATATACGTGTATTCAACTATTTTTTTTCTAAATGAGAATTTTAAACACAATAGAACTTTAGGTGAGTGTGTTTTATAATAGATCTATCTCTTTGTACTTATATTTACTATTATTATAATAGATTCTAAATTTTATTTAATGTATTAATTTTAATTTAAGTGATTAAACAATTCTTGATTGACTTGTGTAATTAACAAGAAAAAATATCAATATAATGTACTAAAAATAACATTATAAGTATCATATATTAATGTAAAAAAATACATGCATTATATATATATTTTATTTTTCTTGCTTTATTAACGTAAACAGTATCAATTTTTTTAATAATAAAATAATTTATTTATAACTTGTCATATGACTTACGTAAAAACGACATGGCGTTATTGTATGTATCACATGGTAACTTTAATATTAATAATGTTAGGAATCCCAATACTATGTGTTATTTATCTATTAGATGATGAATTTTATAACTAATAAAATTTCTTAACTATTATCCAATAGATGAATACCACATCAGTTGATATTCAAATTGGAACTTAAATATTGAGATACATAACATTGCTCCTTTAATATACAATATATTCTACACTTAATTACTTTTAAAAAAAAAAATTATTTAGTACGTTTAATGACAACGAACCCTTTGCCCACTAATGTGATTCTACACTTAATTAGTTGTCATAATCGATCTGAGATATGTACCAGATAAAATCACTAGCAGTGAGAGCCGACGGTAGCTAGGCTGGAATCCCACTAAAAGCGGGGTCATTTTCAGAACAATCTATGATGTTGGAGAGCAAGAAATTTTGGGTTTGGAAAAGAACCAATGAATGAATTTATCCCACCTAAAAGCGGCGTCATTTTCAGAACAATCTATGGTGTTGGAGAGCAAGAAATTTGGGTTTGGAAAAGAACAAAATTTTTTTATATACATATATATAAAAAAAATAAACAATGCATGATCTATCTCGCTCACGGATCACTGTTATACACATTAGCTTATGCCATTTCATTTATAATAATTTGTATATTTATAATTAAGATGGGCTAGGCAGGCAACTCGAGGAGGGGAATAGACCCTCTCTTTCAAGCTTCAAACTAGTCAAGGCATTTGCCTTACTAGTATACAACTTTTTTACATTCGATCTCTGATCATTCAGTAACTTTACAAGACTTCTCTTAGCATTTGCTCTAAATGGACAATTTGACGCCATGAACCCATCCACCAAGTGCAAATAAGCCTCCAAGTCATGGCAACATGCAACGTCCGCATTTGGCTTCAGATAGGGAGACATCTTTGTGTCAACCCGTAGCTCAGTTCCCACGTGAGAATATGCCCACTCACTCTCCTCCTTATTTATCACGTTGAGCAGCTTTTTGATATTTTCATTTGCCACATCTTCCCCTATAAAATTGATTGGGACTCTGGTGATGAGATCTTGATTGTTCACAATACGCAACACCTTGACGTTGTTGGCCTTCACACGATTGGCGAATCCTCGATTGCCAACGCGAGGCCCCCCGAATGAAAATACAGCAACTGGCGGGACGCTTGGCGCGCATGTGCTTATATCATCCGCTACTAACAGGGACAAGGCAGCGCCGAGGCTGTGGCCTGTCACTGTTATGCTTAGGGTCTCCCCTTTGTACAACTCCATGAGCCTCCGGACTTCTTCCAATACTGATTCAGACAGGCTTGGTACTTGAGCTCCGCGCGTGTTGTACAGGCTCAAGAACCCACTTTCAACTTTTGATTGTTTATCATGGGGCATGTCAGTCAATTGGGCTCGAAAGTTCTCGGCCCATTCTAGACACGTGGCGGTTCCGCGTAGCGCGATGACTATGTCTCTCCTCCCCATCCGCTGGATCTCTTTCCTGTCGTCGCAAACAGCAACGTAGCCTATCCAACTTGACCGTTGAGTCATCCACCCGAGATCCGGTGCTATGTCGTCGACCCACTTGGGCAATCCGACTGATGACTGTGGCGTATAGGCTCTTCGTCACCTTGTAAGACCTATCAGGCAGAGCCACGTATCTGGGTTGGGGAGCTTCTTCTGCTGACATGGCCGGGTTTGAATGAAAAGAATGGTAAGCTGCTTGCACAAACTCTCCATATCTCACCACCTCTCGCCGGAGATTCTCATCGAGCGGGTCAAGTAACCCGGCCCAATCTTTGCAACCATGATATTCACGCCAACGTGAACCAAGATTGTTTCTTGGAGAATATTCAGCTGACGAAATTGATAACAAGCGCTGAAGCCTGTTCAAGTATCTTGGTGACATTTCCTCGGCTGCTTTCATTTCAGGCCAAAATCTTTTAAGTCCTTCCAAAAGAACCATGCCCTTGTTTTCCATTGACCCCTTCGTGTGAGCCGGTTGCTGCAGGTCCAGTTGACTCGGTTGTGTAAGTGGTTGTTGTTTTTGGAGCATCTTTTCGAGATTAGATAAATGTAACCTTGTCACTTCATTAGATGAAGAAGTAGTTAGTTTAAGCGTTTGAGTTGATGTAGCAGCAGCGTTAATACTTGCTTTGGCAGCTGTTGGGTTTAATCTTGAAGGTTGGCGTTTGAAGCTGGCACGTTTTGCCTGAAAAATGTTGGCGTTTTTTGCCGGAACTGTGTAGTTAATCTGAAGAGACTGCATAGGGAAATTAAGCGATCGAGAGAGACAGAGAGACAGAAGAGAGATTAATAATGGTCAATGAGAGTTATGATGGATGTGAACCTTAAACCAACTAAGCAAGCAAGCTTGAATAAATCAGGCCACGTATATATAGATCAAGTGATAACTGTTTGCCCTTTGGGTTTTACTTTATTTACATTCAGAACCATATTGTTGATAATTTGGGAATGGAATTACAAATATTAAATTACGTTATTAATTGCATCATATGAAGGGCATGACTTGTAAAATAGCGTAGGTTGACCATTCCTGTCAACGCCGCATCTGCGTGAGCGTGTTTGTAATTTGATTAATATTAATTTTTTTTTCTCATAATTTCCGAAAGGTTGTTTGTATGCTTTCGCTTCAAGAAAGGTCCGAGTCTACGTATTTTTTAACCTCTCATGAAGGGCATGTCCCCTTGTCTTGTCCCTGTTTCAAGTGAATAGACTAAAATGCCCCTCGCTGCCCTTGCTTTTCTGATGGAATTACAACTCTGCCCATACTTGTACTCAAAGAATTGGTTGAACTGATTTTTAGCAGTTTGCAGTGTATGGTTTGACTTTCAACGTGCAGAGGCATTTGTGTACGGGCAAGAAATGTGAATGCATGGTATTTTATGAATAATCTACCCAACTCACAGTCATTGACATGTTCATAAAATATGAAAACAGTTCTTGAATGTCAATTTTGGTTAGTACTACGTCAGAACGATTTTTGTGACGAAAATAAGTTGTTGTTTTTGGTTCAATTTTATGTGATCCATTTTAATGCCTTTCGTGTTTAACAATATTTATTATCTCAATGGCTTCCCTGCATGAAGATGAAAAATTTGTTCTCCAAAAATATTGGAATACTATAAGTATTTTCAATAACAATTTTCAAACTCCATTACTAGATTTTTCTCCGGGAGACATTTGAATTTTGAAAGTGCTCTAGTCTGGTCTAAATCTAAATCTAAATTTGCAGCTATTTGGATAATTTCAAATCTTCGTGCGTGACATCTCTCGCGTCAAAAACTTAACATAAGCAATTAGGTTTGGCGATCGGCTCAAAAGCAGCTTTCAGCGGGCTGCAAACACGTGGATGGGCTAAATTGTTGAATTTCCACAAACAGAATAAAAATTGAAAAAAAAAAAAGGTTTGATTTTTGAATCAGTTTTCTATTTGAATTACACAACCAAAAAGTGAACTAAAGTCAAATTTTTTTGTCAATTCTTTAGGTGAGTATTAGAGTTCACCGATGCCGCATCCCCGAATATACAGTTTTGAGTCTCTTTGTTAAAGTGCATGAGTTTATTTAGTTGATTTTCTATGTTGGATTCTAATTGTTCGCGTAGTATTGTTGAAATTTGTTTATATTGTACGTAATCTAAAAAAGGTCAAATATTTATTTCTTTTAATATTTTTAGCAACACATTTTGACTAGATGTAGGTAAAAGATTGCAACCTTTCCGGCAACACAAAACGATTTCGTTTCACTTCTTAAAATGGTGTTCACATCTTATTCTCTCTCTTACGCCATTGCATGTTCATCCATTTTCAGTATTGAAATTGCATTGCACCGACCGTTTCTTTGGTGGAAAATGACCAACGCTATTGTATTTTATGATGCCGTTGGATATTTTCTTCGATTCGGTCAGAAAGCAAAAGTAGTACTGAATACTTTAGCAACGACACTTTTTTTTTTTTAAAAAAAAAAATTATATTTTCTTTTCCTATTATTTATTGCTTTTTCAAATGACTACGTTTTTTTTTTAATGTTATAATCAATATTTTATATTATTGTTGGAACAAAATGTGACTTTTTAACTTACAAATTATTTTTACATTTTGATAAACACATCATATTATATTGATTGTGTTATATATCCTTAAATGATGTAGCTCTATTGGTTGATTTTTTATCATGAAAGTATATAAGGGGTTGAATGCTCAATTTCAAGGGGATCTGTTTGATTTGGGAAGGGATGGAATGTGAGTATTAGGTTAAAAGTTCAATTATAGGAGAACACATTTAATTTAGATTAGGTAACTGAAAGGAAAAGAATCGACTCAAGAGTTACAATGTAAGAACCCTAAAAGTATATATGTGTTGTTTATTATTAGTGGTAGTAGTAGTAATAATAATAACAAATGGCAAGCATATAAAAATTAGGGACCTAAAGTGCCATTCTTTTCAATGTAATTTGCCCCAACAATAAATCCGAAACTTTGTTTCAACTTGTGGCAGAATTATTTTATCTAGAGATATTATCATTGAACCATCAAATATTTTCTAAACCAAAATTTTCTAATAATTATTTTTCTCCACTTAATATTTCAGTTTTTATCATTTTACTATTAAACCGTTAAAATTAACATAATTTTTAATATAAGTTACAGTAAACGTCTATTTTATCCCTAAATTGTGAAATTGTAATTTTAACCCTGTAAATAAAAAAAATATAAAATTAATTATATACAAAGAAATAATAATTTCATCAATTGATTATTTTATATATCTAAAATAATTAATTGATAAAATTATAAATATTGTACCTTGTGAAATTTCTAAAATGTTGAATGTACTGAAATTCTTAAAATACCTTGTGACATCAACAATTTATTAAAGGGATTAAAAATTTATTGGTAAAATAATAAAAACTAAAGCATTAAGTAGAAAAAAAGCAATTATCAAAAAGTTTTAGTAGTAAAATAATATGTCAGAAAACATTAGAGGATAAAATGATAATATCCATTTTTTTCCTAAATTCACGTTAATTGCCGAAGCACTACGAGTTGTACAGTAATCTATTTCAGAAATCGGTGTTAATATTTGATTATTGCGGACATGAATCTACTATTATAGTGTGATCAAAGTTAATGACCCCGGCAGCACTTAGAAGAATTATTTATGAATTTTAACATTTCGTCACTTTGCCGCAAACAACGTTAAATACGAGAAGGTGCAAAGAAGATTATGTAATGCGGAATCGGAAACGGCGTCGGAGGTTCTAAAGCTAGATGTAAGTAAGGTTTATGATAATGTATGTAGGGCGCATTTTGTAGCTTGTATTACACTGTATTATATTGTATTAAAACATTATTTTTATGCTAACCCATATTTTGTTGCAATTTCTAGATGCAATGCACATTTACAATGCATTAAAAAGGTGGCTAATACGGTGAAAGATGTATGAAATAAACCCGTGAAAATAGGATTTAGGCTATATTATATTAAAACATTGATTGTGTTTTAACTATAATAATTTGCCTTTTATTATTTAATAAATTAAAATAATTTAAATTTATTAAATATTAATTTATATTTATATTTAAATAAACATTAATTAAAACATTTGTAATAAACCTAAATATTTAATAAATAAATAATAATATATTATTTTACTTTCATTACATAAAATTATTTTAATTGTTTTACTTTAAGTACATTAAAGGTATTTATTTATAATAAATAAAAATGAATTTGTAAATTTTAATTCAATCAATTATTATTTACTAAGATACTAAATTTAAAAATAAATTTAAATTAAACAATTATATTCGACATCAATAAATAAAATAAGTTTCTAATTTAATATTATTTTATTTTTATAATATAATATAAATTATATTGTGTAATATTATATTTTTGCTATATAATATTAAATTATACTATATTACAATTTGATTATACTATATCATAATAACTAAGATATAGAAATAAATTATATCATAGCATAATCTTATTAATGATATGATATGATATTGTAATATTTTATTATTTAATAATAGTCTATTATTTAATTATTCTATATAATATATAAAATAATTATTTAGTAATTGATTTAAAAATAAAATAATAAAACTCTAAAATGTTAATAAATTTAGATAATACTAATATAATTTTAACATTAACGTAATAATAATATTTTATATAGTACAATCCATATGACACCAGATATAATATTGCATTAAAATTTATATAATGCACTCTAACTAATGCATTACTTTATTATAATGTAATACGGCTAATGCAGAGTGCCAGAAACACTCTTAAAAGTAGAATGGTATATTTTAGTACATGTATTGCTCCAAATTGGCTTTGTCACACAATTGGTTTGCTGTATTATAGGATGTCTTGCGACACTTATTTTGCTTTAAAACATGTAAAGTGACAAATACACACACACGTGAACATGAAAAATTATTCTCGAAAGACTTATGCAGTGATTTTCAAACTCCATTATCAGTTCCACAATTAGATTTTTCTCCGGGAGATATTGGAAAATTGGAATTTGCTTCAGTCTAAATCCAAATATAAATTCTGAAGCAGTACATGTTGATAATTCAAATGTTAAATGGCTTCATGCGTGACATCTTTCATGTCAAAATGTTGAGCGATTAGGTTTGGTGATTGGTTCAACACCTACTTTAAGCGACTGCTAATAAGATTGGATGTGGCCATAATGCTGAATTTTTTAAAAATAGAAATGGTTTGATTTTTGAATGAGTTTACTCTTTGAGGTACGCAGCAAAACCCTAAACTAAAGTCAAATAATTGTCTTTGTTTCGCTAATGAAAAGCTTTTTGACTTTATGTTTACAAGTAAAAGGGTGTAACCTTTACCCCCCTCCACAAAGGCCATGTTCAGCACAACCGTGGAAAAAAATTTTAACAATAAAATAAAAATTAATAATATATAATAAATATAATTTTTAAATAATAATTTTAAAATAATTAATAAATATATAATAATTTTTTATTATACAAATATAAAATCAAATCAACTTAATTTTTAAATTATAATAATTAATATTTATCAAATACTTTTATATTATAATTTTTAAATTTCAGTTGCTTAAATTCGATGGCAAAGAGAGCTAAAATTTATTTTCATATAAACTTCTCGAAAATTAAAACGACGTTCACACACGATTATTTTTTTACACTATTGCATGCGCACCGACCGTTTCTGTGGTGGAAAAGTACTCGAGCAGTACAGGCAAATATCCACCTGTTATTTCCCCGATCGACTTTTACAATAATCTATTTCAAAAATCGATAAATTAATTATATCCACCGTACGTACTAGCAGTAGCAGCGAACTGGCAAGCTATTTATTATACGATCAAAAGTAATGCTCTCCGCAGTGCTCCTCAAAATATATATTTTTTTTAATTTTAATGTTGATCTCCGAGTTTTGTTCTTGACCCCTGATTCATTATGTATTTGTAACGAACAAAAATCTTGGAAAATCAATAATACATAATAAATTGAAGGCTAAGAAGTAAAATTTGAGGGACCCAGAGAGAAAAAAAAACTTAAAAATTTGAGATTTTTCAATGAAAAATTGATGAGTCCTGTAGCGTACAGCATTACACGGTGGCTAGACTGCTATTAGAAGAAGCGAAAAAACAAAAATGTTATGCATGCGTAAAGAAATTTCCGGCAACGTGAAAAACATTTGGCATCCGTTGATTTCCATGTTGTAATAAAAATAAATAAATGGAAATCTCACACGCACACTTTTCACTTTTCAGTTTCGTAATGTGACCTATAACGACGTCGTTGTTTTCAAATAGAAA
This sequence comes from Murraya paniculata, assembly GCA_030449075.1. Classification (NCBI taxonomy): domain Eukaryota; kingdom Viridiplantae; phylum Streptophyta; class Magnoliopsida; order Sapindales; family Rutaceae; genus Murraya; species Murraya paniculata. The sequence goes on from JAEVFN010000030.1 coordinate 1,215,302, forward strand.
TATAAAATAAACTCGCACGCAAAAAGCATGTGATTGCGTATTTTTTATTACAATGCTGAATATTATCAAATCGCTTTTCCGCGGATTGGGCATATTTCATTCTCCGACCTTTTTCTGCTGATAGCCGAATAATATCACTTGTTTTGAAGAGAAAAGCAATGGGCAACCGCATCACCCTTTTGATATCTCTACAGAAGAATGACGGCCCCACCATTATTGATATAACTCGCGCCTTTCACATTTTTATTATTTTATTGCTAAATAATATGGTGCATTATTGGTGCTTGTAAAGTGTAATCCTAGGAGTGATCATTCAAAGTCGTAAAGGTAGTGGACGGTACCAATTAAGCCAATAACACAATATGATTTTTCAAATATGTTTTATTTTTTATTGAAAAATATTGTCTTGTCTACTCTGATCTAAAACTTTATACGAAAAACTTTCACAGAAAAAGAAAAAGGAGAGAAAGAGAGAGAGAGAGGTTAATTATTTTGGCTCTTGGAAATTATTCTGAAACTGTGAAGGAGAGGAGACGTGTGAGTAAAGAAGAGTGGAAGACGAGAAACGTGATCATATAATAAGTGGAGGGGAAAGCTCTAAGAGGCATGGTGTCTTCTGGTGTATAAAATTATTATCACTTGGAAAAACTTTTGGTATAATTAAAATGTCGATGAACGCTAATGCACCAAACCCACAATAATCTTTCACATCACAAAATGTGCATGCATATGCCGGAGACTTGCATTTCTCAGTTACTCTAGCCTTCGGTCTTTAGACATTTTTCCCTCCATTATGTTTCTTTAATTGCTTGAGCCTTCGGTTGCTGATACAACGCACCCATCGCACTTCTAGTAGTTGACCTGTGAGTCCACTCGCGTCACTTGTTTTGTTTTTAGACTTAAAAACGCAATCGCTCCGACTTTTGGGACACGACAAGGCAAAAAAATCGATGCATATAATGTAGAAAACAATGAGCGTTGGACACACCTGAATATGTTAAAAGATAAACTAATGTCTAGTGTAAATTTTTACACACACAATACTAATCCAATCATCCTTACAAATTAGACCACATGCCGAGTTCGTTTACTTATAAAATCACAAGTTTTAGTTATAGGGTATGCAATTCGAGTCCTTACAATCCAACCCTTTTAAGAACCCACGTTTGGTCATGTGTTGGATTGGGTGAATTTGCAGGTCTTATGTGTGGCAAAGTTGCAGCCATCCCAAGTTTCTCCATTTGGGACGTGAGATAGCCCCCGTACATATAAGTTCGCAAAACCTTAACAATATAAACTGTAACTAATGCGTTACAGAAAAATTATGTTGCCAAAAAGTATTGCGAGTTTCAAAGATGAAGTTTAAACGTTTGATAGGTTTTATAATTCAATTATTATGAAAATGTATAAAATAATATTTAAAATAAAGTCACTGACTATCATGTTGAATTATTTTATTAGCCGCTTGTAAGGAAAAACAATCCCTGCTTTTGTAAACGGGGAACAAACCAGGCGCGTTTGTTTTTTAAAATAAAATGTTGAATCACAGACCCACGGTGCGGACCCGCCAGATTTGACAATTTAATTTGTCTCCTAAAAGTTGATGAAATGAAACGCAATTTAATGTAAACAAATATTTTAATGCATGAATAAAGGGGTGCAGGCCTGACCCACACGGCTGACTCGAGATCAAGAGGAACATTGAAAGCACCCAACGACCTACTAATAATTAATACATATTTTATTATATTATTTTAATACAGATATATTATATTATATTATATTAATATTGTATTATAATAATATTATATAATGCTTGATGTTGCATTATATTATATTAATTTTTTGTAATTAATTTAAATTATATATTTAAAAAATAATATTTATTAGTACTTATAAAAATACTAAACATAAGGTCTTAAATTTTAGAAATTTAATATTATTTTTAATATAAATATTTTAAAAAATCATAATTTTTCATAAAAGTCGAAGCTTATAACCTTTTATTTTCGGCAGCATAACATTTATTTTTCAATATTTTCTAAATGTATAACCTGTGAAATAAAGATTGAAATAAATAATTTAATCAAATAATGTCTAAATAATATCATAATGTAATAATATTTTATATTATTATTTTTATTGGTATTAATTTTAAATTAATAGTATTTAAATTTATTCATATATAAATATTTATTATTAGTTATATTAAATTATTAAATAATAATCAATTTTATATATTAATTGTTATATAATTAAATAATACATTATTTAGTTATATTTTTAATATAATAAAAGTTAAAATATGAATAATAAATTATAAATTTATATTAATAATTAATAAATGTTTAAGAGCACAAATAAAGCCAGTGTGCATCTCGTTAGGGCTTTTGCTACATTAATTCAAGCAGCGAGTTTTCTTGTTTTTATAATTTCCATATGCCCTAGTCACTAATTAAGGAACCAAATATTATTCCTAGTTTCGTCTAAAGGTGATGAAAACTGAAAAACTCCGGCTTATGCTCAGGCTCAGGCTCAGGCTGTACGTATCAAGTATTGCTATAAGAATGATAATGAAAATATAAAAAGTACTTTTAATTTGTAAAAGTCAAGAGGATTTGTTGTTCTCAGATTCGCACCGGCTACAATTAGAGAATTACTTGGCACTTGCTTAACTAATGAAAATTGACTGGAATTAATTAGTTGCGTCAAATAGCTGGCAACCACATGAACCGGCAAGCAGCAAATTAATGTATACTTCATATACTCAGTCTTACCTAATGAACACACATATACATATATATTATGAACAAAGTTTGGGAATGAGATTAATTCTTGAATTCACTCTAACCGATCGAGTTATATACATGTGGAATATTGTTAGAAAATTTTATTTTTAATATACATGATATAAGTAGTTATTAGTTATAAAATCTGTCGATTGGACCGGCGATTTTGTCTAATTAGATGATATTGGAGAATTAAGTAGGTACATTTTGAACATGAAGTTAAACTAACTTAATGGAGAATTAAGTAGGTACATTTTGGAAGCATTCAGCATGCGAGTCGCGAGCAGCGTATCCATTCACGATGTTGATTTATGGGAGTTAGAAGCTAATTAATTAGAAACCTGACTACTCGGATTCAACACGCATGCGTTACCTATGCATATGCATAAACTATGACCCGACGATACATGTATGCTAGGTCCTCCCAGTTTAATTTCGAGCTAGGAGTCTGTTTTTTCTTGTTTCCTGTTTGTCAATCAATGAAAATTCCACCTTTGGCAGGAAGCAGTTCACACACTAATGTTAAAGTAGCTTAGGTTACATTAAATTTTCATTATATATACATATATGCACTAGCTAGCAACCAACTAACTAACCAACCATTTTTCATTTATGAGTGGTAGTAGAACTAACGTACCACTAAAAGAATATTTGGGAAAACAAATATGTTACTTTCCCGAGAGATTATATAACGCCTCTGTTGTATTATGTTGTTTAATATTTATATGACATGTGTGTATAAATTACATATAACTATTAATTATATGATAATTTTTCATTGTAACAGGTGGGTCTCATAAAATAGAGCTACTCTAAGATCTCTCTATATGTTACTTTCCCCCCAAAAAAACCTAATTAAAGCAAAATGATGATGTATATAGGGTCATGATATTAATTAACCGGGCAATTCACATCGACGTAGTTCATCACGTCAATATCTTGTAGCTCTACGTGACTATTAATTGTTGCAAAGAGAAGTACTGGGGTGTAATAAATGTTTAACCAGTGAATCTCTTTAAATTGAAAATTTGACAAACTTGCCTTTTAATGACGTTTGAAAACCAACATGACATCTTCTTGGTTGAATTGAATTAATCAACATGACATTTGGTTGGGCTTTAAGTTCCAACAAACATATTAGACTATTGTCATTAATATTTGTGTTGTACTCACTAATTCAATATTAAACCACAAAAAGGCATCAGTACTCACTAATTCAATATTAAACCACAAAAAGGCATTATTTGAGAAATGAATACACAGTTAAAATTACAAATCCTTGTTGTATTGTCGCATGATTGATATTAGTTTGTACAAAAAGTTTTAACGTTACTCTTGTTTTATTGAAAGTACAAGAGATCTTCCGCAATTTTATTAAAAAGCTTAAATAATGTTATGACTTGCACTTCACCATCGATGATTTCAAATCGGGGTCCATCCACAATTAAGATAAACCCCAGGGAGATCGATGAAATTGGTTGACCGGCCTTGGTTGTACTTATGTACAAGACTTTAATGGGCTCAAGCGGTTTACAAAAATAGCAGAGCTCATGACACCCCTTGTAGATTCTAGTAACACCCCTTTTGAATTTTATTCTCCGAAATATCCCAATTTAATTATAAAATACTAATCCATAAATTAAAATCAATCATATTATTATTAAATTTCATCTTCAAAAGAATATCATTTTAAGTTTTTATCTATAAAATACATATAAATCCTAAAATTTTAAGTTATTTTCTTCTTGTTACATAATTTCTATTTCCATAATTATAAATTCATAAAAATTTCCCAAAAAATTATATTCAATTGAAATTTGAAATATACATATAAATCATGAAATGGATTGAGTATAAAAAAAATGGTTAAAAAATGATTTGGTTATTCATAACAAAAAAATAATTAAATTATATTTGGTTGCTTAGCTAATTTCAATTAAAGAAGAGTTTTTTTTAAGGAATTTAGAAGGGTGTCCAAAGGCCTACTCTTAAAAATAGGCCCAGTAACTGAGTTCCAGTCAATTAAATGGGCTTCACACCAAAAGTTAAGCAAGCCTTTCTACTTCCACGGCTGGTCGTGTTCTTCTCAACCTCCGTTACTGATTTCTCCGCGAAATCTTCGATTTGGTAACTATTTTTCTGTATATATATATATATATATATATATATATATATATATTTTTTTTTTTTTCCTTCTTGCATAAATTTTCCTTGCAATAGTCAGTGCAATTCTGTTTGCTATAAAGCAATTTGTTATTTTATTTTTGGTTCATGTTGATTAATTAGCGTCTATTTTTTCAAAACATAATTTCAGGCACGGATGCTAATTCGTTGTTGTTTTCTTTATTTATATAATTCAGTTATTAAATTCAAATTAATTCAGCTAAAAAAATTGCCAAAGTTAAAACTAAATTAGTGTTGTGTTCAGAAACTGTTTAGCTATGGTAATTATTTATGCCTTGTTTCTCTCGTTCCTTATATTGGTCTTCTTTTCTACTTTCTAGAGCATGTTCATCATCAAACAGTCTCAGATTTTGTGACACGTGTCTTGTCCTCAATTAAGTTATGCTTTTTCGATTCACTATGTGAAACGTTTATTTTCTCCGTTCCTTTTTTTTTTTTAAGAAAAAAAAAAGGGGATACAGGTGTTGATTGAGCGTTCCAAATGAGAATCAGATTTCTTCGTACGAGTTTTAACGTTGTTTATTTATGTATTTATTTTTAATAATTGTGACGTTTGATCTCTGGTTGCAGCTTGAATTGGAGTTGGATTGTGGACCAGATGTGCCATCAAAATTCTTGTGAGCTTCTGTCCGCAGAAGAGGCAACTGCCGGTGAAGAGAGACTCTTAATATACTGCAAGCCTGTTGAACTATACAATATTATACATCACCGTGCTCAACACAATGTAATGTCATGCATTTTCTTGTTGAAGTTACAACTAACGGTTTATCTTTGGTTCTTGAGTTCCAAGAAATTGTTGCATCTTAAAAAATAAAACATTTTCGAATAATGTTTTTTGGAATCCTGTAAAGTACGCTGCACAGATTGTTAGTTTTGAAAAGAAATCAGTGGTTTGGCTGTGCCTTTTTTTAACAAAAAATTTTTGATGCTTTGATATTACATGTCACTTAGATGAGAGCTAATTGTCGTTATATATTGTTGAGCGCTAACTATTGTTGCGATCATATGTTGGCATGTAATAGTAAGGAATTATATAGGTGCTCCATTCTAGGTTTCCACTTTTGATATTCATTCTAATATGTGTATTTTGTGTTCCAGCCTTCATATCTTCGAAGATGTTTGTGTTACAAAATACGAGCAAAACGCAAAAGGAGGTATTAACTTCCATCTTGACACGTCTTTATATTTCGCTAGGATGAAAAATTGATACTAAAATTAATTGGATTTGCCTGCTCTTATATATATCTATATATATAGATATTATTTTTGTGCATGAGTTTGTGCATAAATATGTGCAGGTAACAACAGTTTCTGCTGTTGAATTTTGTTCATTGATTCTAGGGTTTGTCTTTATCATGAAAACCGGGAAAGCCTGGAAATAGAAGAAGAGCTAATGGATGATGGAAACATATAATAATCTGATGAACCAAGCAGATTATTCTTTTGGAGTGTTACTTTTCTTCTTCATAAAAAATTAATCTCACTATTATCTGAACATTGAATACTTCCAAACTTCAGGGTCATAAAATCTAGCTTAAGTTTCTGCGTCAGTAACTTTTAATCAATAAAACTTGCTTTGGCCTAAGGAGTTAACAAACAAGGCTTGCCCTTCTTCTCCTCTCTATCTCTCCGTTTTTTTTTTCCCTTTCTTTCTTTCTTTCTTTCTTTCTTCCAGTTTGTGAACTTTCCCACCTTTTTTCCCTCTCTGGTTTGTTGACTTTATATAAGTATTCATGAAATTTATTAAGAATGGTCAAGTTTTGGGCAAATGGCAGTAGTCTTCTTTTGTTTCTATGGTGATGTTTTATCACTTAATTTGAATGGTATACTGGGGAGCAATGCTCTCATGGGTTCTACTACTAGTTCACTGTCATTGTCTATATCAATCATTCAATTGCCTTTTCTTTTTCCAGTTTCGATGAAGTTAGCTCTTTTAAAAATGATGTAGCACTTGAAAATTTCTTTACTCAAATCTGTTTCCTGTTGCTTTAAAATTAATTCTCTTGTATGCTTAGTTTATTAAAGTTAATAGCTTTTCCCCTGTTTTTTTAATAAGAAAGAAATTTATGGAAGATGGCAGCCACAAGGTCCGCTGCTTAAGGGTTAAATGCAAGACTGCATGTAGGTCTATAGACGCCAGTTTACCCTTTCTATGCTTTTGTCGAACATCAACTAATCCTTATTTCAGTAAATGAATTTTGCTCTTTATATGAACTTTCCCTAAATCTTCTAATGGAATTTATGGTTTTGTATTATTGCATAATTTCTTTTCATGTACATCGCTTAATCTTCTGTAGGTTGAGGCCGGGAATTGTTGTTTTCAACTACAGGGACTATACCAACATGCTAACAAAGACTGAAGGTATTCTTTGTCTTGGGGTTATTGCACAATGTTTACTCTAAATTATTTACTATTTGTTTGTGAAGTGCAATCAATTCAGTGGCTGTCTTGCTAAGCTCATTTTATTTTCCTTTTCTTCTTTGTCAATACTTCCTTACAGGTGGAAATGACTTATTTGATACTTCTCTTCATGCTATTATACATTTTGTCTATCAAATCTAGCTTCCAAAACATATTAATTGAGAAAGCCACCATGATTTCTTTATCCATATTCTTGGTATTGTTTTTGTGATTATCATTATAAAAAGATGAGATATTGGGTGTTGAGGTGGTTGACTTGTTTATGCTAAGATGAAAGGCTAGGCTGAAATGAATATACAGTGGTAGTATGATTAACCATAACATCTTAAGTTTGTTTGTGGAAGGGTCATTCTTTGCTATTATTTTATCTTTTATTTTTCAAAGATCTGAGCAGCTTGCAGTCTTGTTGTAGGAGTAGCAAGGTGCAGGGAGAGACGTTTTATATCCCAAAAGCGTACGTTTAGTATATACAAATGGATTGCCTAAAGTGGAGTTGTCTATTAACTCCAATGTAACCAGTTTAACTTTTATTGTTTCATCTATCAACAAACATATGAATATACCTATTTATACCAATTATATACTATTTGAAACTTGTGGTATTAACTATTAGCTAGTTTTTACTCTCTTTAGTTTTGAACAGATTCCTGATGCATGCTCAATAGTGTACTACATGATACAGACTGCTTTGCTTTCTGTCCATGACGTTTTTTGTCAGTACGTGTACATTATGTACAATTAAATTGACGGTAGAATTAATATTACTAATGTGGTAATAGTCTTTTTCAATGTGCAGTAACTGAGGGCTTCTCTTGTCCGTTTTGCTTGATGCAATGCGCGTGCTTCAAGGTGGATAATGATGTGACTTTTGTGCTTATATTTGTCTTTCCAAGAACAATTTGAAGTTCAACAAAAAAAATTATTTTATGGTTTGTTTTGCTTTCAATTAATTCATTTTGCTAGATGACCATCACAATAGATATGTACTTAATTGTCTTGGCATTTGTTAGATATAGATGAGTACTTAATCTTTTATTAGAAATGTTCAGTCAATTAATTACGTTGATACCAGCAATGGTACTTTTGTTTCTGTTTGCAGGGTCTGCGGTATCACTTGTGCTCATCACATGATTTATTCAACTATGAGTTCTGGGTTGGTAATTTAGAATATCAAGTCAGTTGCTGCTTATGGAGACCTTCTGGAAAGACTAGTCAAGAAACATTTGTTTTGTAGGTTACTGACGATTATCAGGCAGTGAACATCTCTGTGAAAATTGATACACTGACATCTGAGGTTGGAATTCATTTTCATCATGCTGGAAGTTGTATGGACTTATTTTCTTCTTTGATGTTATGTTGCCTTGTGCAAAACTAACATTTTCAGCAAAATCAACTTAAAAGGATATTAGATGAGTGGTACCTTATTTTCACTTAGAATCCTCACAGTGTGTCTTTACCTGGACCAATTAAATTGTGGATCATTGTCTGCAGATACTTCCATAACAATGTAATGTATTATGTCTAGAAATTTTTTAAAGCCCATTCACCAATCCTGGGTCTAGCTATGGGACCTGTTATAACTTCTTATTTGGCAGATATAATTTCTCCAACCACTGAGCATTAGTTAGCCATATGATCTTATCTTGTCTTGATGTTCTTGTTACAGATTGTAGCAGGTGGAGTAGACCCGCGGCTGCAAACATTTATCTTCTGGTGGGTTTTATATCTTTGGGTACAGTGTGCATCTCAGAGTTAATATCCCTTTTTTTTATGAGCATTAATAATGAGAATTAAGAAGGGGAAATGAATTGCATGTGCAGCGCAAAGCCACGAAGTCGTAAGCGAAAGAACCTTACAGAGCATGAAAAACAAGTTAACATACAATTCTTGGAATTGGACTCGCCGGGATTACCCACTGATGATGCAAATGGAGAGTTTGCTGCAAAGGATGATGGTAATAACCTTTTTTCTTAATGCCTTGCAGGGTTATTTTAGCAGATTCCTCTTCTTTAAACATAGCATTTCTGAAACAGCGCAATGGTTGTGGAGGTGTTATCCGTATGAACTCATTAGTTCTTGAACTTATCTCTCCCTCAATGTCTCGGTTTTTGTTTTGCTCTCCATTAGGTCGGTAGCTTAGGATAGAGGAAGAGCCATTTTTGAAAAATAAATTTAAGCCTTATTTAGGCCCTTTTAGTCATTGGCCTTTTGTGGACCCATGTTCTTTCTTTGCCCCTTTTCTCTTCTTCTTCTTGTTCTCCTCCTTTTCCTCTTTTTCACCCATCTTTTACTATGTTTTACTTTGATGGCGTTGACAGTGGGATATGAGTTGAGTTTAGTGCGTAGAACATAAGCAAGAAATACCAGTGTAAATATTCATTTATTCTGGTTTTCTCTTATTTCATGCTCGTTTGGAAGGTGGAAAACTAACATCATGGTTCTGAAATTCTGTAAAGGTGAGAGTGGTTCAAAGTTATCTCCTAGTGGAAGAAAATTGCCAAATGGAAGGGATGGAGGAATAACCTCTGGTTTCAATGGAGCAGATTGCATTGAACGTGTTGCATCCAGTTTCAATGGTCCTGGTGTTCCAATTGCCATGGCTCAATCTTCTGTGGATCCTGAGTGTGTTAAATCATTATCTGGAAGTGATGCTCTGGCCCCTGCTATGCTACATGTTGTAAAATCTAGGAAGTTAAGCACAGAACGGTCAGACCCTAGAAAGTATGTATACTAGTTTGCCCGCTTTACTTCCTTAATATTGCTAAGCGTTGATCTTTCCCTCTTTCCCCTTCTGATTTGTTTTTCAAAAGCGTTGGTTCTCTTTCCAAGGAAGTATATTACTGTCCGCATACTAAATTCCTAACAGTTTGTGCATCCTTATTCACTTTGTATCTTTCAAACTTTATGCAGTCGTGCACTTCTCTTCAAACGCCAGTTCTATCATTCTCACCGAGTTCAGGTAATTAACAACTTTGGACCAGTTTTCTATCTGCCTCTTCTTTCTGTTCAAGTTTGTCATGCATTTTTGTGTTGTTGATGGCTGAATTTTCTTCGGTATGGCAAGGAAAGATATGTGTGAATGTTATATTCCTTACAGTTACTGATGAAACTCCAATAGAACTTTGGTATTTCTCAAATGTACTAACTGGTTTCTTATATTGAGTGTTTTCAGTTTTATAAACATGTGGCCCATTACCTTTAGTGCTTATAAGTATATAACAGTATTTTGAAGATGTTTATGCTGGGATCTTTGTTGTCTTTAAAATTAGGAAGGATGATTTTCTTAATGGTCTATGTGTTGAATATGTTCATATGACTCTTTTAGTCTGGTTTTATTGATAAACATTTTTTATTTGCTTCAGAATGTGGAGTTGCTTGTTACTGTATAATCCTACTTGCATCTTTGATGAGTAGGATGCTTCAGAGCTTTTTGATATTGTCTAGAGACTAGTGTATGCTTATACTGCATTTTTTTTCTTCTAATTTCTTATACCTTAATCCATATAGTCTTTCTTTCCTCTCAACTCTTTCCCAATGATTGAATCATTCTTTTTTGCATTTGAAGCCTATGGCAATAGAACAAGTAATGTCCAATCAAGATAGTGAGGATGAAGTTGATGATGACATTGCAGATTTTGAAGATCGGCGGGTATGCCTGTAGATTTGGTTCTCTATGTTTTGCTTCTTTCTTAAGTTAAGATTATTGTTAGGCTAACAAAAATTGCTTTCTTTTTGCCTTCCAAATTATGTGAAATTGATTTATATATTTAAAGTAATACTGTGTATTCTGTCAAGGAGTGTTTAGTCCCCAACTCCTTTGCATTCTTCTACATTGAGAAAGCAATGTTCTCTGAGGCAAGGACATAGATTAGAGCATTATATTTTCTTAACTGCATAAGGTATGGGGACCAACCTTTGAAGGGTCACTGTAAGAGTGTGTAATGAGAGCATGAAGAGTTCAGGTCATTATAGCAAGTTTCTTATGCTTAGTTTCACTATGACAAGCATTTACTGGCCTTGGAAATTGGATTGAATTCGAAGATATGAACGCCATATAGGTGGCTTTCTCTTCTTCTGACCTGTCAAACAATAATTTGGTCCTGTTTACTTCTAGTTTATTGGTATTTCTTGTATGCTTTATCAAGTTTCTAAATATTTATCCCTTATATGTTGCTGTCATAGAATTAGTTCAACTATGACTGTTTCTTGGTTGCTTTTGGTTTAGTTCTGTGGGACAGTTAGTGTAACCGGTTTGAGTTTCACCCCCTCCACACATTTCCTTCCCCTTGTGTGCTCTCTCTGTCAGATCTTGGACTGTTGATTTTAAGGTTTTGTTGAACTGTTGATTTTGAGGTTTTGTCTCAAATAAAATCAAGAACCAGAAGAGTAATTACAATTTATGCAAATATTATATCCAGATTTCTGAGGCCCAACCAAGCCCAAGTTGCGCTCTCGTATGAAATGTTTTCATTTTATGCTGTTAGGAACCTGGAAACATTATATGAAATTGACATGTTGCAGATGCTTGATGATTTTGTTGATGTTAGCAAAGACGAGAAGCAGCTTATGCATCTTTGGAACTCCTTTGTCAGAAAGCAACGGTAGTTATTGCTTCGCACTTAAAGCTTTCAATTTTTTTTTCTCTTTTTTCCCCGTTCCATATATTCTTTGTTTGTTTCCTTCAATTTTTTCTATGTTAAGATGTTTAGGAAATTAATGTATAGGAGGTGAACTGTCTAATGCATTTTTCATGTGAAAAAGAAAGGAAAAAAGAAATATCTTAGAAGGGTATATCCCACTGTGGCAGGGTGCTGGCTGATGGTCATGTTCCTTGGGCATGTGAAGCATTTTCCAAACTTCATGGACGGGAGCTTGTCCTCTCTCCAGCTCTATTTTGGTGTTGGAGGCTATTCATGATAAAACTATGGAATCATGGCCTTCTTGATGGCTGCACAATGAATAATTGTAATATGATTCTTGAAAAATGTCGAGATGAGGAATCAGATGTTGGGAAAAGCTGAAGAGGACGGACTTGGCTAACAATTTCGGCTGAAGGGGGTACAGAAATAAGACGGTGCCTGTAACATTGGTTCTCCTGTTACTCAATTCTTCCTTCTATCTAACACATTTTTTCTACTTGTATCGATAGATCTTAGATGGAGTAATTAATTCTTTCGCATACAAGGCGGCTGTAGCCAATCAGCCACCTTGTCACTATTGTAATCTCATTATTCACTATTCAGTGTTAATTGACACGATAATCATCATTATGATTTACCCTTACGGGGGCAACTTAGGCGCAAATCTAGTTGCTAAGAATCAATTGTAATCGCTGCTGTAGAATGATATATTATATATAGCTCGATATGTTTTAAGGGAAACTTGATTTGATCTTATTCTGAGTCCCGACCGGGATGTTGTTTCTTCTGCATCTACTAAAATATTGAAGAGCAAAGTTGTGCAAGCTTTCAATGAGAAGGATGCGGCAGCGCTTAGACATTGCCCGTGTTTAGTTCTGTGAAGAAACTCATGTATGGCAAAAGATGTCTCAATGGTTTTATAAAACTAAGGCAACTATGCTAATAACCAACCATGCCATTCTCACTCATTAACTAATAACCAACCATGCTGCAGCATTCTAATGGCGACCGCAGATGCCCAAGCTTAAAGACTACCGAAATTAACAAACCTTGTGGGTATGGCAAATGATTTGCCCACGTTTTGTGCATTCAGGCATCATCCTCTGCAGGGGGTTCAAGATTCAAGCTAAAACGGGGGAGCTTTGCAGACTTATTACGTGCAGGCCCGGATTCATTGTTAGATGCCTCTGCGACCCGTAAAGCTGCGCATAAAGAGCAAAGAAATATGAAAAAAGAAAACTTTTTCTGGATCTCGAGAAAACATTTCCGCAAATCCCAATTTCAAATTAAAGCATGCAAAAAGCGATTTAAATAAATTGTTACATATATGAAATAATAATATTTACTTTACGTGCCTCTTTACAGCTCAGGATAAAATGTTTGCCTTCGGGAAAAAGTGAAAAATCCGAGCGATCTATATAATGAAACTTAGAATATCAGTAATAACCACAGTGCTTTTTTAGTAAGTGCTTGCTAATGAACATTTTCTGAATTTGAAAGTGAGGAGAAACGTACATCTCCTTTAACATTGTTTGTATTCGTGCAAATCTCCTGGGCGGCCAAAAAATATTACAAAATTTGCAAACTAAATGAAAAACTCACAAGGCGATAAAAAAGAAATGTAATTAACCTTCACGCCTATGCAATTTGGATGGAAAGGTAAAGGGGCATTTCTCACAGCAAATCAAGTCACCCTATCACCACTAATGCCAGCAGCATCTTTCTGAGGCTCAGCAAGACTAAATCCACAGCATACCAATTCGTCCGGTTGCTTTTTCCGCGCCTGATTCATTGAAGTCAAGAGAGAAATTTCCCAAGCCCTACTGCAAATGTGGGTATATGGCTTCTTGAGATCGCTTCCATTGGCATGTTGTCCAAATTCATACACAGTAATCACCTTATTGCAGCAGTCACAAAGCACACCACTACCACCCCTCTTAATTAATCTTCCCTTTCAGCTTTCGTATTTGACGGCTTTCATCATCAAGGTACAATACCCTCATATCTTCGAAAATGACTCTGTGGCCTATCAGGCATGATAGTATTGTCCAAGTTGATGTTCCTTGCAGCCCTTTCTAATAGGGCGGCGGTAGTGAGCAGGGTTGGTTTGCCCTGGTGACTGAACCTGCGTCTTCTCTTCACAACAACACAATTTTCATCATCAATGCATGATGAGTTCATCACATTGATATTTTTGCGTGATCTCCTCTGATGGCCTTGCCCTTGACCTTGTGTAATCACTAGTCAGGATCACAGTAGCTAGAGTCATAATCCTTGCTCTCGGGCTCAGCTGAGTTACTTGAGTTTTTAACGTAAATTCTTTTCTGCTTTCTAGTCCTCATCTTAGTTATAAAATATTTTCTTCAATTTCAAGAACCCATCAGAACCAGGCACTAGCTGGTACAATTTTTGCCAAATTTCCTTTGGTGCTAAAAGTAGCCGAAATAGAGCATTTACCTTGGTTAACATAGAAGCCCAAATTAAATGCAAAAGCTAGTATACAAACACTAATAATAAAGAATCAAAATCATGCTATCGTAATGCATAACCAATTCTTATTACTTTTGATATGATAATTTTCCATATTAATCACCAGGATTTTTTTTCCCCTTATTTATTCGGATTTACAGTGTCCAGCTGTAAAAAATCTCGAATCTTGAAGCACAACAAGTAACCAACAGCTAGCTTATCATTTACAGTCATTTAATTAGTAACAATAAAATTGCATAAATCCGCCCTTGTGTATGTGCTTAATGAATTGTTTGCACACCTATGGTGCATTAATGGGCTTAATAAAACTAGTAGTCCGCTATATTTGCACAAAGAAGATATAAATTTATTGCATTGGTACCCATTTTTAAAGATTATTTCAGGTACTTCTAAGATTTTCGTCATTTTAAATTCTTGACATGCATATCATTTTTTAATTTCTTTTTTTAACGTTTCAAACACCGCTCATCAAGAATCAATGGTCGTCTTAAATCTAAAACGTTGAAAAAAATATTATGAATCGCATGCGATTGAATATTCTTACATAAGCAATCAATAGGTAAAAACTCATTTAGTCCTGATATTTTGAGATTAGTTTCTGTATAGTCTCTGTATTTTTTTAGAATATTTCAAAACATCTCTACTATTAAGCTATTGAGAGAGCCTTATTCTTATTTTTTGTTCCTTTTGATTTGTTTTTACAATGTTATTTTCTTACAATGTTTCTTTTTTTGAAACATTAATAAAAAGAACAAAATTAAATTACAAATTTAATCCCAAAAATTTCTAAGTAAAAACAAAAAGAATATATATTAATTTTTGTGATTAAGATATATAAAAACAAAAAGCCTCTTAGGAAATGTCCCTTTCAAGCTTGGGATTTCTATACACTAAAAAAAAAAAGAGGAAAAAAAAGGACATAAGAGTTTGGATTTCTATATTTCGGCCCTTGCTGGACAACTTCGTGAATGGCGTTTGACGAACTTCTTTCTTTCTTACATCATATGCCTTCAAGCATCGTCATCTTCTTTAGGGGGTTCAAGATTCAGGTCAAAAAATGCAAGCTTTTCGCAGCCTTTACCTCGAACCAGCCCAATTCCATTCTTGTTTGCCTCATCAGACTTCGTAGCTGTACATAAAAGAGGAAAGAAATTGGAAGAAGCGTGTCATACGGATGCTGAATCAATGCTTGAGCTTGAAAATTTATGAAGATAGAGAAAGACCTGCACTAGGTGCTGCGTGTGTCGCCAGGGACTTGTGTAATCTGACGGCGCTTGGGAACATCAATGTGTTGTGATTGATCAATTCCATCATCAAATTATTCTCAATGTGGGTAAATCCAAACTTTTTGATCCACATTGGAGCAAGTTCAGGGACCGATGGAATTACAAGATTTTCAACATTGAGCATACGAAGAGTCTGAAAATTAGATTCGCATGAGAACTTGTTCCAAGCCTTAGAAGGTTTTTAAATGCCAATATCAAACACACTAAGCAGAAGGTTATTCCCCTACAATCAAATGAACAATATGATACAGTAACAGCTGGGTAGTAGCTTAATGCACCAGCACTTACTGATTCAATTTGGACCAACAGTTTCGGCAGCATGCTTCTGCCCCTGAATCTTTCACGGGTTCCGATAAATGGCATCTCGGCAAACTTGGTTCCATGTACTCTGTAAAAATGAAGTGAATACTCCAAGCTAAACGAACGCATGTATTTATGTACTGGATCGTACCAGAACACATGAAATGCCAGTAACAATTATACCTTATTGATGCCACGGAGATAAATTCATCATTCCTCTCCAGTATAGCGGTGTAAAAACCTCTAAAATTTACCCGCCTCAGGTTAGACCTGAAAGACAGAATTTAGAAGAAGGAAAAGGCTATGTGTATGCATTTTCATGAATGAACAAAACAAGAGTGACAGAAAGATTTAACGGAAGGATGTAAAGTGCTTACTCCCGATTGTAGATGACACTTTGAAGGATGTTAATACCAGTGTGACGGTCGATATTTGGCTTGAAAATTTCATCCATGACTGTCCATGCTACAGCAACTTTTGAGTTGCCTATCGTAATCTCATGCAAAAACTCCCCATTCGAATCTGGGTTCCGATCTAGCTTCATCTGGACAAGACTCCAAGTATATCCATCAGCAAGCTCTTTTCTGACTCCCAAATGCTTTTCTTGGATCTCCGAGAAAACCTTTTCACAAATTCCATTTCGAAGTTAAAGCCTACATGCATGCATTAAGGTATTTTAAATTGATGAAGAAGAATGCCCATGAATGTGTACAATAAAGAATTCACAATACCGCTTCACAACTCTTCCCACAAAATTTGGTTGGAGAGTCAGGACTAGACAGTTGTCTGGGAGAACTAATACAGTCCAGGTGATCTGTAGTAAGAATATGAGTTAGAACTTGGAACTTCAGCACTACCGAAATAGTGCTTTCTAATAAAGTACTGTCAATTAATTTCCACATTAAAATTTTATATGTTTTAGTGAGTAAAGCAGCAGTTCTCTTTCTTTCACATTAGCTAGGTAGCGCAATTGCTACTATTTTCACAAAGAGGATAAGCAAGTGTAAAACCTTACATCTCCTTTGACATTGTTTGCATTCGTGCAAATCGCAAGGGCTGCCACTACCACAAAATTTGCACATGCAGAAAGGACACAGCCATTCTCCTTGCGGTATTTTCTGCATTCACTACGTTTAATTTCTTAAGATTTTGCAACTATATATTCAAAATAATAATAATACCAATAATAAATGAGCAAAATCTAACCTTCATGCCTATGCAATCTGGATGAAAAGTAGAGGGACATTTCTCACAACAAATCAAGTCACCCCCATCAGCGCAAATCATACAGGCATCATCATTCAAATCAGAAGCATCTTTCCGAGGCTCAACAAGGTTAAATCCACAGCGTGCCAATTCTTCCGAACGCAATAACCCCTTGTAATAAATCCAACCCAAGAGATGACATCCCCAATCCACTAAGTAGATGTGGGCATATGGCTTCTTAACATGACCTTCATGGGCATGTTCTTCAAACCCGTACACAGTAATCACCTTATCACAACAACTACAACGCACACCGCCTCTCTTAATGGTTCCTTCTATAATCTTTTCTTTCTCGCGGATGTACCAAACTCTCATATCTTCGAAAATGATCCCCAGGTCTATCATCCATGATAGTATTGTCCTTTCCTTGAAAAACACTCCCCTGTTGCTCCTGTTTGATGCACCTGGCCTTCGACGCAATATCCTTCTTCTTCTTGTTGCAACAACACCATTATTTCTGCTCGAACTTCCAACCTCAGTAGCGTGGATTATATTGAACTTCTTTCGAGAGCTCCTTTGGGAACTGGTTCCAGCTTTGAAGTCAGGATCAGAATAGCTCGAATCATAATCCTGGCTTTCCGATGAGCTGCTTGGTTCTTCTAAAACTTTCTTCTGCTCTCTCCTCCTCATCTTGCTAATTTGGTTACCGTAAAAAAATAACTGAAACATAGACAAAAGTAAATGCTGGTGTAGGATGCTAATAAATTAAAAAAAGAAAAATCAAATCATGCTCATGGTTATGCATATGCAACACTCAAATCAAACTCGAAATCATGCATATATTTCTGATACGTTTCCATTTTAATTTCCTTCTTTGGTCAGATTAGCAGTTTTTATCTGGAATCTTGAAGCATAACAAGTAAACAACAAACAGCTAGCTTATCATTTACAATGGTTTAGTAACTATACATGTAATTAATTGCATAATTCCCCCTTTGTGTTGGTGCTTTCTTGTGAGTAGGGAAATTCCATGCTACTTCGTAATTGCAAGAATGATTAACTCATTAGTGATTATAAACAAAACTTAGACTAGTCAAAAATGATTAACTCATTAGTGATTATAAACAAAACTTAGACTAGTCAAAATAATTCCATGCTACTGTGAAAAACATTTTCATGCATAAGTGACAAGACACACCAATTCAGATTTTTACTACATTAAATTTAAATTCATACATTAGACTCACATTACTACAAAAATTAATCAAAGCAAATAAAAATAATGTGTTACAAATAAAAATAATATGTTTATATCATTATGAAAGTACTCGATAACCAGCTTATAGAAATGAACCAAACCGAACAGAACCGGTTTGATTCTGTTTTGGAGAAAATCTAAAATTTCAACTTTAATTAGCTTTCATAAAGTAAAGTAACATTATCAGCTCACACACACACACATATATCAATCTATATATCTATACATACATACATATAAATAGAGATTGTATAGAAATATTACCTAAGGTATTTTTAAGGTGGCTACCACTTTAAATTCTCAAAACGGAAGCAATTTCTTCAGCATTTCAACTGCCAATCTTCAAGAACATGACTTAAAATTTGTAGATCTAGAAAATCTTCTCATACACAAACAATCGGCATAGTAAATTGCAAACAGCGAAAAAGAAGTAGTTCTTTAATGAAAAATTTAAAAAAAAATGAATAAATTATTTGATAGAAGTGAAATAATATTATTTAGATTGCGAACGGCTAAAGGGTGGATAACGAGAAGGAATCAGAAAATGGAGAGAGTGCGAAACGAGTAGACGAGTAAGAAGAATATATATAGGGATTAGGATCCTCTCCTGATCTGAGCATCGTCTGACCAAATTTTATTAGTAGTCAATAAATTAAAAAGAAAAAGTGGTTAAATCCTAACCATACACTACTACTAAAATACAGGTGGCAAAAGATCTGTAAAAGATCATGAATGCTCAGATCAGAAGAGGATTCTAATCCTATATATAGAGTAGACGGAAAAGAGAAAGACACGAGGCAATAGCGTGAGAATCGCATGCAAGTCTATTTGTCTTTTTGGTATTGAATTTGAAATATATTTCGTTGAATTCGACTTTTGCATTTCCTTTCATTAAAAAAAAATGTATGCTAAGATTTCAATATTATTTAAGAATAGTACCAAAAATTATAAATTTTTGTACAAACTAATGCAGCACAACTGTATTAGTTAAAATAAATCTTGTGGTTGCGAAATGTTTTGGTCTAATCAATACCTAGTTATGCCATGTTGGTTTGTATAAAAATTTTTTACTCTATCATTACTCATAAAGATATAACCTCAAGATACACTTGAAGAGTTTAAAGTCTTGAACTTGTTCATTAGTCTGTAACTCTTTTACATCATCTTCATTATTTAGCTCTATATTGATTATTTATATATGAATTTCTTAATGGGTTATATTTATAAAAGGACGTACATAAACATGATTTTATGAAGTCAGGATCCAGTTTTCGTTATTAGATCGGTTCATTAATTTGCAAAGCTTACAGTTACATATAAAAACACTTATGGGCATTGTAAATTTATAATGGTAGGTTACATGCATTGGCCAAATGTTAGAAATAATAATGCAATTTTAAAAATCTAATGCTACCAAATCGCTATTAATTTTATTTTTTTATTTAAAGTTCTTAATAAAGATTTTCACTTCTTAATTGAAAATTAGAAGTTCTGGAAAGGAACCAAAAAAAAAAAATTAACGTCAATGTCCATGCAAGTTGATGGACATAAGCAAAGGGAAATTCCTCGTAACAAATCAAGTCTCTCCCATCAATTTGATAGTTGATTTGCTGCGACAAATGCCCCTCTACTTGACCACCTGATTTCCGCCATAGAATTTCATAATGAAATAACTACTTAAACTTTCGTTATTTAAGATACTCAATTAGTACATACATGATTTAGGAGTATTTTGTTATTTATATCCATTCAAAAGTTTCAAAACAATAATAGTAATTATGCATGAAAAATACTAATATTGCAAATCTCATAATGATGACTAATCATAGTTCAATTCTTAGTTGCAGCACTACAATTACAAAATTAAGATGTAAAATTTTTATTATAATTGACGTAGTAAATGATGTGGTATTGTAACATCTTTTCATTGCGTCACGTGAGTACCAAATTTTTATATCTTAATTCAATAAGTGTATAATTATTTTATTCTCAAAAATATAAATCTAACTCATAAGACACGTTGGTTTGATTCATATATATATTATTACATTTGCCAAAAGAAAAAAAAAAGTAATGACAGAGTTACAAATTCTTTAATAAATTTATTTTGTACAAACTGACGTAGTCTAAATTCATTAGTTGAATGAACATACAGAAAAATAAAAATAAATTATGTAAACCAAGTGCTATTTAATCCAACCAATTAAATTATATCACATCAATTTATACAAAAATTTTTTTACTCTATCTTTACTAAAAAAGAAACAAAATCTATACTTTAATTGGCTAGTTGTTTTAACCCATATATCAAATTCTCTTCGCAAGGAAAGAAATCAAAATTATTATCATCTTTATCCTTATTTATTTCTCTTATAAAACAGTATAACTATAATAGGAGTGTCCTGATCCCATCTACCCTTTTGTATAGTTGTCTTTATCCTTCTTTGGGTTCTTTTTTCAATCCTAACATTAATTGGCTAGCCGTTTTTGCTCATGCAGAGTCCTCCTTGTAAGGAAAGAAAATCCAATAATATTAGCATCTTTTTCCTTATTTTGTTCTCTCATGAAAGAGTTTAATTGTACTAGTATTATTCTTATCTCATATACCATTTTGCATAGTTGTCTTTGACCATCTTTCTGTATCTGTGAGTTGTCTCTTATATGTTTTCTATTTTTATGAGTTGAATATTTAGTTATTTCATTAAAGAGTTTAAACTATAAAATACAAGACTTGCACAGATAAATTATACGTGTCACTGCCACATTAATTAGAATACAAATTAAGATCCAATTACTGGGATGACTAACTATTATTTTATTGTATGGTGTTCTATCATATCTTATGCGGATGATTGCCACCAAATCATTTCTTTAAAATGCATATTCAAATTGTAATATTAGTATAGTAAATTTTCTTGAATGACTAAATCATAAAATCTGGGACAAGCTACTTTAATTGGTAAAATCTCTTAAGTGAAAAACAAAAATTACTAAATTCAAATGAATTAATTGGATTATTTCAGTAACCAATTGATGAATGCCTTGAGATAAAAAAATTTTAGATGTATAGCACTACGAAGAAACTATTTAGTTATTTTTAGACTCAAAAACAAGAAAATAATAATAAATGACTACACTTCACTATAAATTTACCACCTGCACTGGCGGTTGCGACAGCAGTTGGCACCAAGGATTTATACAGTCTGACAGCGTGTGGAAACGTAAATGTGTTGTAATTGATCAATTCCTTGTTTAAACCGTTCCCAATATTGCCGGAAAATCCATACTTCTGTGTCCACAGCTGGACAAGTAGATGGAATCACAAGATTTTCAACATTAAGCTGACCAAGAGCCTGAAAATCTATCAGATTCGCATTAGACATATGTTGAAATGAAAATATGACATATATAGCTGATTATTAGTAGCTTCAGCTCCAGCACTTACAGATTCGATTGGGCGAATAGTTTCGGCATCATTATTCCTTTGTAGTCCCCGCTTCTGAACTTTTCACGGACCCGTGAAAAGTTAAATGTCGGCAATCTTGGTCCCATGTACCCTGTAAAATTGAAGTGATGATGAATACTCCCAAGTTAAATGAAAGCTGGTTGTTGTAAAATTTGTATACACTGGATTTTGATTACACGAGAACACAGAGAATGCAAGTGCCTCACTGATGCCACGCTGACGAATTCATCATTCCTCTCCAGAATAGCGGTCTAAAAAGTTCTAAAGCTTAACCGCCTCAGGCAACACCTGCAAGACAGAATTTACAAGTCGTAAAATTGCCAACAGTTGGCATTGCTTCTTGAAATTTGGCATTAATGCGTCACCCGAATTTCAAAAGACGACCTTTCATTTCTTTCAATTCACAAAATTTGCAAATGCATAAACGACACAGCCTTTCTCCTTGTGCTGTCCATTCACACCAAATTAATTTCATCAAGATTTTGCAATATAATCAAATTAAGAAGGAACTCGGAAAGCAATAAAACAGAAAGAAAACAATCTAACCTTCAAACTCATGCAATTTTGATGGAAAGCAGAGGGACGTTTCTTACAACAAATCAAATTATGCCCCCCTTCAGAGCAAATCATACAGGCATCGTCCTTTTTGTTCGAAGCCTCACCAACAAGGTGAAATCCCCAGCGAGCTAGTTCTTCGGGTCGCTTAAACCCTCGCAATTAATCAAACTCATGAGAGAAACCCCCACGCGAGTCGACTAGGCACATGTTGGCATACGGCTGCTTAAAGTCAACTCCATTGGCGTGCTCATCAAATTTATAAACTGTAATCACCGTGCCACAGCAATCACAAAGCACGCCGCCCCGATTAACGCTTCCTGCCAACTTTGGAGTTTCACCACCCGCATTGAGGTACTCAACTCTTGTATCTTCGGAAATTAACCCCATGTCTGTCATCCGTGATACTACAGTTCCGGTTTTCATTTTAATTCCTCGATTGTTTGATGCTTTTTGCATTTGATACGACACCGTTTGCCGTCTTCTTCTTAAAGCATCCCTTTCTTCAGCACTTGCCCGCGTGTCTTCAATCAAAGGTCGTCCCCGACCACGTCTTCTTGTTCTTGGCACCATAACAGTAACATTACTATTTCTACTAGAACTTCCAACTTGCAATAATTTATTATTATTATTATTATTTTTGCCTGAGTTGGCATTGGAGTTTCTTTCTAGATCTTCTCTGAGAAGTACTACTAGAGCTTCTTGATGATCTTCTTCTTCTTTTGTAGTCATGATCATGATCTGACTCACTCTCGGAGCTGCTTGAGTTTTCTCTGTAGTTGATTTTACTTTTCTGCTCTCTAGTCCTCATCTTATTATAAGACCCTTTTTTTCTCCTTCAATTTAGGAAACTTGATAATGATTCAGTTTTAATTTGCCATTTTGGTTTGATGTAAAAATGCAACTGAAACAAAGAGAGTATACAGGTGAAAAAGCAAATGCTGCAGGCATAGAAGTTAGAATTCTAACAATAAATAATAAAGAGTCAAAATCGTGCGTTCGTATGCATGTATTACAACCTATTCATATTTAATTCCCTTCCTTGTTCAAATTTGCAGTTTTCATCCGGAACATAATTTTGATTAATCTACATGATTCCATTTTTCTAAATAAACCGAACTGAACCAGTTGATTCTATTTGGTCCATTTTTTTAATTTTTGACCAATTTGTAATCAAATTTAACCCCCCCTTTTTTTTTTTAAGTTTCGGTTTGGTTTACCAGTCAACAAACCCAAACTGAACGGATTGTTCACAAAATTAAAATAAATAAATGTTCATAAAAAGCTAATCTAGATAAATCAGTTCGGTTCCACTTTATGTAATTTTTTTCTCCCCCAATTTATTGTATTCAATTGAAATATTTCTTTAAAAGTATATTTAGATTATCACTGTAGTATAGTATATGTGTATCAATTTTTTTTTATGAATATATTTTTTATTTTAAAAATAATCTAACCATTAAAACACTGTCAAGTTGGCAGATAAAATTAACCATTATTTTTATCTTTACTTTATCTTATACTTTTACACTTTTGGTTTCCTATATTTTATTATTAGTGTTTTTCAAAGCGAAAATCATATTTAAATTATAATAATTTAATATAATTTATTAGTTTGGAAAAATTTGGGTTGGAGATTAAAAGGGAAAAATTGGCACATCTAATGACAATAAATCTCTTAACCAATAACAATAACCATTCATGCAATCTATTCCTTTTTGGGGAACATGTAAAATTAATTGCTAATTTAGTTAAAGTTATTTATATATATACACACACATACACAAAAAATAATTATCTAAGTCCGGAACCAGACTGGGGCTGGGGCTCACATCCAAAGGCCATAACCCGATGCACATAATAGGAAGCACCATCTGTAGCAAATAAATAAATAAATAAAATAAAGTAAAAGTCAATCCAGTGCCCCAATCTGATTCCGGAGCTTAATTATAGTTTCAGATCTTGGACTAAAAATTCACCATATATATTATTTAAAACAGTGATTGAAAGGAAATAGTGATTCATATTACCTAAGATATTTAAATGGAGGCCACCACTTTAAATTTTGGACATGCGAGCAATATTCTTCAGCGTCTCAAGTACAGGCCTTCATAAATCACTGGCCATTAACTTCTAGGAAGACCAAAATGGCTTAGAATTTGTAGATCTTGAAAATCACCTGATATACAAGCAATCAACTTAAAAAATTGTAATTAATAAGGAAAGAGAAGAGTAGTTACATAATCAAAGGTGAAAAATAAGAAATTATCTGGTAGCAATGGAGGTTCGTAATAAGCTTTAGTCGTCATAGAAAATTTTGTTTGGATTGCAAATGGCTAAGGGTGGATAACGAGAATAAGTAAGGAGTAAGAAAATAAGAACGAGAAAATACAAGAAAATTAGTAGGTATGTACGAAGAATATATAAACACGGGGTATGTGAAAGAGAAAGACACGAGGCAAATAGCGTGAAAATCACAAGCAAGTCCATTTGTCTTTGTTACTTTGAATTTAAAATATCTTTCTTGAAAATGATATAATATTGTTTTTGGATTTTTTTTCCCCAAGAATTAATCGTTTTCCACTATGCACTACATTCGAAAATGTGATTGCGTTAAAAAAAAAATTTTATATAATAAGAATTTATAAATTTATTTTATACAAATTGATATACCGTAACTATATTGGTTAAAGTAAATTATATGGAATATAGCCAATACAATCATGCTTAGTGACATAGTTAGACTCTAAACCGAACAAGGGTAAATGTAATTTACATAAAGAATTTGATTTTTCTCAAGTGTTTTTAGATAATTTTAGATTTAGTATACTCATTTAAGGTGATTTTGATGATGAAATTATAATTTTGAGACTTTTTTTTTATATTATTCAAAGTTGGTGGGACAAATAAAATTTTTAGTTGAAATAAAAAAAAAACTTTTATGAAAAAATTAGCTCCCAATACTAATCATGACACGATAATTTGTGTAAAATAAATTTATACAAGAATTTATAATTTATTTATTACCATAAATATGTAACCTCATGATGGACTTGAACTTGTTTGTTAGTTTATACTCGTTTATCTTCATTATAGCTATAGGTCTATACTATATGAATTTTATTATTGAGTTTTATTTAAAAAAAAAATTGAAAGAACATTTATGAACATAATTTTAAGAAGTCACGTTCTAGTTCTCGTAAGTAGGGGTGGCCATGAGTTAGTTTGGTTGGATTTTAAGTCAACCAAAATCAAACCATTAAAATTTAGACCCAACCCAAACCAACTCAAATATTTTTAACCCAATTCAAACCAACTCATTTTGGTTTGGTTTGAGTTTGGTTTGAATTTTATAATTAAAATATTTTTTTATTTTGATAAATTTAATTATATCAAAATTATAATTATTGTTAATTATTAAATTAATATTAAAATATGAAAAAAATAGTGGATAAAAAATTATAAATATTAGATTTTACAATAACTTCGTCTTTAAATAGTAACCATATTACAACATAAATTCTAACAATGTTAATACAATCAAAACAAGATAAGATATCTCAACTCAAGTATCAAAGCAATCCATCAAAATTAAATTATTCAATTTTATAAATTTAAATCTTCTAAGAAATAAATCTAAAATTTATTGTAATTCGAAAAAGCTCCAAAATTTTAAATGCAGTAAGAAAAATTAGACATGAAATCTAATTAGATTTAAATTTAATTAAAAAATAACAATAGAATTATATTTTATTTAATAAAATGATATAATTAATTACATTTTTAATTTTAGTAAGTTACAATACAAATACGACTATAAAATTATATTAGAGGATTTCATAAAAATATTGTCTGAGTAATTTATTAAATATTAATTTAGTCTTTTAACTCAAGTTGAGACTGTAAAAAAATTATATAATAGTGATTATTAATTTATAAATTATTAGTTTTAAAACAATAATAATCACCACCCAACAATAATAAAGACTTAAACTTTAAAATTTAATCTGTCTAAAATTTTCTATGTCAAATGAAATTCCTTTTTCTTTGTAAGTGGTTAGACTATTTATATTACAAGATACATGGTAAAAACTCAGGTATAAAATTCCATCTCAATCTTTTTAATTAAAACCAAATTGGAAAAAAAATCTTTTTAATTTTAAGATAATAAAATGTTGGAAGTGTAAACTTCCAAACAAAATGAATAAATAAACAAATAACAGAGAGTGGAGTGCACATTAAAAAAAATATTAAGGAATGGATATTTTACTTTAAAAAGAAAGCTGGGTTTTAAAATGAAGATAAGTCAAACACGATACCAAACATAATTAAATATATAAAGAAGTTAGCTAATAATCTAATGGCTTAATAGTTAATACATTAGTGTCGATTTGCTCAATTTGAATACGAGATTTTAGAATTAATTAGTTTCTATTTATTTTGTTTAATTTATTTTTCACTAACATGTCATCTTGAACTTATCCATGACCAATGGGTAAACCACACCCAAACCATTATGAAATAATTTTTTACATAAAAACTCAAACTTAACCCATTTAATAATTTATCAAACCCAAATCATTTTATTTGGTTTGGATTTGGGTAAACCCATGAGTTGTGAGTTTATGTCTACCCCTACTCGTAAGTTGCTCGGTTCATTAATTTGTAACACTAACTAATAAGGCCATCTTAACATATTAAAAAACTGATTGGCTATTTTCTTATAATGGTAACTAGGCTACAGGCATTTGGTCAAATGTTAAAAACAATGCAATTTAAAAAGACAATTCCCCTTCACCCCACACCCCCCCCCCCCCCCCCCCAAAAAAAAAACCAATGGTAAAAGTTCATTATTAATTTTTTGTGTTAAACTCCTTAATTAGTAATGAATTAATTTTCCCTCTATCTTGCGTAATTAATTTAATTATTATACACATTAAGATTAAGGTAATATTTCTTTTATGTGTAGTAAATGATTTTATAATGTTTTGTTTTTTGTGCTCTTCATTCAAAACACCAACAGTAATGGACATAAAATTACATATGTGGCAATTGCTTACTAATCTGATTTAAATTCTCATGTGTAGTACTACAATTATAAAGTGAAGATGAAAATTTTTATCATAATAGATGTAGTCAACAATATGACACTATAACAAAGTATTGTTAATCAATACAATTTTCCTTGTTATTTATCATGACATTTCTCACTGTGTACTATGAATTTATATCTCAATTTTGTAAGTGGATAATTTTTTAGTTCTCAAAAATAGACATTTAATTAATAAGACACCTTGGTTTGATTCATATACACATATTAAGATACTTACCAAAAAAAAAAAAAAAAAAACAATCCGTATGTCTAATTTTTTAGTCCTAACATTGATTGGCTAGTTGTTTTTGACTTTTTTACCCATATATATAATTCTCCTTGTAAGGAAAGAAATCTAATAATATTATCATCTTTATACTTATTTAGTTATGGCATATAAGAGTTTAATTGTGGTAGTATTGTTCTTATCCACCTACCCTTTTGCATAGATGTCCTTGTCCTTATTTTGGTAGTTTATTAAAAGAATTTAATTGAATACTATTTATTTACCCTAGGATTCTCTGGCTCATAATTTTTTCTTATCTGTTTGCTTTTTCTCTATTTTTTTTTTCAAAATTTCCATATTTAGATCTTTCATTAAAGAATAAAGTATGAAATACTAGATAGAGTTGTGATACAGTTACAAATTCTTGTCAAAATTTATTTTTTACAAACCGATGCGATATAAATTCATCAGTTGGATGAAAATACAAAATAATAAAAATAGATTTGATATATACAATGACAATTATAACCTCTGTTTTATTAAAAGTTAATTTTTTTATTAAAAAGTTATGTTTTTCTGAGAATATTGATTACACATATTGAGTTGCTTTTATTTTGTTATAGTAACGATATTTTAGATTTATATTAATTTATTATATATACTTTATATCGATTTAATTGTTATAAATAAAAGATTGTATTTTTTGTCATTACTTTTCATTATAAATATTAGTATATCAACAAATTATCCAAAAACTAACATATAATTATTAAGAACCAGATAAAAGCAAATCAATTTCTATAATATTGACTTAGGATATAATTATTTAACAAAAAGAGTTTTTCTTTTTAATTAAAAACTATACTTTTAATAATTGATTGTCAATCAAAAGTATAAAAGTCATCGTACATGTCAAACCTAGTCAAACAACTTATGGTGAAAGTTGATTGATTGGGATGCAAAAGTTCCCTTCCAGACCCCTCCCTGCCCCCAACAAAAATGTAAAGGGCAAATTTGTCCTTTTGATAAAAGTTTGAGGGTGTATATGTCTTGTCCTACCGGATCTTTTCTCATAGGATCTTTAAGTTTTTGACAAAGATTATGAAACACAGTGAGTGGCTTGGGCTTCTTATTAGTAGTAGATGAGAGATGATATCAAAACATCTTAATTATATCAGATCAATGATTTACCATATTTGCCCCCGTTGAAATTATGCATCGGTATCTCCTTACCCTTAATTTCAGTTTTCATTATATCTGAATTTCATGCGTTGGCAATTATGTTTAACTAAATACATAAACATTAACTATCATTGAAGGCAGTACATTTTTCTTTAGAATCACTTGATAGTTTGATATTGGTTTCCCCTTAAACTGATACTAAAGAGATTGTCGTAATTTTCTTATATGTGGGACGCCTTTCGTGTACTATTGAAGGACGTCAGCGACCACGTTTTCTTGGCACTAAAAACAGGAGTTGAGTTTCTAGGAGATGCTCTTTGAGAAGCGCTACAGCTGGTTGATGACCGGACTCGCCCCCTCTATTGCTTGAGTTAGGGGGCGAGTCTGATCATCCATTTCAAAATGTAAGTGGAACTGACGTTCTCGAATATTAAAAAATGTTAGAATCTGAGCAGTGTTATATAGAATTTAATATAAACTAGTCCCAATAATTGTTTAATTATAGATATATATTGTAGTCTTATGTAATATAAGTTATACTCTAAACAACAGTCTCATGTAATTATTAAAAAAAAAAAGTTCAATTCTTAGTTGCAGTACTACACTTACAAAATCAAGATGTGAATTTTTTATTATAATTGATGTAGTAAATGTTATGGCATTATAACATATTCTCATTGTGTCGCATGAGTACACAAATTTGTATATCTTCATTCGATAAGTGTATAATTTTTCTATTCTCAAAAATAGAAATTTAACTAATAAGACACATTGGTTTGATTCATGTACATATTATTAAATATACCAAAAGAAAAAAAATGAGATGATAGGGTTACAAACTATTTTACAAATTTATATACAAATGTATGGGGTCTAAATTCATTAATTGAACGAACATACAAAAAAAAAATAATGTAGATCTATAGTTATTTAATCTAACTAATTAAATTATATCACATCAATTTATACAAGAGTTTTTTTTACTCTATCTTTACTAAAAGAGAAAGAAAATCCATACTTTAATTGGCTAGTTGTTTTCATCCATACATAGAATTCTCTTCGCATGGAAGGAAATCTAATATTTTTATCATCTTCATCCTTATTTAGTTTTTTTACAAAACAGTGTAATTGTAACAGTAGCGTTCTTGTCCATTTACCCTTTGTGTAGTTGTCTTTATCCTTCTTTGGGATTCTTTTTTTAGTCCTAACATTAATTGGCTAGCCGTTTTTGCCCATACAAAATCCTCCTTGTAAGGAAAGAAAATCCAATAATATTAGCATCTTTATCCTTATTTAGTTCTCTCATGAAAGAGTTTAAATATATTAGTATTATTCTTAATCCATATATCCTTTTGTATAGATGTCTTTTTCCATCTTTTTGTGTTTCTGAGTTGTCTCTTATATATTTTCCTTTTTTATGAGTTGAATATTTAGTTATTTCATTAAAGAGTTTGAACTATAAAATACTAGACTTGTACAAATAAATTATATATGTCACTCATTTATTGGTATGCCACATTAATTGGAATACAAATTAAGTTCCAATTATTGGAATCACTAACCCGATTATTTTTTCATATGATGTTCTATCATATCTTATGCAGATGATTGCCACCAGATCATTTCTTTAAAATGCATATTCAAGTTGTAATATTGGTATTGTAAATTTCTCGAATGATTATAAAATCGTTTGACTGCAAGCCAGTTTAATTAGTAAAATCTCTTGAGTGAAAAACAAGAATTATGGAGTTTAAACCCCTGCTCATATCAGTGAAAAAGTAGAGTAATAATAGGCATATCAAATTTTTTTATTCCAAATTTCATCCCAAATGATGCATCATTCATTAAGTGGTTAATAATTCTTTACAAAATTTAAGTGAATTAATTATATTATCTTACCAACCAATTGATAAATGCCACATCATTTGGAATAATTTTTTAGGATAGAAAATTTAGGATATATAACACTACTGGACAAAGTAGTTAGTTACTCTTAGACTCAGAAACAAATAATAATAATAATGATGATGATGATGATGATGATGATGATGATGATGATGATGCTGGGGATGACCACACTTCACTATAAATTTACTACCTACTATCTCTCAAGTTGCAGTTAACAAGCATACATCTCTCTTTGATAAAACCTGTCTTCTCCCCTTACCTTTGCTTATTGTTTTAAAGCTTTTGCCAAAGAAACTAGATGAACAATATGCACTTCAGAATACTTAAAAATCAGTGAAAGCTATTTAATGAAGAGACTATTTGAATTATTCAAATACTTCACCGCGTTTCATATTGATTATGGAACAAAATTGTGGCCTCTTCTTAGTAGTATAGAAGAGAGATCAAAGTATTTGAATTACATCGAATTAGTGATTTACCAGAATTTTTCGGTTGAAGCCACACAAAGGTATTTCTTTATTCTTAATTTTCTTTATGATTAAATTTGAATTTCAAGTACTAACAATTATGTATGACAAAATAAATATACATTATAATAGGGAAATAAAAATTTATATTCTTTGTGCGAAGACCGGGGAATGCGGCGGACACGAGAAGGTATGCTGCATAATTATCTCCTCTGTTTATTGATTAAAAAAGTGATTTCTTTGTTTTGGAAAATATTTTCTCCGTTTTTTCAAAACATGGTCCCATACCATTCCAAAAAAAAAAAAATGTTCCCATAATTATCTTCTCTGTTTTGCCATCAGGGCAAGAAAGCACCATAATTTGCATTCGTATAGACGACAAGAAGGGACTTTTATTTACATATTTTCTTGTTTTGCCTTCGTCAAATTCATTCGTTTGCAGGTACTATACGATGGGAACCGGGATTGTCATGGGTTCCTGCGGAATCAGCTCGATTCATTTTCATATTAGGGACCAAAATCTTGGTCTCGCCGATGCTTGAATGGCTTGAAGTGATGAACTGTGTCCCTCTCACATAGTTTGCATTCAAGCATCCTCTTCTTCTTCTGTGGGCTCAAGATTCAGGTCAAAAAATGCAAGCTTTGCGTAGCATTTACCTCGAGTCAGCCCACTTTCATTCTTGTTTGCCTCATCCGCCTTTACAGCTTACATGAAAAAGGAAAAAGGAAAAAAAAAAGAATGAAACAGAAAGAAGCGTGTCATTCAGATGAAGAAACGAATGCTAGTGCTTGCATGCAATTTTATGAAGATGGAGAAAGGCCTGCACTGGCGGTTGCAACAGCAGTTGGCACCAAGGATTTATGTAGTCTGACAGCGTGTGGAAACATAAATGTGTTGTAATTGATTAACTCGTTGATCAAACCATTCCCAATATTTCCCGAAAAGAACCACTTTTATTTTCTAGATCTTCCTTGAGAAGTACTACTAGAGCTTGTTGATGATCTTCTTCTTCTTTTGTAGTCATGATCATGATCAGACTCACTACCAGAACTGCTTGAGTTTTCTTTGTAATTGATTTTACTTTTCTGCTCTCTGGTCCTCATCTTATAAGACTCCTCCCCCCCTTCTTCCATTTAATAACCTTGGTGATGATTTGCTTTTAATTTGCCAATTTGGGATGATGTGAAAAATGCAAATGAACCAAAGAGAGTATACAGGTTAGCATAGAAATTATACCCCATGAAAAAGCAAATGCTGCAGGTGTAGAAGTTAGAATTCTAACAATAAATAATCAAGAGTCAAAATCATGCGTTTGTATGCATGTACTGTAACCTGTTCATATTTAATTCCCTTCTTTGTTAAAATTTGCGGTGTTCATCTCGAGAATAATTTTGAATCTATACGATTCCATTTTTACAAATAACCGAACTGAACCGGTTGATTCTATTTGGTTCATTTTTTAATTTTTTTTGGGCCAATTTTTAATCAAACTTTTTTTTTTAAAGTTTCTGTCAAACTGAACCGATTAGTTCACAAAAACTAAAATAAATAAAATTTCAAAAAAAGTTAATCCAAATAAATCGGCCCGATTCCACTTAATTTATGTAATTTTTTCTTCCCCAGTTTATTGTATTCAATTGAAATATTTCTTGAAAAGCATATTTAGATTATCACTATAGTATTGTATGTGTTTATTAATTATATTTTCATAAATATATTTTAGAAATAATCTAACCATTAGAACACAGTTAAGTTGGCAAATTGAATTAACCATAATTTTTATGTTTATTTTATCTTATACTTTTACATTATTGGCTTCCTATATTTTTTTATTAGTGTTTCTCAAAGCGAAAATCATATCTAAATTATAATAATTTAATATAAACTATTAGTTTAGCCAAATTTGGTTTGGGGATTAAAAAAAATTGGGAGATCAAATGACAAAGTAAATCTCTTAACCAATAACAATAACCGTTCAAATCGATTAACCTCTAGGAAGACCAAAATGACTTAGAATTTGTAGATCTTGAAAATCTTCTCATACAAAAGCAATCGACATAAAAAATTGTAATTAATAGTGAAAGAAAATGGTAGTTATGTAATCAAAGGTAAAAAATAAGAAATTATTTGGTAGCAATGGAGGTTCCTAATAAGCTTTAATGGTCAAAGAAAATTTTGTTTGGATTGCAATTGGCTAAGGGTGGAAAATGAGAATAAGTAAGGAGTAAGAAAATAAGAACGAGAAAGGACTATTAGTAGACGGGTAAGAAAAATATATGGAGGGGGTAGACGCGAAAGAGAAAGACACTAGGCAAATAGCGTGAAAATCGCAGGCAAATCCATTTTTCTTTGTTGCCTTGAATTTGAAATATCTTTCTCGAAAATGATAGAATATTGTTCTTGGATTTTTTTTTTCCCAAGAACTATTTGTTTTCCACTATCCACTACGCTTGAAAATGTGATTGCGTTAAAAAAAAATGTATAATAAAAATTTATAAATTTATTTTATACAAATTCATATGACATAATTATATTGGCTAAAGTAAATTATGTGAACCATAACCAATACAGTTATTTTGTACATGTCAAATCTAGTCAAACAACCTATTTAACGGTGAAAGTAGACTGATGTGGGTATAATATTTTACCTAAAAGTAAGGGGTAAATTTGTCCTTTTGATAAAAGTTTGAGGGTGTATATGTCTTTTTTGGCCATCTATTTCACCATAAATTTACTACAAGTTTTAAAGTCGCAGAAACCAGCAAATATCTCTTCTTGATTACTCTTATCATCTCTTGCCGGACCTTTTCTCATAGATTCTTTAGGTTTTTGACAAAGATTATGAAACACAGTGAGTAGCTTAAGCTTCTTATTACTTATTAGTAGTAGATGAGAGATGATATCAAAACATCTCAATTATATCGGATCAGTGATTTACTAGATTTACCCGGGTTGAAGTTATGCATCAGTATCTCCTTACCCTTAATTTCCGTTCTCATTATATCTGAATTTCATGCATTGGCAATTATGTTTAACTAAATACATAAACATTAACTATCATTGAAGGCAGTACATTTTTTTTTAGAATCACTTGATAGTTTGATATTGGTTTCCCCCTTAAACTGATACTAAAGAGATTGTCGTAATTTTCTTATATGTGGGATGCCTTTCGTGTACTGTTGAAGGACGTCAGTGACACTCACCGCGTCTTCTTGGCACCAAAATAGTAGCATTACTATTTCTGCTAGAACTTCCAACTCCAGCAGTCTGCAATAACGTATTATAATTATTGCCTGAGTTCACACCGGAGTTTGCGGGAGATCTTCATTAAGAAGTGCTATAGCTGGCTGACGATATTCTTCTTTTAATTTGTAGTCACGATCAGAGTCGCCCTCCCTGCTGCTTGAGGTTTCTTAATTTGTAATTAGTATTACTTTTCTGCTCTCTTGTCCTCATCTTGTCAGACTGTTTGTAATTTTGTGCGCTCCTGCTTGTTGTATTGAATCGAAATATATATTTCTTGAAAACTATTGAATATGATGAATTTTTCCTTTTTTTTT
Source organism: Murraya paniculata (assembly GCA_030449075.1). Lineage (NCBI taxonomy): Eukaryota > Viridiplantae > Streptophyta > Magnoliopsida > Sapindales > Rutaceae > Murraya > Murraya paniculata. The sequence goes on from JAEVFN010000030.1 coordinate 1,250,334, forward strand.
CGTAATTTTATATTTTGTTTGTTAATGAAAGTTGCTTGATAAAATTTTACATCTCATTGAAGAAAGATATTTGGATTATCACTATATATAGTACCCTGAACAAAATTAGAAGACAGTTTGCAGTTTAGTAATAGAAAATGAGATGCCAAAAGAGAATTAAAGATCGATGCATAGCATATATAATATCAGGTATAATTTCATAATTATATCTTATGTTTTAAAAAATAAATAAAATTTTATAAATTATCTACGTGCCATTAAAACATAACGAAGGTGGCAGATTACATGACAAAATATATCTCTTCACCAATAACAATAACCCATTCATGCACTCTATTCTTTTTTTTGTGAATAATCTGAAATTACTAATTTAATTATAGCTTTCATAAAATTAATTAACAATAGCCAGTTATATATATCATAGTTTTATTTTTTAAAAATGGTGATGCTAAATAATATTGCCTAATATATTTTCAAGGAGCCCACCGCTTTAGATTCTCAGCATGCAATTGGTTTTCTTCTTATTTCAAGCACCGATCCTTAAGAATCAATAGTTGTTAACTTTTGAGAATAAAAAACAAAAAAAAACCTAAGATATTTTTAACGAGACCACCATTTTGGATTCTCAGTATGCAATCGATTTTCTTCTTGTTTCAAGCACCGATCTTCAAGAAGCAATGGTCGTTAACTTAAAGGAAGACCAAAAAATGCTAAGTTATTTTTATGGAGGCCACCAGTTTAGATTCTCAGTATGCACTTAGTTTTCTTCTTGTTTCAAGCACCTGTCTTCAAGAATCAATGGTCATTGACTTTTAGGAAAACTAAAATTATTTTAAATTTTTAGGTCTAAATTTTTCTCATGTGTAAGCAATCTGCGTCGAAAATGACAGACGGTGACTAGCCAAAAAATGTAGTTCTTTAACCCTAAAAGAAAAAAGGGAGAGAAAAGAAATTACTTGGTAGCAGTGGAAGGTTCTTGATAAGCTTAAGAAATTTTCGTTTAGATTGCAAATGGCTAAGGAAGGATAAAGAGAATAAATAAGATGGAGTGAGAAGATGAGATAAGGAAAGTAAGTATAAGAAAATGAATAAATTGGTTGAGAAGAACAAGTAGAGAGAGTGGAAATGAAAGGGGAAATATGGTTGGATTTATCTCTCACATATATATTGTGGATTGGCATAAATCATTTGAAACTTTTTCATGTTTTTACCAGATCAATACGTGACTAATATCAAATATTAAAGCGTAATTTTGACAGACTCATTTATTAAGTGATCAAATATTATGTTAATGAGTCTGATTTTGTCATACGCTATATAGTAGTATATTATGGATAAGTAGAACCTTCAATTATGTTATTTTGGCTCATAATGAGATAGTCAATTTTATACTAACACACGAAGAGTCCCTACACTCAACTACAGTATTTAAGTGACTTTAACCCATTGAGAGTTCGCTGTTATGAATCTAGGCCATGAGTACAGTGCATCTCTCTCTCTCTCTTTGCCGATTGTGTGTGTGCAGCGCATGAGAAGCGAAATTTTGCAGCTGAAATTGAAGCTAAAATTGCTGCAAATTGGAAGAACAAAACACTGGATTCACGTGCAAGAAATAAGATGGATTCATGGCTAATCAAGGTAAATCTCAAACTTTTACCTAGTGCATGTGATTACTTGAAAATGCAAGATAAAGGGCATAAAGCTCAAATTTATTTCACCAACATAGGCCAATAACGTGAAATTGTATGTAAATATTTATTATTATTATTATTATTATTATTATGGTTGCATTGAACTCGAAATATCTTTATTCGAAAAATTTTTAATACAATTTTTGTAATTTTTCTAAAAGAAAATCATATAATAAAAAAATCTGCCAATATAATTATCAACTCAAATTTATTGGAATTCACTTAAGTAATATGTAAATGATTCTTTAAATAATTTTTTCCTTAAATTTTGCATAGAGATATTATTTCTGCCGTTGGAATGATTTTGTTTCATTTGAATTCCAATCTATTAAATCGAACGACGTGTTATTGTACTGATTGTTAAATTGGGAAAAAAATTGCATACCAAATCGTTACTGATAAAATGCCGATCCGTCTCGGTTGTCTTGATTTTTTTTTTTCATTTCACTTTGTACATTTGTTTAATTTAATTTAAATTAAAATAATGGGATGCAAATAGAAACTGCAAAGTGAAATGGGCTGCTGCCATGGCCTGGGTTCTTTTTTTTTTTTTTTTTCATTTCAGTTAAATGAAAATCATATACATTACAAAAAAAGTATATTTTGGATTGCAATTAGTACAACTAGGATTTAACTAGTCGTCTTGATACCACAGTAAGTTATCAATTGGGACTAAATTTTCTTTTAAATCCTTATTAGTTATAAACCAGGGCTTAAAAATATTTATATATCACTGTTGCAAATCGATTCGATTCAAAATTCAATGTCTTAAATGAAATTGATAATTGATGTCATCTTTATTTAAAATATAAAATATGTATTTCAACAACGCAAGCCCAATATAATTTTCCTTTCAAAAAAAAAAAAACCACAAAACATGATATGTACCTAAACGCCGGAATTAACTTTGCACCGGATTTGACGAAAATATGGCGCCAATCTGCACCCGCGAAATTCAAAAAAATTAAATAATAAACAAAAACATGTTGCTACCGCCGTTATCTTTCTGCTCACAGAGGGAGAGAGGGCCGATGGAAAATCCAAATCAACTCGGTTCTCAGGTACGGACAATTCTGCTGTTACATATTTCAATCACTACCATCTGCTTTCTGTTTGGTTCCCTAGAAAACGCAGGAAAATGAACGAACCAAATGGTCATTTTCGAATTCCCCATGATTTCTTTATTTCCCCATAAAGACATATGACGATAGAAATTTCTCAACTTTATAATACAATGTTTATTTTTATAGATTCAAGGTTCCAATACTCCGCTATCGCTTCCATCTGGTTAGTACAGTTCTTTTACATTTGGTTTTCGTAATTGATGAAATTGCCCTTTCATTTTATCTTTATTTATTTTTGCTTTTGCTTCTCTCTGGGGGGTTTTTATTAGAGCCGCCTGATGTTAGAAACTGGTTCTTGAGCTATGAGTATGAATCCCCTGTATTGGGCACAACTGATGGATTTAAAGATCCTGTTACTGGAGAGAGTGAGGGTTTTGTTACCAAAGAAAGCACCAAAGAGACAGAAAATCATCTTATCACCAGTGAGGTACTTGAAACTGAAGACATTTATTTAACGATACATAAGGTTGAGAGTTTCTTTTTTCAAACAATTCTTTTTATTGTGGTAGATTCTGGATTCCTCATGCTTGCCCTCCCAGGTTTCTGGTATGAGTCGCTTCTTTTCATTGTTCATTTATGACATTTGTTCGAATGTTCGATGGTTGCAAGAATATGTGACTTTCTTTCTTTTTTTTTTTCCCTTGTTTGGTAGAGCCTGCTGACATCGGAAACTGGTTTTCGAGCTATGCTTATGAATCTTTTGTATTGGATACGAATGATGATGTTCGAGATTCTGTTTCTGAAGAAAGTGAATGTGAAAAAGAAGGGTCTCTTGTGGGAGAACGCCGTGAAGGACAAGAGAATATGGCTGCAACTAGAGAAATTGATGTTAAGAGTGATAGTTCTTCAGGAGGTGATAAGCCAGATGAAAAACCCTCAATTAAGGTAAAATTATGATTATATTTCTTTCACCTTTTTGGCATTCTTTTACCTTTTCTAGCTTATGAATTTGAGGGTGTATCCAACATTATTTATTTACTTTCACAACTAGGGATAGCACAGCTGTAAAAGCCAGCTGCAAAGGGCTAAGTTTCTTATATCTAACACATTGATGTTGATTCAGATTTTGGATTCTCCGGATCTATCTACTGTCTTTACAGGTTCGTATCACTGCCTTTGAAAATTCATATTTTGCTGTTCAGTAATTTGCAGAAGTGAATTTTACTTTTGTCTATTCTTGTGTTAGAACCTCCCGATGTCAAAAATTGGTTCTCAAACTATGCATATGAATCTCCTGTCTTGGATACAAGTGATCAATTTGAAGATTCACTTCATTTAGATATGGAACCAGAAAAATTTGTTGTCAAAGATAGCGATGGAGAGACAGAAGAGAAACTGATCACAGTCAGAAAAGTTAGAAGTGGAGATGAAAAGATTGATGAGGAGAAAAAGCATTATAGTTTCCCAAGACATAATAGCTCTATCGAAGTTCATGAGCAGAAACAGGTTTGTAAGGTACACTTTCTGTATGTCTCCTTGTTCCGAAAGAAAATTAAAATTGTTATCAAGGAGGGAAAGCATTTCAAGTATTTGTGGAAGTCATATTTTATCTTTCCTGGTCATGTTGCAGAGAATTGATAGGACTGGAGGGAAGAGAAGTTCATCCTCTCAGAATAAGATACATTCTGCTAAGATTTTTAAAGACAGCTTGGATGGTAAAACATCGCAAAGCAATGACATGGGTCCAGCTAAATATATTAGAGAACTGAGCTTTGATGATGAAGGTCCTCTCTGCAAATTGGAGCAAAAATTCCCCCAAGAAGCTTGTTCTGTGTCATGGAATCTCAATAGAGTTTCAAGCAGTGAGAAGAATAAATCTCAAACAAAGTTGTTCCATAGGACAGACTTCATAGAGAAGATCACGGAAGAAGTTAATCCTTTATCACCTACGAGTAACTCTAAGTTGGCTCAAGTTTGTGGAGCTTCACCTAGGAAACAAACTCATAGATGGAATGACAAGGAAAATTATCAAAAAGGAATTGCGGAAAATGGTTTTGTTGCAACAAGGAAATATGGGAGTACAAGAACAACAAATGCAGATTCTTTGAAAATGTCGCCAGGGATTTTATTAGAGCGTCCAAGGAATAATACAGGTGTTTCGCCTGCTGGTGAAAAGGTCGTTGTTAGAAGAAAGGCATTGATAGAAACGACCAATTATCAGAACTCTGATGCTTTAGAGGTCACTGGAAAATGGAGGTGTCCTCAAAAGGGTAAGCCAAATCTTGGTCCTCCTTTGAAGCAGCTTCGTCTTGAGCGATGGATTCATAGAGTATCGAACTAGAAGCACTGTTGGTGTGGATGCATGCACACATTTATTGTGCTTCCATTCCTTTAAAGTCCATAAAATAAATTTAATGTTAATTTTCGTCTTTTTAGTAATTTTATAAAATAGTTTTGAATATATCCTCTCATCTGTTGTATCTTATTATATGTACATCTCAACCGATCATGAAAGTAAAGAATAAAAAAATTTAATGGATGAGAGAATGAATATTCAACTTGAACGCCTCTAAAAGCAAGAAATTTGGATAAATGATTAAACCTTATTTTGTTTAGTTTTTATACACAAATTTTGGGAAAGAATTTAGTAATTTTTCAGTGAAGGGAGAACTGAGCGGACCCGTTCTGATTGCACCAGAAGTTCGCAGCCCATAAAATTTAAAGCCCACGGCCCACTTTTCTCTGGCCGATTATCTTTCACACCATCAAAACTATTTTGCTCGCATGGCATCAATTTTGAGTCAAAGATGAGTGCCTTAACGAAGCTAACAAAAACACTTGCGCATCACTGCGTCAAAAAATCTAAAACCCATTGGTGCAAACCTTCGCAGCCACTGTTAAATTTATTAATCTCTGAAAATATTGTTAACATCAACACTTCTCAATTTCATCAGTACCAGAGCCGTAGAACTCTCATTCTAGATTCCGCTTCCTCCGAATCGGTCCAGCTTCAGCGACTCTCCGATTCTGATTCCGGTACTTTCACTCATATATATTTGATTTGAATTAATTTTATTTTTTGACCGATAAATTAGTTGCTGATTCAAGTTGTGATTAAACAGGAATAATTGAGGTTAATTTAAACAGACCTGCGGCAAGAAATGCGCTTGGAACGGATATGTTGAGAGGCTTAAAGCATACATTTGAAACTATCAGCGACGATTCCTCTGCTAATGTTGTCATGATACGTAGCTCGGTTCCTAAAGTGTTCTGTGCTGGAGCTGATTTGAAGGTGCTATTATTACTAATTTTATTGACTTTTTTTTTTGGTTTTTGGTTTTTACTGAGCAAATAGAATCGAAGCAACTTGTGTCGTAATTAGCATGCTTTATAAATAGGTCAAAGGAAAAATGGAGTTTAGTTGTGATAATTGGAAGTGGTAATGTACACAAGTCTTTCTTCTGTTAACAATTAGTTGTTGAGCAGCAGCTCAAGGCCCGTGATAGGATCATTATAAGTTTTTTTTTTTTTTTTAATTTCATATTGTTATCTTCTCTTAAGGATTGTATGAGTATTATGGCTGGTGTACACATGCTTAACTGCTGTTGCCTTGTTGGGATTTGCAGGAACGCAGGCAAATGAGTCCATCTGAGATTCATTTTTTTGTCAACTCATTGCGATCTACATTCTCCTTCTTAGAGGTTGTGGCTTGGACTGATCACCTACTATTATATAAGATTCTAGTTAGATTACTTGTGTGCACAAGAATTATGTCATTACACATAAGAACATGGTGTGTGTGTGTGTGTGTGTGTGTGTGTGTGTGTGTGTGTGTAATATTAGTGCTTCCATGCTTCTATGCACTCTCAGTCTGTACTATGGTCATTTCATGTTCATAAATTTTTATAACATTGCTACTTTTTATCTAGGCACTTCCTATTCCAACCATAGCTGTTATTGATGGAGCAGCATTGGGTGGTGGACTTGAAATGGCACTAGCATGTGATCTTCGCATCTGTGGTAGGTTCATTTTATCCATTTACAATTTTCTTTTGGTCAAAAGAATAAAAGTGTAATTGGACTCTCCTCTTTAATTACCCAGGAGAAGCAGCAGTATTGGGCTTGCCTGAAACAGGACTTGCTATAATTCCTGGGTAATGCTTGAAATCTTGTTTCACATTTGGTAAAGTTATATTGCATGTTTCCTGCATTTTGTTTGGTGGCAAGGATTTATATCAGTTGTCTATGCCCATAAGTACTTTTGCTTGCAATCAGAGTTGAGACTTTTTAGAACTAATTAAATCAGTAGGTTGGCTGAGGAGAGTGGCCTTATTTTTTTTTTTTTAATTTTTTATTTTAAGAGGATCACTAGATTTCACTCCATTCCCCCCAATGAGGCTCAAACTCTGGACTTTGATCCTGAGTGGCTTTCTTTTCGTTTAAAAATTTTGGGCAGCTATATTTCTGTGTGAATACTTCTTTGTTCTGAAAGCAGTTGTAGCAACTGATCACTCTCTCATGTAATCCTGGCTTCTGACAGGGCAGGTGGGACACAGCGGCTCCCTAGATTAGTTGGAAAATCAGTAGCAAAGGATATTATATTTACTGGCCGTAAAGTTAGTGGCAAAGATGCAACGTCTTTAGGTGTGTTTAATTGCACCAACTGATATATGCTTTGTGTGTTTGTTACATTGGCATTTCTGTGAAATTTAAAGGTCATGGTAGCAATAAAATTGCCATGCATCGTATCCAGTGAAAGGGTGTCATGCTGCAGGTCTTGTCAATTACTGTGTTCCTGCTGGTGAAGCTCAGTTGAAGGCACTTGAAATTGCTCGGGAAATAAATCAGAAGGTACAAATCTGTCTTTAGAATTCTCTTGTGGGGAAAACTATGTGGTGTGTTATATGAATTCAATACCGTGAAAAATCTCTCGGCAGTCAGAACTTGAGCTCATTTTCCTGAATTTTTGGCATTAAGATTTCAAATTATGTCATTGTGCGGTAAATCATGCATGTTCCAAAATTTTATGAATACTTTATTTAAGCAGAGACACGATTATGCCTATATTGGGTGTGCGGAAGTTTTTAGAAGACCCGCGGCCTGTAAAGTTGCAATTACTTGGATATATATGTATTTTTTTGGTTGGTGTAACTTCTCGCTGTCTAAATTCTACTTGACGTGCTGAAGTAGATCTAACTCTGAAGCTATTTAATGGAACAAATAACGAATTTGATATTTTGAATTCAAAGTAACAACTGGTTCTGTTCTCCAGGGGCCGATAGCCATTAGGATGGCTAAAAGGGCTATTACTGAGGGATTGGAGGTGGATATGGCATCAGCATTGGAACTGGAAGAAGAGTGCTACATTGAGACCTTGCATACAGGGGATCGGTTGGAGGGATTGGCTGCATTTGCCGAGAAGCGGAAACCCAAGTACACTGGCGCATAGACAGAGAGAGAGAATGCTGCTAAGAGCCCTTTATCCATGTGGACAGGTTTTCGTGGGCACGATAATGATGGGCTCATTAGCAGTTCACACTGCAGATGTTGGACAGGCTTCAACTGTAATATTAACAATGTCAATAATATTTAATGTCAGCTTTCATTGAAGTTGTATATTTTGTCGTCAAAGTCAGTATCTTTTACTTTTTGTTGTTTTTGTAACTTGAGGTTAATCAAACAAATCTCTATTGCAAGGAGAACGCACATCAACAATTCTACATTTCAGCGTAATCCCATTCCTTCCCTTAATTGATTAATGTTGCGATTACTTGTCAATAATCTGAATATGTTAGAATCATAATGGGTTAAAATAGAAATGAGCTAGGATGAGAACGGAGAATAAAAATAAAAATAAGTTGTTTATTTAACCTGCAAGAATTGGAATGGATTGGAATCCTATTAATGTATTTATTTTATTTTGGAATCAGAATAAGTTAGATTGTAACAAATTACTATAAAGTATTTAGTGAATTATTGTCATAATTATAATTTTATATTTTAATTATAGTAATTATTTGTTCACAAATTATTATTATTATTAATTATTGTCAATAATATATTAGTATATTAATTAATTGTAATAATACTAATAATAATAATAATTGAAAGTTTACACAAGAGGCACTATTGGTAGGGATTCTCATGGCTTCAGAGTAAGAACCTGATGTGTCTGGCTGGTTGTCTGACCTAGGATTGCTCATGTTATCCAGGGATGAAATACACATTGATTATTTTGGTGATAAGCCCAAACACACGGCTCCCCTGGCCTTTCAACATGGCACCACACCTTAAAGGGAATCACAAGAGTATTCTTAGCTCAAAGATAACTAGGATCCATAAATATCAATACTCAACAATATTTTTGATGTGGAAGATCTGATTCTTTCGGCGATCACAAAATATACTCTATTAGTGAATACCAGGGTAAGCTCATTTTGGGAGTACTGGCTCTGATACCAATTTGGAAAATTATTATCAAGGAAGAAGATTGGAAGCTTATATTGAAAGACTGTCTGGTTATAGACCCTTATATTACAAATACTAAACTCTTATGAGGCTCTTGCCAACTCTGCCTTCTCATTTACCAGGAGCTCTCTTTTATAGCTACCAGGGAGTTTCTATTCACGTACTATTTAGATTATTAATTATTATATCTAAGGAATCTACTTTACAACTCACAACCTACTTTACACAACATCCTTATATAAAAGAAATTACACATGAGACACATGTCTTTATTGATCACAAATGGGACACGTGTTATTATTATTATCACAATTGCTTCCACTGCGGGGTCTAATATACTTCCACTCATTGAGAACTGCTGTCATGAGTATCCATGTCCATTCTGTCTTATTCCACAACATTCTGTCGACCGGCTGGCTGTTCTTTAAAAATTAAGACTTATTCGTCTTCGTCAATAGAGGAATCAGTTGTGTCTGATGTGCTACTGTCCAATCCCTGTGTTGTAGTATTTGTATTATTATTGTTTATTCAAAAATATAATAATTAATAGATATTGTTAATAATATATTAATTAATTATAAATGAAAACAACATGGCATTTCTAATTTTAGGGAGGGCAAAATAATTAATCATGGGAATGAGCTCCCATTCCTCATTCCCAAATTATGGTCAATTTTATGATTTTAATTTCGATTCCTAACTCTATTTTGTGAAATAAATACCGTCAATAATTTTGATTTCATATTCTGATTCCTTAATTCAGTAAGTAAACGCAGCATAAAAGCATAATAAAGAATCTGCTTTAGCTTGCTGGATTGAATTTCTCTTTTATTTAACGGGTATCAACTAATAAACTTCATTAATTTAGCATCCGTCGCCAATGACTTCATATTGTTTGTTTGTTTTAGTTTCACAACCCTAACGCCTGTGTCGTGAACGATTGGCGTTCGCTTCGAGCCATCTATAAATAAAGACGGGGTATTTTTGTCAGAGCAATAATACTTCAGCAGAAATAAAATGTACGCGAAACCTATATAAAAGGAACAAAGAAGGAGAAAGGACATTTTTTGGTACACGGTGTTTCTTCTGATCTAGCTAAAGAGAAAGCAAATGGCAGCAGTAGACGAGCGCCCTTCAGCTAAGAGGTGGCTTCCTCTTGAAGCTAATCCCGATGTCATGAACCAGGTATTAATCTGCTCTTCTTTTCTTTTTTGTTGCTTTTTCTCTTTTAGTTTGTAGATCATCCGCTGTTTGTTACTAAAGAAGAGAATCGAAATGAATTTTTGTATTATTGTTATTAATCGCATAACAATTGCGAAGAGTGATTTTGTTAATTGGTCTTTTGGTTTTTCTTTTCTTTTTTTAATTTTTTGAAATTTGATAGATTCTGGAAGTTGTTTGAAAGACACCCTTTTTGTTTACCGGGAGAAAAATGAAAGAAAGTATCTGATGAACTGTTTATGCTGTTTTTATGAGTTGTTTTTATTAGTTTAAAACAAAATTGCCACAAGAGGGTTATGCTGTTTGTGAAGAGCATTCTTAGTTTAGTTTACTCACTCATATTTTTTATTTTGTAGTTCCTTTGGGGCCTCGGTCTTCCAGCTGAGGAGGCAGAGTGCTATGATGTGTATGGCTTGGATGATGAGCTCTTGGCAATGGTTCCGCAAACTGTTCTTGCCGTGCTGTTTCTTTATCCCTTAACTGCACAGGTCTGTTAAAACCAAATTTGTTTCTTTATACTTGGTATGCTTTATGAGTATGTACTTGTTTGCTGATTTTTTTTGTTTTCAAATTTTAATTTCTTCAGAGTGAAGAAGAAAGAAGGTTGCAGGAGAATGATAAAAAGGTGAGTGTGAATGTGTGATGATAGAACGTAGTTACTTTTTACTTTATTATGCTGTTCTTGATTATAAATATTCTCTTTTTTAATTATGAATATGTACTTATCAATTGTGTCCTTTTTGTTATTTGGTGGTTATATGATGTGTATGTTATACAATTAATATCATGTTCTCTCTCTTGTTTGTCCTCATATCATGGTTGATCAATTGTTTTTGTTTTCTAAATGAGCAGATGCACCCGATGTTGTCTTTCAGTTCTATTTGTGGAGCACAACTTCACTTCACTTTCCTTAATTTTTCTGGCTGTAGGAATTTAGCAAGAATGTTTATTTCATGAAGCAAACTGTTGGAAATGCTTGTGGAACAGTTGGACTTCTTCATGCTGTTGGGAACGTCACTTCGCAAATCAAGCTTCGTAAGTTGTGCATACTTTTTCTTTAATTGAGTGTTGTTAGTGTAGCTGTGGTGCTGGCAACACAAATACCTTAGAAATACTAGTAATGCATGCAACTTTTCTTGCATTCAATTGCATTCAAGGTACCTCTAAATGCTTATAGTTATCAGCCAAATGCTTGTTTGTATTGTCAAATATATTGCTTCCCTTTACATTTTTCCTTGTTATTGCAGAAGGTGATTCATTCTTGGATAAATTTTACAAATCCACAGCGAACTTGGATCCACAAGAGGTGATTCATTCTTGGTTCTATTTCTGCTTTTCCTTTTTCCCCGCCCATAGAGTCATCTGTTGACTTTGAATAATATTGTCTATTTCCTCTCATTTCTCACTTCTAATTGCTATAAGTTTTTCATATGCTTTCTGCAGCGTGCAACATTTCTTGAGAATGACAGGGAAATGGAAGTTGCTCATTCAGTAGCAGCTACAGCTGGTGACACAGAGGTATGTACACATACTTGTTTTCATTATAATCAGTAAGGACACTAGTATGGCATGAGAATATAAGCTAAAATTTGTTAATCATATGGCTGGGCATTACATCTTTGTGAGAATATTAGCTAAAATTTGTCTAAAATGTATTGCTTTTGTGACCAAATGGAAGCTTGGTTGTTAAATTAGACATTCTCATAAAGCTGGGTTTTGGAAGTGAAAATTGCTGATTCATACTTGTGGTGGTAGCCATTACAACCCTCACGCTTTTCTGTGTATAGGTTAATAATCCATGTGACTTTGATTCTGTATGAACTACGCATTATGCTGATTTCTAAAGATCCCATTATAAATTCCCATGAGAAGCAGGCTCTAAGAAATATCTTATTGTGTTATTTGGCGCTATAAAGTAAGGTTTGGGTCCTACAATATACTATTGAATTGGACTGTAGGATTCCAATCGTGAAATGTGACTTTGCTGGGTCAAATTAATTTCTTAGCAATTATTGTACAAAAGGTGACATGGAAATTTGATGAGTCTTGGTTTGCTGTCTTTGTGAAATTTCATTCTCAACTTCAAAATGTAGATTTAAATGCACTTGACTGGTGGTTGAGGACATATTTTACTGGCTAGAGAACCATTAATTTCAACACCCCTCCCCCCCGCAACAACGTGGAATTAAAAGTTCGACAATCAAAATCATTTTTCCTTTTTTTTTTCCTTTTTCCTGTTGGAGTTTCATGTGTTACCTCAAAAATGTGGATTTAAATGCACTAGTCTGGTGGTTAAGGATGTATTTTAGGAGCTATAGAACTCTTGTCTTTTTATTTTAAAAGTGGTAAGAATTCGTCAATCAATTTCTTTTTTCCGTTTCCTTTTGCATTTTCTTAGTTATCAAATGATGTATAATATCGTAAGTTCCAATTAGTTTATCTTCATTTGTCTTACTATTTTCTTATTTACAGGCTACGGATGACGTGAATACTCATTTTATCTGCTTCACATGTGTGGATGGTACACAGTTCCTTTCAATAGTTGACTTATTTTTTCTCTCTCATATTGATTAGCCAATGTTCAGCTGTTAATCAGCTTTTGAAAAATTCTAAATATGCTTTTGTATTTATCAAAATCTTCTTTGTAGGGGAACTTTATGAACTTGATGGAAGGAAGTCGGAGCCAATATCTCATGGTGCTTCATCACCGAGCAGCTTATTGCTGGTATGGTAATTGGCATTATAAGACTGTGTATTGCTACCCTCCTTAGATTCTTAGATCCCAAAAGAAGCAAAAATAAAGAAAATTTTCAGTTTTGGATCTGAGAGAGTGAAAAATATAAGAAAATGAAACGGGGTCAATAGTCTTAAGAGGGTAGCTTATTGCTGGTATGGTAATTGGCATTATAAGACTATATTGCTACCCTCTTTAGATTCTTAGATCCCAAAAGAAGCAAAAATAAAGAAAATTTTCAGTTTTGGATCTGAGAGAGTGAAAAATATAAGAAAATGAAACGGGGTCAATAGTCTTAAGGCCATATTTGGTATTGAGGTTGGGCAGCTATAACTTAAAAGCTATAGCACTTAAGTCTTTGGTAAACACTAGCTGCTATGATTTGGGAGCTAAGTTGATTTGATTCCATACTTCAGTGATGAAAAATCTATAATATTTTTGTTAAAATAATTATTTGAAAGTAAACATTCGTACATGCTATTAATTTTTATTTTATAGTTATAGTTTTTTTCCACAATAGCTGTGATTTAAAAGCTGCAACACCTCAATACTAAACAAGGCCTAAAATTAGGTGAACTTTTATTAAAGAAAAAGAAGAGAAGAAATATTGGTTACTCTGTAGGACTATATCTGACGTTTGGACCATCAATATCTTTGTTGGGCTAGGGTTAGAGTTGTTGCATAAGGTTGGGTTTGGTTTTGGGTTTCGAGTATAACAAACTTTATCTTGATTGGATAAGCATCTTTCTGTTTAAGGAACTACAGTCGAAGAGATTCAACTTGCTAATGTGCCTTTTCATCTTTAACCTTAAGCAGAAAGTGAGCATGCCTCGGTTGCAGCTTTTTTTTTGGCATTTTTTCTTACATAGTATTTCACATGTACTTTACCCTCCAGTTTGATTATTAATATTATCTATTATTTATTTATTTTTTACAGGACGCAGCTAAAGTGATAAAGGACATGATCCAGAAAAATCCTGAATCACTGAACTTCAATGTAATTGCCTTTTCGAAGAAAGCTTGAGGTGCATTTTAACATTGAGAATCTGAGCTCATTAAGTTCCTGCAGATGATAAGCTTCTTACTGTGGTTTTCAATTTGTGCACATCCACATATGGGGCAAACAAACTAGATCAGTGATGGTTGTAGGTCAACTTAGATTGCTTTACTTTCAGATGGTGCAGCATGTTAATTTTGGTTGCTATATTTCAGTTTTAGATCAGATTCATTTTACATCTTGTGACTGGCAGCATGACTCTTGGCCCTACAATGCATGTTATGCTACATTTTCTGCTGATGTTAAATTTAAATGGGTGAACAAATTTGGATTTGGAAATAAGGCTTACCCTTTTTTCGACCGATTAAACATCGCGAGATTATTAAGACCCCGTTTGGTATTGAGTGAGGTAGCTTAAAAGTTACTGGGTATGTGAGGAAAAAGTTAAAAAAAAATCTGAGAGAAAAGTAGAAGTTGAAAATATGTGGTAAATATGATTTTTAAGTAATAATTTTGACAAAAAATATAACGAGGGTATAGGTTTTTCAGCTTAATTTTTAAAACACAGTAATAAGTGCTTACTAAATATTCAAGTATTGTAGCCTCCGGTGCCCACCATAATAAAACAAGGCTATTTAAACCAAAAAAAAAAAAAAAAATTGAGTCGGAATCTTTTTTATTAGGGCAAAGTTGATGTCAGTGAGGTATCTAATTAGTTGAACTAACAAGACATTTTATGGATGATATAAGAGATTCTCATGCAAGGATGATTGGAGTTTAGTTTATATATAAAAAAGAAATCAAAGTTATGAAACAGCAAAACAAAGGCCTAAGTAAAGGTGGTGGTAATCCGTGAATTGTTTGGAAAGATGGTGAGGGAATCGGCTTCTAACTTCTTCCTAGCCTCCTTGACCGCCTCGCCTATCGCTGTCTCGGTGCAACCACGCTGAAAAAGCTTATTTTTGAGCTTCAACAGCTTGATTTCAATCGTGAGCTTCGGTTCAATCTCAACCTTGCCCTTAATGGGCATCCTGTTCACTCTAGCCTTGGTATCTTTATTTGGCTCCACCGAAAACTTGTTGGCCTGCATGTTTTGGCATCGGTTAGTCCCTGAAACACTTCTTGCTCTTCGACTTTGCAGTCCCATGGCCATGCATCCACAAAGAAAAATCTATTTCTCCTCAGTAAAACCCTAATCACATTGACTTAATAAACCCCTTTTTCGTTTCCAAAGGCTTGGTATGACTTGTATATATATCGGAAGATACGTCGTTCCTCGCCCAAATAGGATTCCCATGGTTAATGCGGGTTCCAACTTTGTGACAACTACATCGCTCGTGAAAATAAGGAAGATTCCAACTTCTTCCTGTGAAAGCACTCCTAGTTACTGCTTACCCCTAGTGTTGTGTTTTCACTTTTCATAATATCTATTGACTCCCTTAACCTTAAACAAAGTTAATCAAAAATATAAAATTTAAATAATCTTTTGATATGCTGTTGTCACGTGTATGCAAAATAAAATAACAATAATAGAAGACAACTTTAAAAACTGAAAAAATACACACAAAAATGTAATAATGAAAAATACAGCATTATCATATTTTTCATCCATCTTACCTGCAAATATCAGCTCCTAATAACATTGGATGTGGCACGGACCTCCAGCCTTGTGTAAATAATGCAGTGTACACGATGTGAACACTGTAGCTTAATGTGGTAGATTTTCTAGAAATTGTAAATTTTAACACTGTCAATAGTTTTTAAACGAATTTTATAGAAAACTTATATTTTTTAAGCATCTACGTTTCCTATTATATGAATTGTGTGTGTGCTGTAAAAATTGGTATTCTGTTAACTTTTTATATCTAGATGGGACATGACATTATGAAAACATTACGACCTAGGGAGGTAATAAAAGTTGATTTTTACTAGAGGGAAAGTGACAATCTCCATAAATAATTAAACTTACGTATTCTCGCTTTTCTAAAATTGATTTGAGGTTAAACATGAAGTGATTTGAAAACGAAACCTGCATCTTTTATTATAGCCCTTTTTCTTTTTTGAGATTCTATTACACGCTTAAGCCGTTGAGCATCAATGTATAGAAACTTAAAACAAACTAATAACAATCCCCCAATTGGTTTAGGATACAGAGCAAATGTACCATAAACGTTTACGTCTATAATTACAATAAAATGCAATTACTAGTTACTCGTAGCTTCAGCTTTCAGTTGAATGCAATGAATGAAGGGGGGCATGGGGGACTGGGAACCTCCAGATAACCTTCTAACATCTGCACGACCATCTTCATTGTAGGCTGTTTTAATGGATCTTCTTGAATGCACCACAGTGCTATCATCAACCATTGACACAACCTTGATTTGTCAGCCGTAGCTGCTTCATCATTGTCAACCAAAGCATCTAGTCTTCCTTCAACGTAGCAGTCATAAGCCCAGTCTGTTAGTATTGCACTTCTTTCTTCCTCCAGTTCCATCTCCACACTCCTCCTACAGCAAATGATTTCCAATAACACAACACCAAAACTGTAAACATCCACTCTGGCTGAGATAGGTACATTCTTGAACCATTCTGGAGCCACATATCCTCGAGTTCCTCGGATCATGGTACGCGTTCGAGACTGATCAGAGAGTAACAGTTTGGACAATCCGAAGTCGGAAATTTTTGTTGTAAAATCTTGGTCTAGAAGTATGTTTTGAGGCTTTATGTCACAGTGGATGATTGGGACATTGTATTCTTCATGCAAGTACAGAAGCCCTCTTGCAATCTCCAGGGAAATCCTGCCTCTTAGACTCCAGTCAGGTCTTGTAATTGCAAAAATTAAGTTAGCCAAGGTGCCATTCCCCATGAATTCATATACTAAAAGCCGGTTAAGACCTTCATTGCAGAATCCAAGTAGCTGGACTAGATGCTTGTGATGAGTTCTGCCAATTGCACTCACTTCAGTTTTGAATTCCCTTTCCCTTTCTTGTGCCAACTTGTCCCATTTCTTGACTGCTACAGCATTTCCTGAAGCAGATTTGAGGACTCCTTTGTAAACTATACCAAAAGAACCCCTCCCTAGTTCTTCCTTGAATCCATTTGTTGCGTCATTGAGTTCAGGGAGCGAAAAGAAACGCAAATATGTTCCAGAAATACTTGAATGTTGGACATTGTTTCCATCTTTTCTCTTTGCGCCGCACAAAGACGAGAAGAGATATTGCCAGTAGCAAAAGTCCATTGAAGAATACAGAGCTACCTAATAGAAGTAATCCTAGTAAGGTTGGTATTCCTTTCTTGCTACCACGATTGCCATCAAAATTACCAGGAAAACCTCCTTTCCTTACTTTAAAGAGAGCTTTTGCAAATCCTGTATTTTCATACCGCCCATTGGAGAGGGCCAATCTCTTCTTCCAACATATTCTACCATCATATATGGCGACAGCACATGAGCAGTCACGCAAGCAAGATGTTTCACATTCTTTCTGATCATAAGGTTCTAGCCTTTCATAATCTCCCAGAGGCCAATTTACATTGTTGAATTCCCTTATTTCTACAACTCTTCTGCATTTCTAGATCCGTCATCTGATCCACAGCCTTGCCAGTAATTCGGCTTGCAACCACTAAATCTATTATTCGGATCCACAAATAATTACCCTGGAGGGCATTTACAAAAAGGTCTCCCATTTTGAAGTTCGCAGTAGCTATTGAAGCCACAGGCACCACTGCACAAATCATTAAATATGGCATTGCACATGTTATCAGGAAGACGTTGTATAGTAAACTAGCTTTGGTTAGAAGCAGAATTCTTTGGATAAGCATATTCTGTGAATACTCCATCAAAGTCCAATGTTGCTCGAAAATAGTGGTCTGGTCTAGGAGATGGTCGATTCCATTGTGGCAATTGAACAATTTGACCATTTTTTTTTCTATGTATATGTCAGCTGATTCATTAAAAACCAGCTGATTACAAGACTCAGAAGAATTAGGGGTGTTAGTATTACTGGTATAATAACTTCTGTATTGGAATCGGCTTGGCCAGGCCACAGGAATGGGCTGAGGCTTCCATTTGAAAATTAGAGCACAAACCTGCCTTTGGAGAAGTTGGTTTCTGTAAGCCTGGAAACCAGCACGCTACCCTAATCTAATATTTGGGTAGGCAAGATGGTGTCTGTTAGATTTTTAAAACTCTGCCAAGCATAATCGGAATTGTAACCGGAGGCGCTAAGCACAAAATTACCTGTACCAAGCATGGCAGCATCTGACACAATTTTTTCGGGCTTTCCATCCCATATTGCTTCCCTGCTTGGCCTCCAGGATCTTTAAGAAGAAGGCCGGTGGCCGTAAGTTCAAGTGTTGATCCTCTGGGAGCTGAGACTGGGTGGTTGTCTTCATTGGCATGCCAAACGATGGTTCTTTCAGGTGTTTTGTTGAACCAAATGGCAAGCAAGAAAAGGTCCGAATTGTTGTCGAGTTGGCGAAATCCGAAAGCAAAATCTCCTGAAAGTGAAAGCCATGAGGAGTTGTTATTGGTGCTGGATAGAGATGAACCCAAAGTTATGTTGTTGGCAGCAGATAAAAATAGTAGCAGTGGAAGAGAAAGCAAAATAAGACAAGGTCAATAATGTTGGACAGAGGTATACGTCTTTGAAATTTCCAACTGAAGTATGTGGTTCATTTGAGTCACTTTATGGGACCCTTAATTCAAGAAAGAGCTTGTAGACACAAACTGTTTTAATGCAAAATCCTAGTAACATAACGTGGCAGAAGTCTGAATGATTGACAAGTCGACACGAAACAACGTAATCTTGTTTGTTTCCGGAAGTTGCTCATTACACGCAGGTGAAAGAAACGCATAAAATATTTCTTTTTCATGTCTTGTTCCAGGAAATTTGATAGAACTATCAAAGAAGTCAAGGGTTATGAATGGCTGCCACCTTTCTATATGATGGTTAAATCAATTACTCTACATATCACAGCATTAATGTAGCTTGATTCCGATTAATGGACTTCAGAAATTTAAAAGTAATTTTAAAAATTTAAAAGTTAATTTTGATATTTGGTTCATTTTTTTATAAATCACTTTTAATAAAATCACCTTATCCTACTATAGATTTTAAAAAGTAGAGAAAAAAATATATTTTTAAAATCTGATTTTAAGAAAGTTTTATATATTATAAAAAACTAAAATAATCCTTACTAATCACGAAATAGAATCGCTAACTTTAAAGAGATTATTAGTATTACTAATTATATTGAGATTAAAAAATAAATTAATAATATGGAAAATTTGTTTTAGTTTTCAATTATTATATATGCATGGTAAAATATATGTTATATTCATACTTAAAATATGTAAATAGATTTTATTCAATATTATGTCCAATTCAATCATTTAAGTTTTTACTGTAGTTTAACAGTAATATTTACTAAATACATACGACTGCTTTTAAAATTCATAATACTCTTTAAAATAAATTGTATTAAATATTTAACTAATTATCTTAATAATTAATTATTTCTATAAAATAAATAACAATAATTATTTTGAAAATTACAATATTATCAAACCAGTCCTAAGTCTTCAAACAAGGGCCAATAGCTTTAAAAAAAGAAGAGGTAATAATTGGGCATATGTGAGTTCCACCTGCATATATCAAGGGACAAAAAAAGTTGTAGCCTTTTGGATTCATGGCCCGTTGTTTTTTTTTTTTAGTCAGGAAACCATATTGATTATAGACCAAGATTCATTCAGTAATTTTTATCTAATAACTATCAATCATAATATTACATAAAACAAGAAAGCCTTTAGTGTTCTTAGAATATTACTTATTTTTCATTTACTATTTAACAGGTGTATACTTCAACCAATCATGATAATAAGCATGGCTACATGATAAGAACTGAATGTATGTGTGGTTAAAATATAGTTACAAGAACAGCTGATACGACAACCAACTGCGCTAGTTACCTAATTGCCACATCAGCTATGTTGTTTGGAATTCTGTAATTACTGTTTTGTTTAATCAAGTTGTCGTAGCATTAGCTTAGCATGATTCGGTGATTAATTAAAATGGACCCCAAATTGCTGAAATAGTACTTCAAAGACGTATGTTTTTATCTCATCTTCATTAATTGAATCAGAAGGAAGAGATTGATTTTTATTTTGTTTTGGAATTCTGTAATTAGTGTTTCGTTTACTACTTTAATAAGGGTAGTTATCTTAGCATTACTTTAACATGATTCGCTGATGAATTAAAATGGACTCCAAATTGTTGAAATAGTACGTCAAAGACGTATGTCTTTATCTAATCTTCATTAATTGAATCAGAAGAAAGAGAATGATTGCTATTAAATGATTAACGTGGCACGTTCTTTGAGTTTAAATGGAATGTATGACCCCTTTGCCATTCATGATCTATCTGTTGAAAATAAGTTTGTCCGCATTCTGTATTCTCTAATAAAGGAGTTTCTGCATTTGGCTATTAGTTTCGTCCCTTGACTTGTTAAGGGAAATTTGAAATTGTTGTGCAGCGACTTTTATCCACTGATAACGCAAGTGAAATTGTCAGCTGTTAACTATAAGAGGATGATTTGTTGTTAAAGTGAAAATTGATGTTGAGTAAAGGAAAAATTCTTGAATATTTCCAGTGTAGATACCCTCTTTCTTGATTAGATGAGAGCTGCACATGGTAAGAATCAAATGGAAGAGGGTGAAAGAAAGAAACTTTCTATTTCACTCTAAATAACAATAGAGCAGATTACGGTTTACATAGGTATTTGAAGGTGATAAATATAAATAACAATCCTAATCGGTTACAGTGAAAGTGGCTCGCTAGTAGCTTCAGCTTTCAGTAACTGCAATGCTGAAAGAAGAAGGGCATGGAGGATTAGGAACTTCCAAAAGGCCTTCTAACATTTGCAAGACCACCTTCATTGTTGGCCTTTTTGATGGATCTTCTTGAATGCACCACATTGCTATCATCAACCATTTATGCAGCCTTGGTCTGTCAGCCATTGCAGCTTCATCACTGTCTACCAAAACATCTAGTCTTCCTTCAACATAGCAGTCATAGGCCCAATCTGTCAATATTGCTCCTCTCTCTTCCTCCAACTCCATCTCCACACTTCTCCTACAGCAAATGATTTCGAGTAACATGACACCAAAACTGTAAACATCCACTTTGGCTGAGACAGGTACATTCTTGAACCATTCTGGAGCCACATATCCTCGAGTTCCTCTGATCATGGTATGTGTTCGAGACCGATCAGAGAGCAACAACTTGGATAATCCAAAGTCAGAAATTTTTGGGCTGAAATAGTGATCTAGAAGTATGTTTTGAGGCTTTATATCACAGTGAATGATGGGCACATTGCACTCTTCATGCAAGTACACAAGCCCTCTTGCAATTTCCAGGGAAATCCGGACTCGGAGGTTCCAGTCAGGTTTTGGAATTGCAAATATTAAGTTTGCCAAAGTGCCATTGCCCATGAATTCATATACTAAAAGCCGGTTGAGAGCTTCGTCACAGAATCCAAGTAACTCGACTAGATTCTTGTGATGAGTTCTCCCAATCGCACTCACTTCAGTTTTGAATTCCCTTTCCCTTTCTTGAGCTAACCTGTCCAGCTTCTTGACAGCTATAGCATTTCCTGAAGCAGATTTGAGGACTCCTTTGTAAACTATGCCAAAAGATCCCCTGCCTAGTTCTTCCTTGAACCCGTCTGTTGCTTCTTTAAGTTCGTTGTAGGAAAAGAATCGCAGATTTATTTCGGAAGTGCTTGAATCTTGGACATTATTTTCATACTTTCTCCTGCGCCACTTCAAGAAAATAAGTATTGCTAGCAGCAGAAAGGCATTGCAGAATATAGAACCACCTAGCAGGAAAGCTCCTAATAAGAATAATGGTCCTTTTTCCTTTTTACTGCCGGAATTGTCAGAAAAACCAGTAAAATCTCCTTTCCTTACTTTGAAGAGAACTTTTGAAAATCCGGTGTCCCGTAACCACCCATTAGAGAGTGGCAATTTCTTCTTCCAACATCTATTACCATCATATATGGCAACAGCACACAAGCAATCATGCAAGCAAGATACTTCACACTCTGTTTGATTATAAGGTTCCAACCTTTCATAATCTCCAAAAGGCCAGTCCACATTATAGAATTCCCTTATTTCATACAACTCTTCTGCATTTCTTGATCCGTCATCTGGACCACAGCCTTGCCAGAAATTCGGCTTGCAGCCCCTAAATCTATTAGTGGGATCCACAAGTACATACCCAGGTGGGCAGTCACAAACAGGTCTCCTATTCTGAAGTGAGCAATAGCTATTGAAGCCGCAAGTGCCACTCCCAATGTCATTAAATAATCTTTTACACATGTCATCCGGAAGGGTTCGTGTAGGAAACCAGCTTTGGTCAGTAGAAGAATTCTTTGGATGAGCATATTCTGCGAGAACACCATCAAAGTGCAATGTTGCTCGAAAATAATGATCTGCTCTAGGATTTAGTTGAGTCCACTGAGGCAATTGGACAATTTGACCATTATTTTTCACTATGTAAATATCAGCTGATTCATTGAAAACCAGCTGATGGCCAGACTCAGAAGAATTAGCGCTGAAATTATTACTGGTATAATAACTTTTGTATTGGGACCGGCTTGGCCAGGCCACAGAAATGAGCTTAAGGCTTCCATTTGAAAAACGGAGCTCGAACTTGCCTTTGGAGAAGTTGGTTTCTGTAAGCCTGGAAACCAACACGCTACCCAAATCTAATATTTGGGTAGGCAAGATGGTGTCTGTTGGATTTTTAAAACTCTGCCAAGCATAATCGGAATTGTTACCGGAGGCTCTAAGCACAAAATTACCTGTATCAAGCATGGCAGCATCTGATACATTTTTGTCGGGCTTTCCATCCCATATTGCTTGGCCTCCAGGATCTTTAAGCAGAAGGCCGGTGGCCGTAAGTTCAAGTGTTGATCCTCTGGGAGCTGGGTTGTCTCCATTGGCATGCCAAACGATGGTTCTTTCAGGTATTTTGTTGAACCAAATGGCAAGCAAGAAAAGGTCGGAATCGCTGTTGAGTTGGCGAAATCCGAAAGCAAAATCCCCTGAAGGCGAAAGCCATGAAGAGTTGTTGCTGGTGCTGGATAGAGATGAACCCAAATTTATGTTGGAGGCCGCAGATAAATATGGCAGCAGTGGAAAACAAAGCAGGATAAGACGAGAGAGAGCCAAACAATCCATTGAAGGTTTTTAGTTGCAACTGGCAATTGCAGAGAAGGGCTTACATTTATTTAAGGATCGACATGGAATAGAATCTCCTGTTGTTAGTCAATCACTTGCGTAATAATTTAACTAATCCATTGAGAAGGACTTTCATTTCTTTATTTGAAAATTTGAACATGTATAATATACCCGTTTTGAATTCTATTAATCCAGTTTCACACTACTATAGTCATACATGTTCGAACTTTTGAGGTGAATAATGTTGAACAAACATCTTTGAAACTGGAAGATTGAACTTTTCTTTTCGGAGACTATTTGACATCAATATATTTTTATGTTTTCAAGAACGCAGTGCTTTTACTTACTAACGTGGAAAATTTGGCAAAAAAGTCTTCTTCGAGGAAACTGGATAAAACTATCGAGTCAAGGGTGATAAATGGCTGCTACCGCCATGATCATTAAATCATCACACAGCCTGAGTTCAGAGTGATTCCGTGAGTAATTGAAACGGACTCCAACCAATTGAAATTAGACAGAAAGATTATCAAGTCAAAAAGATTATCAAGTCAAAGACGTTGGCTGCACATCACGACCAAAAGTTCATCTAATCTAACAAAACAAAACAAAACAAAACAAATCAAAATGAAAGAGTAAGATTGCTATTATGGGATTAACCTGTCGACTTGAGTTTGAAAAAGAATCCTCTTCTAATAGTGACAAGGTTCCACTTCGACTATACTCTACATATTCCGTAACCACGTAAAAGGTCTTGAATCTTGACTTCAACTCTTCAAGGATTAGGACTAATAAGGAGTGGCTGACAATGTTAAAGAGTAATATTACACTTAAATAATTGGGATCATATAATCGTATTCTAAGTGATGTGAGATTTATTCCTAAAGGATAGCCCAATTGACTCAACTCTTAGCATTGGCTGCAAGAGAGCACAGATTCAAGTTCGAGGGTGATATATTTAATTTGGAGTCTGGGGACTAGTGAGGGGCGGAGGTGCAATGCAACTAAAAATTGATGAAAGATCTGACAACTATATATTACAAAGTCCAGATGTTTGAAATTTTCGGTTATGTTTGAAATAGTTGTCCTGTGAATTTATGCATATCTGTTGCAAATGAAGTCGTTTCATTCATGGAGCACCGATGACTTTTTATGATTGAGAATTGGACACTGACATTAACCCAAAAAAAAAAAAAATTAATAAATCAATAAAAGTGGGTGTATATGCTTTTGAAACACCCAGATTTTGCAGTTAAGCTAAGCTAGTACCTCATTCTCGCGAGATGGGTGTAATAGGAATATCGTTTTAAACAATTTATACTGGGCTTCCGTTCGGCAAACCCAGCCCAAGTCCAACCCGAAGCCCAAATAAACATAGCTGCCTGCCCTTCGTACTCAAGGCGCACGTTATATGCTCGCCTTGCCCAACCGCCTATAAATAACCCGTACATATATATACGCCAGCCAAAATCAACCCCACTCTCAAAACGTCCGCTCTTCATCTTTTTCGGCAGCAAAATCAAATCAATGGAGATAGAACAGAAACAAGCGCCCCTGATAGAGCAGTTTGTAAAGCAAGCTTCGACTCTCAATGGGCCCGGCCCCGCTTTAGTCAAACTCATAGTCGAAGCCACCTCTCACCCTTCTCTCTTCGCCTTCTCTGAGATTTTATCTGTCCCCAACCTCCTTCAGGTATTCTTTTATTTATGTATGTTTCTTTTTAGTTATCAAATAGAAATTATAAATTTCTATGTTTAAGATATTTCAATTTTTCAAGTTTTTTTTTTTTAATTTCATGTGGTTGGATTGTGTTACGGCGTACAAAATTATTAACAAATTTCACATAAATGCAGCTTCAGGGAACTGAAAGTTCTATGTACATTGACTTGCTTTGTCTTTTTGCTCATGGCACATGGACCGATTACAAAAGTAATTTTTTTTTTTTAATTTGTATCACTGTATCCTGTGTTATTATTTTTAAAAGAAAAAAATATTAAGATTTTCATTCAAGGACACGGCTATATGCACAAATATGTATTAATCATCCTCAATCTTTTGGATGTTTATCTAGGTAATGCTGCTCATCTTCCACAGTTGGTGCCAGATCAAGCGGTCAAGCTTAAACAACTCAGTGTGCTTACTCTTGCTGAGAAGAGCAAGGTATCCAGTTTAATGTTTCTTGAGATTTTGACTGTTGATTCTCCTGCTTGTGTTGAAGACTGATAGCATTTGTGCTTTCAAGGAAGCTACTAGAATTGATTCTCCTTGTAACTAAAAGAAACAAGTTTTATATTGGAGCTAAATGAAACAAGTTTTATATTAGCACTGATTTTACAGACCAAGGATTAATTAATCTGGCAGGCTGGGAAAAAGAACATTACCCATGATAGTGGTACATTCCATTTGTGACCTAATGTTTTGTCTCTTAATTTCTCGGGTCACTTTTGCCATGGATTTGTCAAAATAAAAGTTAAAATAGAATCTGCTGTGACTGGGTGCTTGAACCGTTCTGCTTTCCTATTATTATTATTTTTTTTTAATTTAAAAGGTAGGGAGTGGGCAAAGCCTTATCTCCCCAGAATTTGAACTCGGGTGGCCAACTAAAGAAAGTTACTTTATAATCACTCGATCAAGCCCCTACGAGCTAATCAGAGAAAGATAGGAGATGATGTGATGTGTTACATTTTCTAGTCGAAATGATATCTTAATTAGTGCATTCAACTTTTTTTCAATCAATTAGTGATTCCTTTAATTAATCCTTGTTGAAAATATTTTTGTTGGATTCCTTCCGTTAGTCTTTTGTGAAAATTTTTATGCTGTTTCTTATGTGTAAAGTAGTTCTAAAGCTATGGTTTTATGAACTCTCTCCTAGGTTCTCTCCTACGATCAACTCCTGAAGGAACTTGAGGTTGCTAATGTGCGTGAACTTGAAGACTTCCTTATCAATGAATGCATGTATGTGGTAGGTCTTCTTACTTCATTCCTGAGCTTTGCTTGAACTTCTAGTTATCATTTAGCAAGTTACTGGCCTCTAGAGATGGCAGGTTTCCCTACGGGTACAGGAGAAAATTTGATGAAAATATCAAGTTTTCCATCAGCACGAAAAATTGATAGAAAATTATAAGCTGGTAAAATAACCATTAAAACTTGTATGGATCAAAATGAAAATTGGGAAAAGTGGTTTAGATACATCCAAGGCTGACCTTGTTTTAAAGCCCTCTGAGCCACCCATGTGTATTCCTTTTTTCAGCATAATGCTGTTTCATTTCATTTGTAAGTAGAAAACTATGATTACCTTATGTTGTTTTTGTACAGGGGATAGTCAAAGGGAAGTTAAATCAGTTGAGAAGATGCTTTGAGGTTGGACACTTGACCTTGCTCAATTCTTTTTTCTGTTGCATTTGAAAGCCCAGTGCTTAACGGCGAGGTTATGCTATTTGTAGGTGCAATTTGCTGCAGGGAGGGATCTGAGACATGGTCAACTTGAGAACATGATGGAGAGCTTAACTAATTGGTATCTCTTAGTCTGTCCTTTTAATGTCATCTGTTTGATTTTAAGCTATAGATTCAATTTTCTCATTATTCAAGTTACTTTGATGCATGTAAGAGCTTGTTGCTTATCAACATGGCCGTTATATCGATTCCCAAAATACATTCCAATTGCTTGTTAAATGGGGGTCATCAATTTGAATTGGGTTTGCCTCATGTGCCTCATGAGAAATACCTTTTGGGGATAGCTCGCTCATTGTTTTATTTGGATACCAACTGATTGTTTAATCCATGAAGTAAGCTGTGTCAAGTGTATCTGCAGTTTTGACAATCATGTTAGCATGCGTACCACCTCTACATTTTCTCCCTATTCTGTGATTCGTTTGCCTGTATCTCTTTGATTTTCGCCGGTTGCTATCATATCTTGTTGAGGGTAACAGAGTTCTCAGTTGTAAATTCCAGGTTGGACACTTCAGACAATGTTCTTTCTGCGATTGAAGACAAGATTAAGTGGGCTGAAACAATGTGCGAAGAGGACAAAAAACACAAGATGGAAGTTAAAAGTCACTTGCAAGATGTGAAGAAATCTCTCCATTCAAAGGTCAATTGATTCAGTCCTTCTGAAATTTGTTTGTACCTAGGCTTATATGGTTTTGAGTTATGCATTTTACCATTTAGTGATAAGAATTTAGTTTTTTTCTTACTTTTTTTTTTTTTGGCTGTTCATATAGTGCTAATGTTGATTGCAGAAATCGTCCTTATTGTATAGGGAGTTAGTTTTGTCATTTAACATACTTGCAATGGTCTGAATTAATAACTCTCCATAGTAGGATTAAAATAGATTGATCCATCTTAGAGGCTTGAGCTTTTCTTATGATTTGGTGTATGTTTTATTTTGCAGTCATGATGTTGTGTTCTATCACACGGTCATGATGTTATGTAACTCTTAGATATGATAAAATGCCTTATCTTTCAATGTGTGTATTATATTTGTTAAGTTGTGCAGCCTGTTTAATTATTACTTAACGGATATGCCTTTACGTATTCGTCTATGCTCTTCTTTTTGGTTAAATTGTTAATTCTAAATAAAATTATTATTATTATTATTATTATAGTAAATCAGTTGCTAAAGCTTATGCCTAAGTCTTCAGAATAGATGTCATTTGAAGGTGCAAAAAAATTGCAAGAGTGGAGCTCTCATGATAAATGATTATAAGCAACTGAAACTTGTTTTTCTTGATTTAATGTTCTATAAACATATGAAAAACGTTCATTTTGAAAGAAGTATAAATTGCAATGGATGGAATTTTTTATTCATACTACATACTGATAGAAATTTCACTTGAACAGCATGCAAGTAACCAGTTTCGAGCGCAGCAAGATAATTTCTTCTTTGAATTGGACGGAGAAATGGACTCTGAGGAAGATTTAAGCCGATCAAAGAGGTATTTCGGTTCGTGATTTATGCACTCCCGTTAATACGCACTGAGATTTTTAATTAGGTAGTCAAACGACCTTTATTAACTATATTAAGTTTGTTAATAAAAGAAAATATTTTTTATTTCATCTTTAAAGCTTGAACTGGGGCTTCAATGGTGGGTATGGTCGATCAGGTTTCGATTGCATGTGCATTCCTATTCTTTTGTTTAGCTGCTGATGACACGTTCCTTCTTTCCATGCCATTCTTTCTCTATCTCGTCATAATTTCATTAATTATCAAATTGCAGGAAACGGTCACCAAAGTATTATTTTTAAGAAAAGCAGGGATGAATCTTTGATGTTCTCTTCAGGTGGCTAGCTTGATTATCTTCTGGGCATGTTAGATTAGTCATTAGTGACATAATTCCCAGATTTGTTTCCGAAATTTCTAGTGCCCTAATTGGAATCATGTTAAATTTGTGTAAATTCAATACACAATAGTAAACAAATTACTCTCTCTAATGGTTTATAGAATTGCAATATGAATTAGGGTATTCGTGTTCCAAAAGTCAAAACCAACTACGAATTTGTAACTTCAATTAAAATCATGATGTCATCTTATTTGTTGCTGTACTGAATCACATGTTGATCCATTGTACTTTCCAAGTGAATTGCGTCACCCGGGGAAAATTTGGTTTTCAAATTGACCTCTTCAAAATTTGAATGATCTCATAATAGTAAGTATTGCCATTTTCTTATTCAGGGAAACCCAGAAAAGTATTATTGCAAGCAGTGCAATAAATGTGCTTGCGTACAAATAAGAACGAATGAACTAATGAGGCATTTTGACCTTCGCTGAAGATGTTGAAATACTGACCTATAAAGAGACCAGTCAAGTCAAACTTTCAAAAATTCTGAGATAAGCTGTTTGTCTTTTGGACCGTACGCCAATATTCTAACTAGCCTCCACACGTGAGCGCACAGGATGGCTGTGCTTGAAACTTGTTGGCGCGACCCACTTGGGGCTCTGTTGTCGTTTTGCTATTGATACGGAGAAGCAACGTGATCTGACCTCTTTATACTTTGAATAACTAATAAACAATTTAATTAAATAAAAGGTAACACAGTACTGGTTTGATCAAACAATTGTCATATGACGAAAAGATTGGTCGATAGCTTAGCTTTAGGTTAGCTCGCATTCTCGTATAAGCACTTTAATTTCTTTAGCTTAGGACTTCAGTTACACGAGATGGGAGATTGTGTAAGACCTTTATTATTGAGCCCCAATAAGTGTTTGTTTTCATTCTCTTTGAAATCATTGAACCGAACGGACAGCCACAGTTTATGAGTAAAATTCAGTGTTAATTTTTTTTTAATTATATGAGATTATTGCTTAGATTATAACTCATATTTTATGAGATTAATACATTAATATTTATAATCAGATAATTATTGGGATAAATTTATAAATCTTATATAAGACAGTCTGAATTTTTAAATTTATAAATCTTATATAGTACAGTTTAGATTTTCACTCTCTCTAATATTTTTTTGTGAAATTAATACACTAATATTTACAATCAGATAATTATTAAGATTAATTTAATTTTTATTTCTCTAATATTCGAGGGACGTCTACTCCACTCATATTTTAAAAGAGAGAAGACTGTCTTCACTCAAGTTGAGAAAAAAAATAAAACCCTCACAATACATTGTAGGGGCTCGAACCCGTAACCTTACAATTGTGAGAATGAAAGTCTAACCACTAAGTTAAAACCTAGTGGCTAAATTCAGTGTTAATTTACTCATTATGTTTGCGGGAATTGAGTGATCGATCTAGATTGTGGACTTGCAATGTCTTGAAGATTTAATAAACACGTAAAAGCATTACCTGAATATAAACCGCAAATCTCTTACTTTAATTTGAACTTGATAGCTCTGTAAGTGTTTTGATCAGCAGCTTGTTTCAATGTTTGTAACAAATTCAGTATTAATTACTCTCAATTAAATCTTTTTCTTTGTTGCACATGTAAAATAAGTTAAAGTTGGTAACACAGATGAAGGTGAACTCGTTAATTTGGTAACACAGGTGAAGGTGAACTCGTTACGTTTCATCTCACTCGTCAATTCGTGTGCCCCAAATGTAATGTAACTATTTGATGTATGTCAGGTTATAAATGAGCTGTGTCCTGTGGCAGCCTCAGCCATGGGGGATCGATTTGATTTGCGATAAGTGTATAAAACAATCATTTCTTTCTTGCCTAAAATAGAAAGTGCCCAAAATATGATCATAAAGAATAAAAGATTTCTTTCATTCAAGAAAATTTTCACAAAGACAAGGCAGTAGCATCTAGCTCTTTTATATTCACAATCCAAGTCCCACTCTCCAGTGTGTATATATATATATATATATATATTTTTTTTTTTTTTTCTCAAATCTTTTTCAACCACCCTTCGAAGTACAAACTACAAACAAACTTCCAAAATCATGTGTGGGATCGCCTCCGTCCCCAAGAAAAGAAGAAAAAGAACTAGTCGATCTCTCGGATAAGATCAACTTCGGAGTACCTTCCACGTCAGCATCAGCTCACCAATAGCTGGTCACAGCGTGTACAGGAGGCACTTGCGCCACTTGTCCAACTCCACTTCGCATTTCCATCCCGGCTCGAGCTGGCACCGACGCCGAGGCAGCCACCTTTCTGCTCCTCTTGGGGGACCCACTACCACTGTCCGTGGACAAAGACGGCTCCGGCGTGGACCGCTTCGACTTTATTCTAACCGGCTCGGGCTCACCCGAGTTAATCCTTAGGGGAAAGTTCAGAAGAGCCCGCGAGCCCCTCATCCTGTAAGCGGCTCGGTCATAAGCCAAAGCCGCATCCTCAGCCGTCTCGAAAGTCCCGAGCCAAACCCTTGCCCCATTCTTAGCCGGGTCGCGTATTTCAGCCGCAAACTTCCCCCAAGGTCTCTGCCTCACCCCCCTGTAATGCTTCCCCCTAGAAGGCACCACTGCAGGAGCCGGAGCACCTCGCTCCTCCGGTAACGCCGGCGCCGGCGCCGCAGCCACCTGATGGTGATCAGGCTCGGCTAACTGCTCCTGTGGGACCCATCCAACAGTGAGGGCGTCACGCAAGAAATTAAAGACAACCATGTCCTCGGAGTCGTTCTCCCTCAGAGGGAGGTCCCCCCATGTGTCAGTTAGACAAGGGGACAATCTACTAAAGCTTGAGCTCCTGCAATAAGCAGGAGGAGCTCCGTTGGGCTTCGAACTCGCTGATGACACGCTGCTGAGCCCACCCTCCGATTCTCCGAGTAAGTGCCAGCGAACTGACTCCAACACCGTATAATCCGACGGCATCGTATTCGTACCACCACCACCCCCACTCTGTCCGTACATTTAGCTTTCGAATTTAAAAACAGAAATTGGTTTGTATACGTATATGTTTCGCGTTTCTTGTTGTTCACTCTCTCTGTGAATTGTGAGTGTCCGGGGTGCGACTTTCGGATTTTGAAGAAGGGGGACCTTATATAGGGCGCAAGGTGCATGAATTTGAAATATAGGAATTTTGGAAATATATTATTATATTACCGGTTCGTGGAATTTTTTTATTTGATAATTTTTTCATTATTATTTTTCTTTTATGGTTGGGAGCTCGGTTTCCTTGAACGTTCCATCAAATAAAATTATTAAAGTTGGTAAGGGGATTTTAATCACGTGACTTAAATCTATCAACGGGAGGAGATGATGATGTCATGAGTGGAGACGGCAAATTCTTGGCTCATGGGTCATGGCTGTGCGTTTCTGTCTCAACTTGTGCTAGTTGTTGGTACATAATTGATGTCTTTTCCTTTTTTTTTTTTTTTTTTTCTCCCAAATTCTGTAAGTGATGACCGTATTTATGAGTAACAAACAATTCAAGGATAAGTATGCAAACTTGAGTAACAAATCTTGTATCTCAAGTAACATGTCACTAATTAATAATTGTCATATATTAAGTAATAATTTATTTATTTTAAATAATTTTGTATCTTCAATAAATAATCTGACAAGTTAAATGTCATGTCATTTTAATTTTAAACATTATACTCGTAGGACTCAGTTAAATTATATTCAACTATAAATTATTCTTTATATAAAAATAATAATATAATAATAAGACCCAAATAATTTATGTGATTTAAATATAACTTAGCATTTACCTATATTTAATATTAGTCTATCATTATTCTAAGTGATGACCGTATTTATGAGTAACAAACAAATCAAGGATAAGTATGCAAACTTAACATTTACATATATTCAATATTAGTCTTATCATTATTCTAAATTTATTATTACACGTTATCGTTATCGTACGTGCCACTTTCTATGAACTACCGACGCTACACCTTGTGTCTCACAAAATAAACAAATCATTTGTCATAGAAAATAACGTTCGCTCTTAAGAATGCACAAGACAAATTGTCATCAAAGTAGAATGCATTTCTGGATGATAGAACCACGTGTTAAACTTAAAGAAAGCACGTGAGCCACTTGCATGGAGGATCAGATTAATCCCCCCCCAAAAAAAAAAAAAAATGAAAGGTGGTGAAATTAAATATCGTTTTCCTATAACCGAAAACAACTTATAATGGTGGCATTTGGCCACGATGAACGGGACACTTTCTTTCGAGCAAAATCAAAGAGAATTAAAAACTGGCAGTGTTTCTTTGTTTTTTTTTTTTTAAGGTAAAACCATGAACCGAAATTTTGGATACGTGCTTTTAAAACTTACAAGTTGAATATTTTTTTTTTCTTAATTGACCTTTTAAAAATCTTTACGTACTTGCTCGGAAACATAGATTTGTGATGAACATTTTTAGTAAGATTGTTACAATACATGATATATTATAACATTATAGTCAAATTTATTGGGGGAAAAAAAAAAGAAAATGATGACAAAAACATATTTTTGTTTCGATGAAGCATCGAGGATGGATCGGAGATTAGAAAGTGAGGAAAGAACAAGTTTCCGTAGACAACAAAACACACAACGCAGGCCCACAGGACAGATACAATGGCCCTGGGCGTGATCCATAGATTTATATATAAACATACAAAATGATAAAAATATTTTAAGTTGATTTTCTATGGATAAGGCTGCCCACCAAGTCAATTTTCCAACCCAAAAAAGAAAAAAAAAAAAGTCTATTTTGCGTGTGTCCCACACCCATCAATTTGCATTACTTTTGCTTTTACATCAGCTTCAAGGAAGCTTAGTTTTTCATTTTAAAAAATTTTGTTTTTCTTGATTAGATGTAAACCTAATTCTTGGGTTGGAGGATCTAAATTTCCAAATGGCTCGACTTTTTCTGGGGAAAATATTAGCCGGAAAGCACGAGGTCTTGATTTTCATGTTCATATTGATTTCATTGGATTAGCAGTAATCTTACCGGTTTTGGTTGATACAATTGGAGCCAATCATTTTGTTGTATTTGCTAAAGTTGCAGCCCTAATTAATTTGTCCACGGTAATAAACAGATATTTTGAAACGTTTTTTCTTTTTTTAAATTAAGTTGTCCTTTCCACTCGTGTGAGTGAGTAAATCTGAAGCACAAACCAGTTGGAGCGGATCATTTTGTTTTCTCTCGTTCTCACTATTGTTCATACATATACCTGCGTTAATATTATTATATTGTGTATAGCTCTAATTTCGTCTTTGTGTATTAATTATTTTAAAAGAAATTTATTATCATGTAGTAGTTTTAGATTTACTTCTTCTAGTTCTTTTTTGTTTTTTTTGGATATTTAACCTGTTTCACCATGGAAGGGGAAAAAAAACACATCGCCCTTAAAATTCTTATTTTACTATTAATTCGTTGAAAAAAAAACAAAGAAAACAGGGAGAAAATCTTTGCTTATCCATGATCTTACCATTGTATTAACAGATTTTGAGATGATTTCACTGGCTTTCAGTAGGGTGTGGCGTCTAAATCACCACAATATGAATTAAAATTAATGTAAGCAAAAACATACAAATCACAATTGTCTGGTGTTGTGGTGCACTAAAAACTCATAGAGCTTGGTTTATACTAAGATGGATTATCACTTAAGAAAAATTTCTCTTGTTTTTTAAAGTATGAGTAAAAATTACAAGTGCTTTACAAATTGGATATTCTTTTATATATAAATGACACCAAATAAAATTATAAAAACCCAGTGGTTAGAACATTACCCTCATAATTATGAGGTCACGGGTTCGAGCCCCCACAATACGTTATTGATGATTTAATTTTCTTCCTCAATTTGAGTGTATCCCATTCGTAAAAAGCGAATAATCCGGTCTAATTCTTGAAAAGACAAGTGGTGTAATATTGGCACTTCGCTCGTTAATGCCCTAAAAACAGGCTTAACCATGGTGTTTCCTCTGTAAAATAAAAATCTGATGTCTCTCAAATATTAGAGAGGATAAAAATTTAGGCTATATTATATAAAAAATATGAATTATAATCTGAGCAATGATCTTATGTAATTCAAAAAAAAAAATTAAAACGACATTGTTACAGAGCCAGCACTAATGAGTTTGTTAATGAGTGTAAATAACGGCATTGATTTTTCCACAAAGTATTTTCTTTTCTCCTCTCGGCATTTGTGGTTTTTAACTTACTTTCGGTCAAAAAATTTATTCTGTTCGATCGCGAAATTGGCACACCCTACGATGAATAATCATAATATGAGTATATGACACAAAAAGGGAAAAAAATTTAAAAAAAAACACAGTGAACCTTTGAAGTTGACCATTCTGGTCACATGAGACTTTGACCGAGAGCCCTTTCTGGTCTACTTCCTGCTTTTTGTATTCATTCATCAATCATTATTTGTAGACAATGCCATAGACAGGTCTCGTTTATGTCCACGTGCGCTGCACCCGTTATCTAAGACTCGATTGCTTTCGCCAAAAGAAATAAGAGGATCTATCGGCGAATAAATAACAGTTTAGAAAATTTAAAATTGTGCACGTGTTCATTCGGAGGCTGCATGGAAATTTATTTGCCAAGGCCTCTCTCTCTGGCATTTATTTATTAGTATAATACGCACGCAGCGTTGAAATCCATTTGAAGTTTTCAACAAGCTATATCATTATAAATAAATGTATAATATTGCCCCTACCTTGACTTGTTGCACAACGGCTGTTGAACTTGAATGGAGGAATTCTAACCATTTATATTTATAATAAGGGATTCCCATTTACGATTACAAGTAATTAAACTAATATCAGTGATTGTGACAAAAACAAATTCTATGCACGTACTCTAAATAAATAAATAAGTAGGGCAACTGTTATGTTAAACTCAAGTGTCATAAATATTGTATTACAAAAATTTTTTAAAAAATTACAAAATTTGGATTTGTATTATAAAACTATCATGGGATTTCACAGATGGCCAAAGGAATTAATTAATTAAAACCCTCTTATATCATTTGATTAAAAAGCATGAGATGAGACCGGGTAGGTTTCAGAGATAGACTGGAGCAAGCCGTATGGAATCTGCATACTCAAAATCAAATAAATGGGGCTTATAATAATATCAACTTGATTTATCCACAAGTCGACGTTCAAAACAAGAAAGAGAACATCATATCATATAATAAATCATATATACTGACAAGATTACTGTCGGCATTAATTTATTTGTAGCAAAATAATTTACAATATCACTTTCGCAATGCATTACGTGCGTGCAATCAAACCGAAAGCCTATAGCCAACAAGTTCAGTGTCCAAATAGTTCGATATCCTTACAGCGGGAACAATGACTGTGATAGCTTTACAAAAATATTTGTTGAAACTTGGAGCTCAGAAGCAAAGATGCAGACATTCGCAAATAAAACTGTATATACAAACAACATCAACTACAGTACCGATAATGGCTCCTGTCCAACAGCGGGGTCATTAGGAAAAATATTTACATGCATAATTTCATTCATGAATTACACTACAGCATAAACCTCAATACGTAGATAAAAGGAACTAGAAACATAAGCCATCTACCACTACAACCATCCACCTAATAAAGAACTAAAAACCAACTGAAAAACCAGTGACCAGAACACTTCATTTTTCACAATAAACAACTTTGTTCAAAAATTGAAACCATCACAGATTGCAAACCTGTCGGCAGATATCACAACTTCCAGAAGATGCAAAATATCTTGTTATTTAATGTTGATTGAAAAATGTAGATAGCCTATATAGCAAATCCAAGAGATTATCCATAGAGATTACCATCCATAAACAAGATTTTTAATAGATACAACTTAAAAAGGCTTTGTTAAATGCAACCAATTGACAGGATACAGATCAGATCAGAACAAAATCTTACCTGTGGACAGCCTAGAGTGTAACCACCACAGCTTGAAAGTTGTGAGCGAATTTATGGCTTCTAGATCCTGTTATTTGATGTTTGTTAGAAAAAGACGGGCAGCGAATCCAAGAGCCAAGAGACCTTTCATAAATATTAGTAGGGTAATCCAAGAACTAGATTCGAAAGAGATATCATTATAAGTAATTTCAGGTGGTCTGAAGAAGAACAGTATAAGACAATTGGATGTAGCATCACATACAATCCAAGCCCAATGTGAAATTCCATGTCGGTAATAACCAGGCAGTTATGTTGCCTGATGATCACTTGTAATATGATGATATGATGCCGCAAGTGTTAGAGGAGAAGCTTGAAAGCCGACCTTAGGCCTTGCAGTTTGGGTGCATTCTCCGAGAGCTTCCTCTGTATCCAGCGAGCTTTGGGCATCATTAACTGAAATAATTTCGTTGATGATTATCAAAACAGCAAGGTTATAGATGATCCTCAAACAAGATTGTGCCCACTATTGCGAGGCCCCAGGTCAGCCTTTAGAGTTCCTCCTCAGTTTTCACTGAGAATATCAGTTTCAATATTCAGGTAATCTCTAAAACTTATTCCTTCCTTTTCAGCTTAGTCAAAATTTGGTTTCTGAATTCTGACCCACAGAAACATCTTGTATCTTCAGTAAATCTATCTGCATGTTCCAGAGTCAGCTCCACTAGGCTGACTGCCCTATTTGTTGTGTTGGAAATTTTCCTGCATATTGCTCACCATTGATTGCAAGTTTGTTGTTTCAAGATAGGTTGAGGATGTGACCTGGAGAGTTAACTGGTAAAGCCCAAGTATTAATATCTGCTAAAATTAATAGATCATGGTATGTCTTGAAGGAATTCCAATCTTGAACATGATTGATCAGGGTGAGGACAGCGGAAAGATGAAGATCTTGTTTACATTGCCTGCAAGAATATGCACTTTTGTGTTTCAATCCTAACTCTGATCCGATGAGACTGGTAATTGTTATATGTGTTCTAGACATCAGCATAGTTATTTTATTGACAAATGCTGACTTGCCAGTGACTGCCTCCAGTGTGATCCACAAGACCTTCCCATAATCCAGCCTTCATCAGTCTCTGGCACTGGTAATTCAAGCTCCTTTTGGAAATCCTTTGGCTTGCATTACAATCTCCATTTCCAGGTCCATCTGTCAAACAATTTCTTTTGAACCTAAAGCAAAAACTCAAGTCACGCATCAAAAAATCAATTGAACCTAAACCATCAAGTGGATCTAGATTCTTTCTTAGTTTTCACTTTAACCTCTACTCTAAGAAACAGAGGCACAGGACTACATTCTTATGACAAATTACTTAGTTCCTTGTTATTGATCCTTCTGGCATCTTGTGAGAAGATCAAGCCATTTCAATCCCAAAATTAGTGCAAACAGAATTGAGTCCAAAGCTAAGTTGAATGAATCTAATCACTTTACAGGGCCTAGGGTCAAATTATATTCAAGAAATGTTGATGTGCATTTAATACGGATTGAAAATACATTTTACTTTTCAGGCATAATTTTTAACGTGAAGAGCTACAATTACTTTTCTCAATCTCAAATGTAGGAATTGTAAATACTGGAGTCCCAGTATGCAGCAATGAAGCTATTAGGATAAATGCAACATTGATGTTGATGCATCCATGTCAACAAAAGGGAAAAAAGCAACGGATTCACAGAAAATTGGCAGAGAAAAGAGTAAATCCTATAAAGTGTACTGAAATAAACAAAACCAGGGCTCAATAATTCTTGTAACAAGTACTTTCTATCAGAAAGTCGTGTACTGTTGCTAAATTTACCAACTTTTAGAGCATTGTCGCTACAAATAAATTTGGGAGTTTGCTTGTAACTGGTAGAACAGCTCATTATGAAAATAAGAGTTCCAGAAATGTATATTTAGTGTTATTAGCTCTACATCTTGCCAAAACAACTTAATAATAATTTCCCATTAAAAACTGCTATTTTCAAATTCACAGAATAACAGTGTAGCAGTGAATTATGACCTAAGAAAGTCAAATCAAGGTTCAATTTTTAAATGGCAGATGAGGTGTAGTCTCAAGATAATAAAAAAATCAACAACAGTCAGCCAAAATAGATTTGAACAATCTCTATAACCGGAAAAAAGAAAAAAACACACACACACACACACACACATATATACATACATATACATACATATACATATACATATATACATACATATATCCCCACTTTAATAAAGTGAGGATGTCCTCACTAGAGAATGATTATATATTTATATATATATATATATATATATATATATATATCCTAGTTTGGAAGATACTTTCACTCTTTTGCCACCTGAGTTCCTTTCATGCCACATGACTTTCTTCTTCTTCAAACACATTCTAGAAGAGGATCTTACTCTAAGCAATCTACTTATCCATTTGTTTTTTTTTTTTTGGTAACCTTTTCAATACCAAGAATGGGAAGACAGAGTAAAGAAATACATATTAACTGCTAGTCTTGTAAGCTTTATTTTGGTTCATGGTCAAGGATACTGAAATTTTTTTACAGATCATGAGGGAGGAACGCTGATGCTAGAAGTTTTAGCTGAGTTTTAAATGACATAAAGAAAGATAAAAATTCCAAACAATTGCTGTCATATCACTTTTCCGCTTCTGTGAGCAGAATATTCAAATTAAAGAGATGCAGAAATACACCAAAGTTAGAACATTGAGAAGAAATAAATTGAATGCCTAAAGGACATGATCAGCCAAGCACGAAAACTACAATTTAGAAAGTTTGTTCAACATTAATAATATTTTACAATTTAGCGCAAACTAGTGAACTATCTGGAAAATGATGTCCTTTTGGTTAGTTATTCTGTTGTGAAATGGGGTTGTAATTGTGCATGATATTCCTATTTCCTCCTTTGCTATATGCTGAGATGCATCCTCTTTGATGCTATTAACGATTAATTTTTTAATATTTTCTCAAGATCGCCACATTCATAGACGAACAGATAGGGCTCCGCAAAGACACAAAAGGCCAATTAATTGCAGTAAAATAATAACGTTCAAGTAGGGGTTCATGCATAGAAGTTTAAGTTTAACTGAAAACACTATGTTGAAAAAAAGAGCTAGGTTGAAGTTTACATACGGATTTAACACTATTTCAAAATGTTGACTGAGAGTTTGAGTTAGCCGAGTCAAATATTTATTGGTCACACTGTTTGGTAAAAGCCATGCTCTCATCCACATAAGAGAAGTAATAAGAATTACGAATCTGATGAAAATTGCAGAAAACTAAAAGCTTCAGACCTCTATGTACCAATTCTATACTTGCAGAGTTAACAGGCAACACCAGCTGCCACTTACAGCGGTAATTCTATAAAGGGTCTTGCTAAGTTAGTAAGTTACATTTTATGTAAATTACAGTCAAACTATTTCAGCCAATGACCCCACCGCCTATTACTTATTTTTGTCTAGTTACATCAAATGTAACTTATCCATAAAGATGATACGACTTAGTATGACCCTATAAATCACGACACTTTCAATTCTTTCAGTATTTTGGAGTGTTGTTAATAATTGTACAACACAGTTTTTTCACTATTTAACGTACTTTAAGGCGTGGGACACTTGGACTTAGATCAAGTCTCAATTTCAATTGCCTTTTTGAAAATTTAGAAAGATGCTCTAAGGTATTAAATGATGAGAGTGGTTGGCAGTTGAGACTGGTTAAATAATAGAGACACAGAACTGCTAACACAATTGCAACCGTTGAATGCTTCCCACTTTTTAAAATACATTCACTGGCCCTACAATTACATCAAAGCAACGTTGCATAAAAACTAGAAAGGGCTTCTATTTCATTGATTAATAAGCCGAAGGGCAAAAAATTCTATTTCATAACTGGTCAAGCAAAAAATTAATAGAAAAGATTTACCTGCACCATGACGATTGTGCAATGAGTTGGACGTGAAATGGGATAAAGACTCTGAGATTGACGGGATCACAGTTCAATTCCTAAATCTGAATATTGTCATAAAGCATTTGATAAAAAAGCAAAATAACAGAACAAACGAGGCTAGATGAATCCTCTAAGGCATGTGATTGAACAATCCTGTTAGTATTACAGGCCAAACAAAGAAAAACCATTATGCATCTGTCACGTAGGTGTTTAGCAGACTCAAATTCATTGGAAGCATATATATTCCTAGTTAATAAGCTTGTTCATCGCCACCCATCTCCAATTATTGTTGAATAAAATAATAATATACTCGATCTTTTTTTTTTTTAACTTGTTATAATTATATACATATATTATAATCTCAAATCCATTAGGATTCTAGATATATTACAATTATGCATATGTGGGGATCGAATTCACACACTCGCGAATTACCATGGGGTGACTAGGCACAATGGCCTACTAGATCTTTTCTTACTTTCACATTTAAGGTATAAATATATTATCCTGAGAGTAAAAACATTGAATTAATCAGCTGCAGCATTCCAGAAACCAAAAAAACCAAATCAAAAGTCATCCACTAAAGAAGATGATAAACTTGCTAATAAGTCCAAAGATCCATTTTTCACTAAGCAAATTAAATGGATTTCTAGAAAGGAAAAATTATTAAAATAGCTGCAATCATAAGGCAGGTGCCTTGTCAAAAGACCAAATCCAAAACAAGATCTGTTTTCTTTGCTTTGTCTTCACACTTTTAACACAAAATCTTGTCTAATACAATGCACCATAAAATTCTAACCTCTTAATTAACTAAAAGTCTAAAACCCAATCTAATACAAGAGCCGTCATACTGTTTAACCATTTTAATTCACTAAGCTTTCAAATAATATTTTATCAAAACGTGCAACTTTTTTGAAACATCAAGGAAACCCAATCTATAGGACCAAAGCAAAACTAGTAGCAGAAAACGACAAAAGAGTCGGATGAACAGTATACCTTGATTATCTGCCGTTCATGATTCTTTTGACCTATCTCAAACTTGATCCAACGGCCGAAATACGACAAGCAAAATCAATTAGGATAATCAATAATGTGAGAAGGAGCTTTCCTTCTTGCATCGTCGAAGGTCCGTTGAAAAGTCAGCTATTGACAATAGCTCAAGCCTATATAAGCGCTGTAAGAGTGAACCTCATTCATCACATTCAAAATCTCTTTAACATTTTCAAGATTCAAAAGCTCTATAAGTGACACAGGTTGCTTGGTTGCTATGGCTACACCAATTGAAAAATCTGCGCTCGAGTTTATCGAGCAACAATTGTTCAGCGAAAATTCTCCTACTGCGAGATTTAATTCGAGTTTGTCGAGCGATACTTGTTCGCAATCGCAGACCTCCAGCTCTGTATCTTCAGATCATAGTTTCTTCAACGATGCCGTTTTCTTCGAATATGAATCCAGACCTCAAATCATTGATCTTGTTACACCGAAATCCACTAATACTTGCTCTGAATTGACTGACGATTTCTTTGAATTTGACATTAGACCTCAAATCCAATTGCAACCGAACAATTATAGCTCGGAATTCGAATCCAAGCCTAAATTATCTCCAAATTCAACCTCTCAATCGTCTCGCAAACCGTCGCTGAAAATCTCAGTTCCTAAGAAAGCCGAAGGTCATCATTTCGCCGACCGGAAAAGCAAGCCCAAACCTGAGAGTTCGGAAGAAAAACATTACAGAGGAGTTCGACGGAGGCCGTGGGGAAAGTACGCGGCCGAGATCCGAGATCCGACCCGGAGAGGCGTACGTGTCTGGCTGGGGACATTTGACACGGCCATTGAAGCAGCCAGAGCGTACGACCAAGCAGCTTTCCAGTTGCGCGGCTCGAAAGCGATCCTCAACTTTCCTCTTGAAGCCGGCAAGTGTCACTCAAACGCTGCTGTGGCTGGCGAGTATGACTCGAGCGCCGAGGCTGGCGCGTGTGAAACGAAACGGAAGAGGGACTGTGAGAGCGAAGAAGAGGAGAGAGAAGTGAAGGTGGTGAAAACGGAGTCTGCGGATACGGTTAATGAATTTCCTTTGACGCCGGCGAGTTGCGCGGCGTTTTTGGAGTTGGAATGGGACTGTGATATGAAAGGGATATTTAACGTCC
Source organism: Murraya paniculata (assembly GCA_030449075.1). Classification (NCBI taxonomy): domain Eukaryota; kingdom Viridiplantae; phylum Streptophyta; class Magnoliopsida; order Sapindales; family Rutaceae; genus Murraya; species Murraya paniculata. The sequence continues at coordinate 1,293,123 of JAEVFN010000030.1, forward strand.
CTCCATTGTCGCCGTTAGGCTTTCGACGGTTGATGGTTCTTTGACTTTTGACTTTGTGTAGTATAATTGATGTGGCGAGTATTGTGTCTGACGTGGAGCTTTTGGATTGCATATGCACATACAAATCTTTTTGAAAAATAAAATTACTTTCATTAATTCTTGGGGCTTAGAAAATGAATTGATTGATTTTACTCTATATAGTTATGGCTAAAATACCTCAGTTCACGACGTTCGCGGAATCTGATTCAGTTATCATTGTCAATGAACTTGACTGGCCTTCAACTCAATTGCCACAAACCTGAAGGCCAAGGCCTCAACTTCTACAAAATTAACGTCTCTGCTCTGTTAACGTATTATATTTTGAAGCTGCTAATAAACCATCCATGTTATTTAAAATCTCATTATGCAGTATTTAATTAACAAATTTGTGCAAAATTAATTCAAACATATTATCATATGAGTAATGCAATTTATTCCAAGTGAAGGTAGTGTTCATCACATACATCAAAGGTTAATATACTAAATAATTTTTAAAAAATTGTCCAACTTGTTGAGATCAAGACAATTACATTTTAAAGCACCTAAACCAGCCATGTTCTTTCAAATCTCATAATCTATATTTAATTACTAATTCATTCAAAAATAAATTATGCGAGACCATAAAAAATATAAAAATTAAAAGGAAAAAAATCTGTTACAAAAAAATTACGCGCACACACACACACATATATATGAGTTTTGATATAGTTTAGAATCCTGAACTTTATTACATTATCGCTTTATTAAAGGGAAAATACTAATAAAATACAAAAGATAAAAATTTTAATACATTGGAAATTATTATTATTTTTTGGTTATTGTATTGAAATATATATATATATAGAGTCATTTTTTAATGCAGACGCCTTTATTTTTTTTAATGCAAATATATTTTTAAGCCTTACAATTTAAGAGAGTTAATTTTTGATACTATTAAACCGCATGTCTTTATAGTTCATTTAAAAATAAGTTTATTAAATCCCACGGCTTAATATTGTCTGCCTTAATATATATATAAGCTAAAAGATAAAAAAATAATGCATTTGAGTCTGTATTTTTTTTTTTTTATCTTTTAACTTATCCTGACTTTGGAAAACTACATACATATATATATGCACTTTAAGTATTAAATCTTTAAAATTCTACGGTTTTAAGATTTTTTTAAATTTTTCCCGCACTTTAAGATTTCGGACTAAAAAATTACTATATATATATATATATTATATACTTGTGTTGAAAGAGAAAGGAGTAGATTTTACAATGATTACTGTAGCAAAAGGGAGAATGAGTGAGATACAAGTTTTAAAATCAAAGATTGACCAAGATTGTTTATTGAGCAAATAGTAAGATACTATATTCGTTATACATCCATCTTCAACATCGTCATTGTTACCTTTTCTTATTCATATATCATTACGTATACTTGGATGGAACTGCCCATTAAGCTTCGACGAGCTGCCTTGCCTTGCCTTAATTTCTTTTTATTCTCTTCTTTCCGTAACGCATGATCATATAGTAAGCGGTGTCACTGTCATCACCTTCACCATTTATTTTTATCACCTTCATTAACTAGCTATATATGTCAATTCTCTCGTTTGTTCTGCGCCCCACCCCCCACACCAAAAAAATAAAATAAAATAATAATAATAATAAAGAAAAAGTTTATCTCAGTTGTTGAATACTGCTCGTGCATGCATGGGTAGAGTTGCTAGTAGTGATAACAATAAAAGGGTTGCCACTTATGCTGTAGCCTTGCTGTAACTAGCTCTCTCAATAATAGTTGAGGGAGTTGGGTTAAGTCATGTAGCCGTAGCTTTTCCTATACTTCTCTTACAATTGGATAGACAGACGTAAATTTTTTCTTTCATAAATGTAGATAGCAAGCAGATCTATGTTCCAATTTTCTTTAATATTTAGAAATTAAAATTTTCTCATCATTTGAGTTCTCCTGATTATTTAAAAATTTTTTTTTTTGTGTCTTTTAATAATAATGTGAGAGTAAGATTTAATTTTTTTTTTAACTATCATTTACCCACATGAATTGATTCTTATGAGAATTTGGGATATCACGGAAAATTCTTGATCCAAATGTTAGTTGGGGCTAGAGATATGTGTAGGTTTTGCTACAATAAAACTAATTCAAATTGGTCTTTTTGATTGAATATATCATTAGATCGCTAATTATAAAGATACGAGTATTAAATCTTGTATTTTTTTCTCTCTCTCTCTTCTTTCTTTATGAAATTTTAGTATTTTTTTTCTCTCTTTCTCTTCTTTCTTTATGAAATTTTAGTGTTACTCATAAAAAATTAAAAATGAAAAATAAATCGTTGATTCAAGCAATTGTCGATCGAAAACGACAATTTTCAACAAAATCCTTTAGCCGGTAAGCATGCCATGCAATTTCATGAATTAAAACACCCATAGAACTACAAACTCCTAACGTCTTTTGTATATAGAAACATGTTGAGGTAAGCATTTAAGGTAAGGTTCTGAACCCAAACTTCATACAATGAGCAGCCACGATTTTTGGTGAAATAATAATAATAATCATCATCATCATCGTCGTCATCATCATCGTCCTTTGAATCAATGATTTTATATTGAGACTAATAAGCATGACGTATCATTACATAATGTCTTGCATAAGAGGATCGAAGGTATTTATTAAGGAAATGTGTATGTGTAATATTCAAACTCGTTAGTCAAAGTCTGCAAAACTCGAACAAATATATAAAACATAATTATGACCGGTCGTCCCTCAAGGACTACTACCTCGCCCCTCTTTAATGTCTTTCTTCATGGATAGTTGATTGGTTGCGACGCGAAGCAAAGATTGCCCCCACGTCGCCTGTCAGATAGTTATTAATACTGTGGGCTTTTGAATGTTGACTTTGATGAATTCAAGATCCCAAGAAGAAGAGCTCGTTTCGGTCAATGCATGGCAATTAACCACGTGAAACAGAATTTAGACCCATCAATCATTCGAGGATTGGTTTGATTTGTGGATCAGAGACTTTTGTTTATGACCTATGTCAAATTCAAGAGGCTGCTTAAGGGACCCTAAACCCCTAGTAACTGCTCGCTATTTTGTTCATCGCCGGTCAGTCTGTTCGTATCCGGCCTTCAAAGAGGGCTTTGAAGCTGCCGCATCGCAGGTCAATCAGAAGAAAACAAAACTATAATATAGGCCCAGCCCAAAACCCAACAACCACTGGCCCAATTATTTGAATCCACGCTAACTTGCGTCCGGCAATTGTTAGGATAAGAACACGTGCAACAAACATGAAACGTCCATTTACGACGTTGCATCAACTTCATCTTCGTTATACAGTTTATAGAGGCAGACAACATGTATCTTAGAGCTAGTGCTGCAATAATGTCCATTTTGGGTTAGGTCAACTAGAGGAATAACAAATAGAGTAGGCCAAATTCATTTGATTATTTCAATGCACATTTTGATTACCTTGTTGCAATAGTAATATATGGGTGCTTGCTTACATGCATTAGCCGACATGAAATTAAAAGGATCCTTTTTCCTTTTAATTATTGCGTGCTTCACTTATGCAATCATAAAATTTAAAATTTCACTCTTGCCAATGCCAGGGTTGCCGGCCCTCAAATTTTGTTGGCATGTGTACTCTTCGTTTTAATTAGAAATAATATGGGATGTACTTTCACTGTGTACGGTCAAGAAAGACCCATTATTGAAACGGACACAAAGTTCCAAAAACAAAGAGCACGACGAAGCAATATGATTTCTCCAATGATATTTGTACAGCAGCATGCTGCAGTTAATTTATCCTAGTTGAACAAGTCGGTAAGACTGTTGATCTTCATTTTATTCAGGGCCAGTTATATTTATTTGTTTGAACAAGTCTAGGATCACGTTGGCTCTTTTGATTATGTTGGTCGCTCACCCCCTCACAAGTGTGAGGATAGTACTTCAAATTTTCATAAAAATATTGTGGAGGCTTAATTTATTTTTTAAATTTAAATAAAATTAATTTTTTTTCTTTCAAAATGTGATTAGAGTTGACGTCTCTCGAATATTAGAGAGGGTGAAAGAGTTGACATTCCTCAAAGGCAGTTCTCTTTTACGAAATGTGAGTGGAGTTTACGTCTCTCGAATATTAGAGACGATAAAAATCTAAACAATACTAAACAGTACTATATAAGATTTGATATCTAGTCTCAATAATTATTTAATTGTAAATTTAGAGAGGGTGAAGGAGTTAACATCCCTCGATTGCAGTTTTTCCTTACAAAATGTGAGTAGAATTGACGTCTATCAAATATTAGAGAATATGAAAATTTAGACAGTACTGGACAATAATTATTTAATTATAAATATCAGTTGTTGTCTCATATAATATGAGTATAATCTAAACAATAATATTGTGTAATTTAAAAAATTATGTTGGTTGAGGTTTTTTAAAAAATTTTTTAGCAAAAGTTGAAGTTGTACTGTTAGTTGACGAAGATGGCACCGGCACTTCAATTTATTTCTTTTGTGTTTTCCTTTGATCTTGATTGACTAATAAAATTAATCTATTTTCTTCTTTTACATCTAGATCAATTTCTTTGCACTTAAATTTTGTTCGACGGTATCAAAGCTTGGTTGCCCATCAAATATTTGATTTTATTACTCAATTAAGATGAATGGCGCCTGCCTCTGTTGAAAAGCTTGTTGGTAATAATTATAATTATAATTATAACTAGGAGAGCAAGATTTGTGAAGTATTTTTTTCTGGTAATGAAACAAAATTCTAATAGATATCCAAAATGTAAATGCTCGTTAAGGTATTATATTTTAAGTTAAATGTTTATTTAATTTTTATATTTTAAAAAGTACTTTAAGATATTCTTACTGTTAAATATGTTATACTCTTATTTTTATTTTTTCTCTTTTATAGTAACACCCTTACAACAATATACTTTGGCATATTGATTAAAAAAATAGAAATTCATTAAAAAATGGCAATTCATTAAAAAAAATGGTAATTCATCAAACTAACCTTAAAATAACATAAAAATTTTAATTTTAGAATTAATTTGGTAAAATAATTTTTATAAAAATAATTTTTAATAAAATTGTTGTGAGGATATTAAATATTACTTTATGTTGGCCACTGTTAATTTATTTATAAATAATTATTAGTAAGATTGTTGCATATGTATAAAAAATTACTAGTTTTTCACACTAATATTTGTTGGTTAATTTACTAATAAATAATTATTGATTAACTTACCAATTGAGTTTTTTATAGATAAATTAACTAATGTCAAGAATATTGTTGGAAGAGTATCGTTATAAAAGGAAAAAAAAAATAAAGGTAAGAATGTAACATATTTAAGTACAGAAGTATTTTGATGTGTTTTTAAAATATACGGATTAAACGGACACTTAGCGTTGAGTTGTGTCGAAAATGGACTACTAATTGCGACAAAGCTTTATTTGCTCTGTGAACATCGATCAGTAAAGAGTGCATTGAGCATGTTACCGAAGCAAGTGCGGCCTTGTGGGAGATGCTTGAAAGGTTGCTCACTAAGAAGAATTCAACGTGGCTGAAGTATTTGGAGAATGAACTTGTTGGGACGACTTAAAGTAGTCCTTTAGTTGAAGAATATTTTGTTAAAATTAAAATTTTGTGTACTGAAATTCCAGAGTTGGATTCGGAGGAGCCTGCGAGTGATGCACGTTTGCGTCATTATTTTCTTCATGGTTTGCAGAAAGAGTTTATGCCTTGGTCTCTTCTATTAAAGCATGGGCAAATCACCCATCAATTATTGAGTTAGAAAATTTGCCTTCAAATCAAGAAGCACGGGAGAAACAAGCTACTAACAGCAGCAAGCCTACTTCACGAATGGAAGGTGTTCTATACATCAAGGACCAAGGGAAGAAGAATTTTTTTCATAATTTATCATCTGTTTAACAAATAAATATAAGAATTAGGTTATCAAAATATCACATTTTAGATATTCTCTTTTTAAGAAAAAAAACAACTTAATGCTCATATTTAGATATTAGAAAAAGAAAAATAAACATAGATATTGAAAAATATGTATTCAACATATTTATACTTGAGTCGAATTTAGACTCATTCAAATTTCAAATAAAAAAATAAAAGCAAGAGGAGACTAAATTGGAAGAGGATCCTAATCCTGCTCATCTAACACGTACGTTTTGTCATGTGCTGAGAAGCACGTAAACAAGAAGACTGCAAAGCTTCATGGTAACTTGCAATATGCGGCATGCATGCGGAAGATAATGTAAAGAAAGAACATAAAATCAAAACCATTACGATGGACGTATGTATATATCTTTGGGAATAACACTTTTTGCCGCGTTAATGCTGGCGGCGGACTTGCAGAAGCAAATATTTTGTCTTCTCTTCAGCGACCCTCGTGTCTCTTAATGTCACCAACTCATAGATTCTTGTTCATTGGTTTCTTCAACTATGGCCTTTTTGTGTGTAAGGCAGAATATACCTATATATGTAACAAGTCATTTCATGGCTTGCTTCCTGGACGATATGCAAAACTCTTTTCTCTGGTTTTTACAAAGTGGTTTTTGTTGTTTGCTCGATATCCGTGTTATAGGACTTGCTATTTGTTTGAATTTACATAGCAGGTTCGTTTTGTCTGCTTGCTTCTTGGATATTCATAACCAAGTTAATTTAAGATGTTATCTTGTTGGTAATCAGTTCATTTCTAGTGTACTTTAATTTCATGATCATGTAGATATTATCACATTGGATCCATTCTAAATTTGTTTAGATGATGAAATGATATGATATGTTCACTCTATTAATGTTTGTATCAACAATGAAGCTTTTGAGTACAGCCTCTATGCACAAAAAATGTGTGGGGGGTTTCGGTCATGTCCTTTTCAGAGAAATTAAAAAAATTCTGCATCGTGAAGCGGTAAGCTGAAATATATTGTTTCTTTTATCTGCAGATTGTTCATCTTCCTTTGCTGGGTGAGAGCTGAAGGAGCAGAACAACAATGGACAAGACAGCGATTGCCCTTGAGGCTATCAGCAAGGAAGCTGTTGATCTGGTAATCAATTTTAAGTTGCGATGCTGTTATTATTCTTATGCATGAGTGATAAGGTTCCTAAAATGGAAGTTGATTCTGGCAGGAGAACATACCCGTTGAAGAAGTTTTTGAGAAGCTAAAATGTACAAGTGAGGGTCTCAGTTCTGATGAGGTTCAAAGGCGATTGGAGGTTTTTGGACACAACAAACTTGAAGAGAAAAAGGTGTTTTTATAAGTACTTGCAGCTTCTATTTTCCTCTTTCCAATTTATCTTGAACTTACTTTTATCATTTCTTTCACAGGAAAACAAAATACTTAAATTTTTGGGCTTTATGTGGAATCCTCTGTCTTGGGTTATGGAAGCAGCTGCACTCATGGCCATCACTCTTGCTCGTGGAGGGGTAAGTCCATAGATAAGTATTTTTTGCTTTTATAATGGATATGTGAACTGGAGAGCATTTGATTGCATTGAAAGTGGTAGTGAGAAAGCAATATCTGTTCAGGGCAAGAATGTTGATTACCATGATTTCGTTGGCATCTTGGCTTTGCTTATTATCAATTCATCCATCAGCTTTATAGAGGAAAATAATGCTGGAAATGCCGCTGCTGCCCTTATGGCTCGACTTGCTCCAAAAGCCAAGGTTTGCCCACTTGCATACTTATTCCTTAAGAAGTTTTTTCTCGTTGCAGTCCACCAATTATCTCATTTTTCATTTACCTTAGCCTAGAAAATTCGTATTCTTCATCCATATATCTAATTGTTTTCACCAGGTTTTACGCGATGGAAAGTGGAGCGAAGAAGATGCTTCCGTGTTGGTTCCTGGAGACATTATTAGTATCAAGCTAGGAGACATTATCCCTGCTGATGCTCGTTTACTTGAAGGAGATCCTCTGAAAATTGATCAGGTATCCTATCCTGCCAGGTTGAGCAATAATTGTTTTAAAATGCTTCTAATCAGTGTTAAGATGCATATACTGACATATTTTATGATTGCTCGTTTATTAATCACACAAGATGTTGACCAATTGCAAGATTAGTCATTCCTCAATTTAATCAAGGGTTGTAACGAAATTATTTTCTGTTTACAGTCAGCTCTTACAGGAGAGTCACTCCCAGTGACGAAAAATCCTGGTGATGGAGTTTATTCTGGCTCAACATGTAAACAAGGTGAAATTGAAGCAGTTGTTATTGCAACTGGAGTACATACTTTCTTTGGAAAGGCAGCTCACCTTGTGGAATCGACAACGCATGTTGGGCATTTTCAGCAGGTTCATCTTAGAAACTCTTCTCAACCAAATATGGACTGAACTCGAGGCTCATTTGGGAAAACTTTAAGCTGGTTACTCTGTTGCTATTGTAAACATCCAGCTTTAGAAATTTATAACCAAAACAATGATGCCTAAATATATGAGACATTGATAATATTGCACATAATATAACATGAGTGTCAGGATTATGGACTTGAGATAAAATTATGCTCTATGGTTTCAGGTCTTAACTTCGATTGGAAACTTCTGCATTTGCTCCATTGCCATCGGAATGATCATTGAAATTATCATCATTTATGGGCATCAAGAAAGGCCTTATCGAGTTGGGATAGACAACCTTCTCGTGATACTCATTGGTGGTATTCCTATTGCTATGCCAACAGTACTTTCTGTTACAATGGCTATTGGCTCTCATCGTTTATCTCAGCAGGTCTCTGAATCTAGAATTGATCCATATCTTGATATATGTCAAGGACATTAATTTTGTTTAGTGAAAGGTCAACTTAAACATTACTTGACCTCCTGTGCAGGGAGCTATAACAAAGAGAATGACAGCTATTGAGGAAATGGCCGGGATGGATGTGCTTTGCAGTGATAAAACAGGCACTTTAACTCTCAACAAGCTTACAGTGGACCAAAATTTGATAGAGGTGGTAACTTTGCTCCATATTAATCATTTAACATCAGTAACTGAAATGATGTAACTATGGATCGGTTTCCTTATAATACCCGGCTTGAGAGCATATTTCAGTGCAAGGTTCATGTTGCGCTAAGTGAAACAAAATAGGTGTGTTGTTATGTCATTAATGTGCACCGCTGTTGTACTGCCAATACATTTTCTGTTCAATATCCTCATCAATTTTTACTTATTACTCCCCTGATATAGACTCCAACTTTCTGAATGACTTATCTAATTTATCACATCCAGCTATCATATTGGAATTCAAGTCGAGTTATTATCAACATCCATTTCCCTTCAGGTTTTTGCTAATGGAGTTGACAAGGATATTGTCATTTTGACGGCCGCAAGAGCTTCGAGGTTGGAGAATCAAGATGCCATTGATGCTGCAATTGTTTCAATGCTTGCTGATCCTAAAGAGGTACCAACTCCTATCAATAACGAACAATTTGATTGACAAATCTCAAGCATAATGCAATATCATGTTCCTTGAGAGGAAAGGCCTGCACAGGTCTATTACTGCTTACAGATTTGTAAATGCTGATGAACGTTTTGTTGCTTCTAGATATTGTGAAACTTCTGTACCAATTGAAGTGTTTTCTTGTATATTGTAAGGCACGAGCTGATATTACTGAAGTTCACTTCCTTCCCTTCAATCCAACTGACAAGAGGACGGCTCTCACATACATTGACACAAATGGTAAAATGCACAGAGCGAGTAAAGGTGCACCAGAACAGGTACAAAGCACCTCAGTTTTAGATAAAAGATTTTTGCCAATTATCATTTAATCACGGAAGTAATTGTCTTCTTTTATGTACATTTTAGATTCTTAATTTGGCCTGGAACAAAGCAGATATAGAGAAAAAGGTTCACTCAGTGATTGATAAATTTGCTGAGCGTGGACTCCGATCCTTAGGAGTTGCTCGACAGGTAATGACATATTCATCAATCCTATAATCTCCTGGAATCCCATTTCTTTGTTTCCTTTTATAAAGAAAGAGCTCTGTCACCTGTAGGAGGTACCTGCTGGTACCAAAGACAGTCCTGGTGGACCCTGGGAATTCATTGGCCTTCTCCCTCTCTTTGATCCTCCACGTCATGACAGTGCCGAAACAATTAGGAGAGCTCTAGATCTTGGCGTTAGTGTTAAAATGATTACAGGTGTGTATCACAACTGGTGAACTTTTCTTTTCCTGGCTGCACTTGTTATGCTTTATGATTGATAGGTACCACCGTAATCCTCAAGCTGAATCTGTTTGTGGAATTGATCAATACTGCCGTTTGAGTATCTACTCCGTTGAAATCATATTCCCGTACTAATTTTTTTTTTTTATGATATTTACCAGATTTATGTGTTGGTTGCTTTTCCAGGTGATCAACTGGCAATTGGTAAAGAGACAGGGAGACGTCTTGGAATGGGTACAAACATGTATCCTTCATCAGCTTTGCTTGGTGACAACAAGGATACTATTGTAGGTTTACCAGTTGACGATCTAATTGAGAAAGCGGATGGATTCGCTGGCGTCTTTCCTGGTAAATATATACATATGTGCCATGGTTCGTAAGATTTCAAGTCTGTTGTGTATTCCGTGTCCTGATTCCATGCTTTCCTGCAGAGCATAAGTTCGAGATTGTGAAACGACTACAAGCTAGAAAACACATAGTTGGAATGACTGGTGATGGAGTCAATGATGCTCCTGCATTGAAGGTAGCAGACATAGGAATTGCAGTGGCGGATTCGACAGATGCGGCTCGCAGTGCTTCTGATATCGTTCTAACTGAACCTGGGCTGAGTGTAATCATTAGTGCTGTTTTAACAAGCCGTGCTATCTTTCAGAGAATGAAGAATTACACCGTAAGCAAAAGTTCATTTTTCATGCTTGAAGGAAGTAGAGTTTTCACTAACATTTGGGGTTAGAATCCTCAGAGTACTAACTTTCTGAATCTTCCTTTTTTTTTTTTCTTTCTCCAGATATATGCAGTGTCGATCACAATACGTATAGTTGTAAGTTCCCCATATATTTGGTTAAACCGCCCCTGTTTTGATTCTTGGAATCATTTAGAGTTTTAGACATGATGCTTTCCATATTACTACTATCCACCGTGATGATCACTTTTCATTGGGAAATTGTTCTATAAAACAGCTGGGGTTTTTGCTGCTCACCTCGATATGGGAGTTCGATTTCCCTCCTTTCATGGTCCTAATCATCGCCATTCTTAATGATGGTAATACCCTTTAAGCTCACTTGTCTTTGCATGCAACTATTATCACATAAATGCTTAGTGATGCCCTGACCCTCTCTTTCGATATACTTAATTGTTATCTTGATTTATGAACTGGTTTCCAGGTACTATCATGACAATATCCAAAGACAGGGTCAAGCCATCACCATCTCCTGACAGTTGGAAGCTCCGTGAAATTTTTGCAACAGGCGTTGTCATAGGAAGTTACCTTGCCCTGACCACAGTTGTATTCTTCTGGGCTATTTTTGAAACCGATTTCTTTCAGGTTAATGAATTTTCTGATTAATCATTCTAGCCTAGAAAAAAATGATTTGGAAGGAAAAATAATTTGTGATTCACTCATCCCCCTTTATCGCAGAATCATTTCCATGTACAAAGTTTGAGGACGACTGGTAAAAAAATCCCCAAGGTACTGAATGGACAGCTAGCATCCGCTGTCTACCTTCAAGTTAGTACCATAAGCCAAGCATTAATATTTGTGACTCGGTCTAGGGGCTGGTCATTCACCGAAAGACCTGGTCTTCTGCTTGTTATTGCCTTCATCATCGCTCAACTGGTAAGCGGCTTAAAAGTTTAGGTATATGTGTTGCAGCAATGTTAAGGACCAAATATGATTTCTTATTCTTATCACATAATGATCTTGATCTTGTCATACTTCTTTCAGTGTAATAACATTCACATGAGCTGCAACCTTGATTCATGTTTCTTGTAAAAGTAAAAAAAAAACTCTCTTTGTTGAACTGCGCCCGAGGACTTGGATATTTTACAGTGAACTAACTTTGAAAGATATTTACAGGTTGCAACTTTGATATCTGGGTTGGCAACAAGTGATTTTGCTGGAATACATAAAATTGGTTGGCGCTGGACAGGTGTCATCTGGCTATACAACATTATAATTTACATGCTGCTTGATCCTATCAAGTTTGCTGTTGGATATGCACTCAGCGGCAGAGCTTGGAGTCTGGTGTATAACCGACGAGTGAGTGAATTGAAACCCACCCCCCCCCCCCCCCCCCCCAACCTTCCTCTCACGACCCAACTTTCTTGCCAAGCCAGCTAACGAGTGGCGTGTGTTAATTGTTATTTGGTATCTTCGCAGACGGCCTTGACCGCCCAAAAGGACTTCGGTAGGGAAGCTCGCGAAGCTGCATGGGCATCCGAACAGAGAACACTTCATGGCCTTCAGTCAATGGACGCAAAGATTGACAAGCACACATTCAGGGACATTAACATCATGGCTGAAGAAGCCAGAAGACGCGCAGAAATCACAAGGTTTGTGGAAATACATACATACATACATACATACTCTGCAACTGATCTATAACTTCAGCTAAGCGCACCTTCAATTCTTGTACGCAATGTAACACATCTATTTCGTGCAATGCAGACTAAGGGAGCTTCACACTTTGAAAGGCAAAGTCGAATCCTTCGCAAAGTTAAGGGGATTAGATGTTGATCATGTCAATCCTCATTACACCGTCTGAGTGGTTTCCCTTTTCTTCACTTGTTATTCACTTAGCAGGCATATCCCTATTCAAATTGATGAGCTCAAAGGCGGCAGCATTTCTATGAACTATCAATAAAAATCGTGATCATTTGTTGTGCCCTTTTCCCGCTTTGCGAGTATGGTATATTTTCACCCTGTGAGTTTGTGCCTGTGGAGAAAAATTAAATAAATTTTATTGTATGTTGAATTGTAACTTACCTTTCCCTTGATGATTTGATTAATGTTTGATTGTGATACCTTAGTTTACAAATTCATAATTATTTAAAAGGTAGGTCTATTTGCATTCTAAAATTTACCCTAAACATTCTATTATTTTGTGTTTTCATTTGCTAAATTTAAAAAAATTCAGTTTTATTTTCTACAGTTTTTAAAACATTAAAAAAAAAAACTTACTTAAACTAATTAAATTAATTTATTCAAGCCACTAATCAAACTATTTAGTACATCCAAAATGAATTACTAACAATTTAGTATATTTAGTATTGATTTGTACACCTAAATTTTTAACCTGACAATTGGGAAAAAAAAAGTCATTTAGCCAAAAAAAGGAAAAAAAAATAGAAGAAGAAGAAGTAGACAAACAAAATGAAGAAGACCAGAGAAAGGATGAAGAAGAAGAAGACAAAGAAGAAGAAGGAGAAGACCACAACTTTTTTTTTTAATCAAAAAGTAAAAATATGTTTAAAATATATTATTCATTCGCTCCTCGAGGCATTGGAAATAAAATTTTTAAGATTTATGATAAGAAAATTATGTATTGAATAGTGAGTGTGTTATACGAATATTCAGAATAATTATATTATATTAGTTTATAAAAAAGAGTCTTTATTTATTAGTAATTTAAATTATGAATATTTTTATAACAAAACTGTTTATTAAAATAAAATTATACAAAATATTTTTTACAGTACAAAAAGCCTCACCCATATATTTAGATCATTGAGTCACATTTATATCATCAAAAAAAAAAACTCGATAATTGCTACCTTGCAGCTGCTGTAAGTTACAGCAGCTGCAAAAAATGAATGAACAGTACCACACGTGGGACTAGTTTAAAGACTAGCCCACGGTGAAAATACATTGGCATCCCTGACTCCTTAATTAAGGACTAGTTTGACCGTTGGTGTGTGATATGCCATGACCAACAATCGTGAGTTACGAAAATGACTGAAATATCCTTTTGTAATGCGTTACATTACGTACAATCACTGAATCACATTGTCACAATCAAAATTAGTGTATAATAAGGGTACCATGGTTGTTTTGGCACATAACTTCCTCTTTTGATAGATTAATGTAATAATCATTCTAAGTCATCGAATTGATGGATTGATGAAATATCTTTCACCACTTACAATCAAAAGTTGTACTATTGAGCTTGATTAATAATTATCATTCCTTATGCGGTAAATTTTAATCAATCATACAATGACATAAATGTTAAGTACGCTGTAACATTAGATTGTTTTGACCAATCAGTAATTCAAATACCATAATCGATGATTATTTTTATATAACAACATGAGTTTTATAACGTAATGCATAATTGGATATCAATTAATTATATTAAGGTGTCAATATTGTATCTAATAATTTTTGTGACGGGTTTGTAAATGTTTTTGGGAGGTTCACAAGTAATTTTAAAAAACCAAAAACTAATTTTAGCATTTGATTTTTTTCAAAAAAAAAATACTTTTGGTAAAATCACTTATTTTATAGAAGATTTTGAAAAATAACAGGGGATGAATACCTTTTCCAAATCTGATTTTAAAAATCAGTTTTATACATAATATAATTTCATATATATTCTCATATATGTTATAAAAATATAAAATTATCCTTATTAATTAGAAAATAAAATCATTAAATTTAAACAAATTATTATTGTTACCAATTATATTGAGATAACAAGATAAAAATCAAATTAATAATATAAAAATATGTATATTTTAGTAATCAATTATTGTATTTACACAATAAAAAATATTATATATTTATATGTGTGTGTAAATAATTTTTATATAACATTATGTTCATTTCAATCATTTATATTTTTACAACATTTAACAGTAAGATTTACTAAACACAAATTATTGATTTAAACCCTATATAATGAGTACTTTTTTTTAAAATATAATGAGTCCATGATAAATTAATTAGAGTGATTAATGTTTTGTAAATAGGATTTAAAATTACCCAGAACAAAACACATATTTATCTAAAGAATGGAAACACATATTATTTGCATAAAGATTGAGTTTTTTATTCTTCAATTGTTTATATGTATCATATAATCAAAGGACCACTTATATTTTAAGGATGTCTAGTTGTCTACCTCCACCCAAATTTTATTTTAGAGAGAACACATAAATCCCTATAAGGAGGCTTGATTCGTATGTGAGAGCTGCAGTCCACCACTCGACTATACCAATTGTGTTAATGTCCGTCTAAAGCAACTTTTGATGTGATAACTAAATTAAAAATATACATAAGCTTCTCAAGGACGGATACTACATGCGGATATTCTATGGATTCATATTAACATCATGTAGTGTTAACGTGTTGTTATTTAAATAACTATAACATCATATGGTATTAACGTGAATCTGCATTTAAGTATCCACAAATGAGATTATGAGAATATATATTCTCTTTAAAGTCTTTTCATTTATATACTCAAAATTACATGCTTTTTCCTTTCTCACCCAACAAATTAAGCAAATTATAATTTTATTAAAAACTGCTTTTAGTGTTAATTATTATTATTATTATTATTATTATTACTCGTGAAGTGTGAATGCTGCTTTGTTAGTTAGGGGGCCTAATCCAATATCATCATGTGGATTGCACTCATGTCGTTTCCTTATCACACCTGTATTTTTTTTTTAAGTTTTCAATCACAGAACCAAATCCACCGAATTATTAGATAGAATAAATATTAAAAAAATATGGAGTTTCCTAGCTGCTGTAAAATTATGTAAACAGTAACTACGTACGCTATTGTTTATGTAATTTTGCAACAATTATACGTTACAATTGCTGCAACTTAGCAAAATCTAAAAAATATTTATATATTATCTATACAAAATAAGAATATAATTTATATTTATTTATCTGACGCTTATGGAATCATCATGTCCAATGAATAATACTAGACTTTTATAATTTCAAATAGTATTTTAATATTTTATGCCGATCATGATAAATAAAGTGTACCGTTAATTCATCCAAATGAATTACTAATTTTGTTATAATAGAATCTTTTCAATATTTTTATTATATTATATTTATTGGCTACGGCGAGATACTATTATGGCCCAAGGAGTGCCAGTGCGCAATCACCTCACTTTGCCGAAGCAACCACCGACGAAGGCCTCGGCAAGTTATCTAAAAATCACGTGCTGCTGCTGCTGCAAATGCTGTCCACGCAATTCCCAAGTCCATCGGCAATTCCGCTTTTACCAAACGCGTTGTGCAGTACGTGCGCAAACGCGCTCCTGCCTATTCGATTCAAGTAAAATTTGCAATTTGTATACACCGCTATCAAATTTTCAAGAGATTTTTTTTTTTCTTTTTAAAATGGATATTATTATAAGTAGTATTTTACAAAAAAACTCAAAGATTACAAGTTAAGTAACAAAACAACTCAAAATAAAATTAGCTAAATCTCAAATTATAAAAATACTTTAAATAGTGTCACACTAGTACACTACTACTTTACAAACTATCGTCCAATGAAATTTTATTAGATATACACTAATCACTATACTGAAAATCATAATAAATATATTGTCTACACACGACATAATTGCATTAAATGGTGATGTGCCCATATGATGTTACTGATGTTTCTCCTTTATCTTTATAAAGTTTCATCAGGATTTAGCATTCAATTTTTGTTTTCTTAGAACCAATACATTGATTACAATTCAAGACTCTGTTTAGATATTTTTGTATGCTTGCAAATATTTAACAGAAAACCTTCTCAGGGTGGCCTATACAAACTTTAATTGAAGAGGCTAACAAGTGAAGGAAAATAAATTTAAACCAAATTAAATCCTATTAAAAACTTTCCTACAAGACAGCATTGTATTGCTAATAGTTAAGTCATGAACTTTACATTTTGTAAGATTTCGACGTCCAGATCAGATAAAAATAATGTTATTATATGAACCCTCTGATTATTATGATATAGTATTTTGTTTTATGTCTCTGAAAGTGGAATTATTAACTTTTAATTTTTTCAAATACTAGCTATATTATGAAAACAATGTGGATTAATGAAATAATCCTTATTCCAAAGAATATTTGCATCATTAGAAACCAGAATTGTCTTCACATTATAACAAACGATTAAATGAATATATACGTATCAACAAACCTCTTCAAGAAATTAGCTTACGCATCTTTGTCTTCCTTGTAAGAATATGCTTGCCCTACACCCACCGCCAAAATAAACAAACTGTGTTAACTCTTCATATGATATTATGCTACATGCCCATCAACATTAACCCTGATTACGCGGATAAAAGCCTAAGCTTAAGCATGGCTCTTATGGGCAGCAATTGTTATTGGACACGTCCACTTTCATTTATTTGTTTTGATCTATTTGAATTATTTTAGTTTTCTCACTTTGTCATGCAAGTTTTAGTTAGCTCCGAAATCCCAATGACGATGTATCTTATGCCTTTTCTTGTATAATGTCTAGTAATTCCAACATGACAAGGAATCAAAATCAGAATTTTTGGACGAGTCCTGCGTACAGTTATCTGGGATACGCTTATTATATATTAAGACGTTGATTTCACTGATTTGTCACAAATTTGGCTCAAGGTAGTTGAGTTTATACTCTTGTCATTAATGGAGTTGAAATTGCTTGGCTCCAAGTGTGTATCAGCTTCTTTGCTATTTCAAAACGGAGGGACAACATCTTCAAGCTTCAGGCATGGGGTTAGTATCAGATTCTCGCCCCAGCTTTGTTCTTGCAGAGGTAATTGAAATATTGCAAAGTTATGTCATTGTTTAAATCTGTTCTGTTCTGCTGTAATCTTTTTAATTCATTTTTGTGTTCAGGGGTGTTTCCAAGGGTTTCCGAAAATGCATATTTGTGTAAGATAGGTATTGGTTCAAGTGACCAAGAAAATCTTGTGAAAGGCGATAATGTGTATCGGATTAATGACGTAAATGGGGCAAGTTCAAGTATTTTTTCCAGGAACCTGAGAGTGCTTGACTTCTTTAATGACGAATATGATGGTGTTGTTGTTGACCCAAAGAGATTGCCCTCTGATCCAGACGCCTTTGGTTCAATCCTTCGTCTCTCTCTTATTCATTGGAGGAGGATGGTAAATTTGTTTAATGGATTGTGATTTTTCTCTGTTTAGTGGATGATGTGTGCTCACGGAATATGTCGTTACCTTACAGAAGAAGAAGGGAATTTGGCTCAAGTTGCCGCTGGAAAATGCAGAGTTTGTTCCAATTGCTGTGAAGGTGATTTCTAGATACTTAACAAGACTTCCTTTGGGCGTCGAATTCACTTTTGAGTCACTTTATTTAAGCTGAATACTTTGACTACAGGAAGGGTTCAAGTACCACCATGCTGAACCAGGATATCTGATGTTAACATATTGGATTCCCGATGGGCCTTGCATGCTTCCTGGTAACGCTACTCATCAAGTTGGAATTGGGGGATTTGTCATCAACGACAACAAGGAGGTATAGCTGCTTGAGTTTTCGATTTTACGAAATGATGGAATTGCTTTTGCTGATTGGGGCCTAATAGTTATTATGTCCAAAGAGCCATTGCATACCTAAAAGTTGGTGTATTTGCACCGGAAATAGAAAGTCATTAGCCATGGATATAGTCTTGATACAAACTTTCTATAATGATTGCGGCGACAGGTTCTAGTTGTACAAGAGAAATACTGCAATCCAGCATTTGGTGGTCTTTGGAAATTGCCTACTGGCTTTATTGTTGAGGTACATGTTTTGAGTTCGGATCTTCACATCAAGAATGGCTTTCATTTTACAAATTTTGTTTTAATTAGTAACATGTTTTAGTAAATCAGTCAGAGGAAATTTTTAAGGGAGCTGTAAGAGAAGTCAAGGAAGAAACTGGGGTAAGAAATTTGCACTTGTTATGTTGTCCCAAGCTTATCTATCAATGGCATTGATTTTAAAAAAACTTGCATTTGTCTTATTTGTCAGGTTGATACGGAGTTTGTTGAAGTTATAGCATTCAGGTAAACGACCCAAAAATACATTTATACGCGCAAATTATGCAACAATATGGTTTCAAGGCTCTAGTATATATCTAATGTACTATATATCTGGAATTTCAACTTCAGGCATGCTCATAATGTTGCTTTCGAAAAGTCAGATTTGTTCTTTATCTGCATGCTAAAGCCCCTGTCAACTGAGATCAAGGTTGATGATCTTGAAATTAAGGGAGCCAAGGTAATACATAGAATCTGATCCAATCATATTGTCATTACTTCATCAGAAGAATTTTTATTTTTTATCTTTTTTTAACTTACTAATTGGTGATGGTGTAGTGGATGCCCTTGATGGAGTTTGTAGAGCAACCACTAATCCAAGGTGACTGCATGTTCAAGAAAGTAATAGATATATGCATTGCCCGGCTGAGGAAACGCTACTGCGGATTGTACCCTCATCAACTGGTTTCAGCATTTGATGGTCAGACATCTTCGCTGTATTACAATGATTCTGACGCACAAGACAACAACTGTATAGGCAATTGAACTTGAAGCCATTCAGTTCAAGCAACTGGAATTTATGCCCGCATTTTCTTATACGCCTGATTCCTCTCGCGCTCATCTGTTAATACATATTGCGAGTTTGTGCAGTTTGACACTACAGGATAAGGATTGCCACCATTTTTCTGCAGAATGGCTTTGATATGTAACCTGTAATTGCAAACAACTTTCTATGTGAATATCTTGTCTAATCTAATCGATACATAGAATCTGGGTTATGCACCTACCATTTGTGCTACCGCATTCTGCATTTCTGCTTGTAGTGTATTCACATATTTTTCAGAGCCCAGGTACACAACTTGGGCCGGCT
The DNA here is from genome assembly GCA_030449075.1 of Murraya paniculata. NCBI lineage: Eukaryota > Viridiplantae > Streptophyta > Magnoliopsida > Sapindales > Rutaceae > Murraya > Murraya paniculata. The sequence goes on from JAEVFN010000030.1 coordinate 1,312,987, forward strand.
GAGCGTCTTTGTTCCATTACTCCATGTTACTGGGGAGAGCCCATAGGCAAGCAAAGGACAAACACCCTGCGTCCTGCAAATATTGGCGGGGTACGTGTTCACAAATTTAGTGATTTAGCGTGGGTCACACAATTCACTATGTTCCTCCAAAAATTGTGGTCCTGGTGGTACAGCCACGGTGGTCCCTTGCTTTCTCTTCTAATATTACCAAAAGTGGTCATTTTCATCCCCAAAATCAAGCTAATTCAATTGGGTGTTGTTATATCTGTTGTCTTTGAAAAAAAAAAAAAAAAATCAAGGTCCTCATGGAGGTCCCTAAACTTCGAAGGTAGATATTTATCTTTTATCAGTAAATTTAGAATATTAATAAATTAAGAGTGACTCTTTTTTTTTTTTTCCCCCTTTCTGCAGTTTTGTCATGGAATAATCATACATAGCAGAAAGAGTAGGTTATTCAACTATTGGCTTGACTTGAAAGAGATCATTCAAATACCAATTAATCATGCCTTTTGAGTTTTGGCCCAATGAAGGGACACATAAATTGAAAAATATTTATATTTTATCTGCCGGGGATAAGTAATTTAGTAATTAGATATTAATCCATGAGCCGGATTTTCTGCTTTCAGATTCTCACATGTGAAAATTCTGAATGTCAGCCATATGTGCATCTCGGAATATGATTGTCAGGTTTATTGTATTCCCTCCGACTAATTTAATAAAATTAAATTATGCATCTTTAGACCGAGAAAATTGTCAATAATTTTGACGAAGACTTGTGCTTTCACCAGCAAAAGAAAATTAAATGTCTAATCATTCTCTTTAGTCTCTGAAACGTTCGGATGAAATGTTGCTTTCTCAATTCCGGTCATGATATTTATTTATGCTATCAATTGGGAGCTGTAATCAAGCAAAAATGAGTCATTGAAAGTTAGGCACTGGCCGCCACATGCCAAGTGGACTGCAAAATGTGCTTTTTAAAATCATTTCTGGCGAGTTGTTAATTACTTGATTGTGTATATTCTATGTTACAAGAATTATGGTAACTACACAAATTGACCATGCATGCATTTGTTGTTTAATTAATCAATAACCCACGAGTCTGAAGTGAAAATGAAAGATGTAGTACCGTAATAGTAGACTAGAAGTAAGTAGTGACAAAAAATTTTCGACTGATAAAACATTAGAATTTTTTTTTTAAGGCAAAAAAAAGCTATTCAAAAGGGTATTATTTTTGCCATTATTATTAATTTCATACGGTAACATTACATGAAAAAGGCGACCAAATAAAAATTTTCCCCCCTCCCTTCTTTCGCTTTCTAAAACCATCAGAAGCTTTAAGCACTTTCCTCGCTCTCGCGCTCTCTCTCTCTCCGATCACAGCTCAATTTGATCTCTCGTAAGCACTCTTCTTATTACACACACGACTAAATTTGTGAAAAAAATTTATTAGCAGGTCGACGCACACGCCGGCACATATTATTATTGTTAATCTTGTTTTATATGTTTTAATCCATTATAATTGTGTTGTGTTTCTTGGTAGTTTCTCTGTTTGGTTCCTCAGAAAACGTGGGAAAATTCAGGGGACATTATGTTCTGTTCTGAGTCCATGTCAACGCAAATCATAGACCACTTATCTCAAAATTTTCTCTTCTTTGCAAGTTGTTTAGTTTCCTCAACAGCATAGCGGTTTCAGTTTCAATTTATAGTAATTAACTCTTGTTGAACTATGTGGATTATTTTATGTTTTTTTTAAAAAAACTAATTAGACGTCCAATGAGAGTTTTCTTGTGCAGTGGGATTTTGCATGTACAAGTTCTAGAGTCTAGACTGAATTCCTACCGTTATGATAATGTAGAATTCATTATTGATTTCCCTTCGTTCCCCTTTTGTTGTTGCAATCGTAGTTTGATGTATGATGATGAGCTGCTGATTTAGAATTAAAGCATTTGGGGGAGCAGTGTCTGAATACAATGCGGTTTTTCTCATCAAGCTCAAGCTTTAGTCTGACAAAGGAGCAGAATAGCAGAAGGAGCAATCATGCATTGTTGTATCTCAATGTCTATGATCTTACACCAGTAAACAACTACCTTTACTGGTTCGGGCTTGGGATATTCCATTCGGGTATTGAAGGTACGAAAGTTTTATGTTTTTAGCGTCGTGCAGTATCAATTTCTTTTTGGTACATATTTGAAAAATGCAGTTTCTTCATTGACAGTAGGAGTTTTGGCTAATACGTTGTGGATAAGCTTAGAATTGGGTTTTCTGTATTTTGGTTGAATTCCATGATTTGAGTAATTTCTATAAATTGGGTTATCAAGGTATCATCTGTTAAAAGATTTAGAAAGATGAGTTTGAGAACATATTCTATGAGTTTCAAGGGCATGTTGCTACAGATTCTCAAGTTTTGGATTCTTTAGTAAGATGATTAAGATGAGGTCATGGTTGCTGTTATGGTTGTTGTTTGAATAGGATTTTATGATGATTGCAATGGAATTAGAAAAAGTGTGTTTGAAGAGAAGACAACCCAAGTAGATTGTCCATTTGGTTTAAGAGCTGACACTAAGCACATGGTTGGATAAAAAATCAAAGTACAAGAATGGACATATATAAATTATCAAATTCATTAGTCTGTTGGCTTACCATCTATAGGATCTATTAATTACAAGAAGAATTTGCTTCCCATGATTTTTTTTTTTTGGTATTATATATTATTAGTGTTCTACCATTTCTAAATATGTGTAGGAGAGGGAAAATAAAAGATACTTGGAAAGTCTGGATGTTAAGAAGGGAAAGATTTTGGAAATAGACAGGCTGACTGAGGACTATTCAGTTTTGGATTTTTAGCCTAATGTTGTATTTGTGATCATGCATAGTAGAAGTAGAATACAACAATATCATCAATTCTTGCTTTTATTCCCTGGAGCAAAAAAATACATCACTTACGTGATTCTATTGAAGCTGAGCTACATGATATCTGGTTTAGCCTCCTTAGTCATTTCAAAATTTTGTTTCAATTGCATTGTGTTACTTTTTTTCGCTTCTTTTATTCCATTCAGAGTTAAGAGCAGATATCTTTTAACTGCTTTTATTTCATCTTCCTGGTACTCGATCACTTGCTGCTGTCATTATTCAAGGGAAAAACTTACTGTGCCCAAAGTTTCCTCTCCTCTTCAGTTTAAGGGCCATTTGAGGCTTCAAATATTAGTGATGGGCTATGTTTCTTATCAAAAAAGGAAATTATGACAAGGGGCTATCTTCGATGATTTGTTAGCCATTGAGTATTCCAGCTGTTTAAGGAAAGATATCATGGAGGAGTCCAGGTCTAGATAGTTCTCCTACCCTGACCTTTTCAAAATCCAATTGAGAAACTTCAATCACTGGGTTCTGTATCTGTTGAAACCATATTGGTGATCTTGAATTCAGATAACATGTAAACAAAATAGAGTAAGTATATGCAAATTTTGCGTCTCTCTGATGCTATCTTAACTACTAGGTTGGATTTATCTACACCGTATGCTGTTCTATGAGAATTTTTCTCCGATTTTGTAATCTAAAACTTATGATAAATTTAATACACCGTATATTGGGTTTTTTATCAGCTCATGGTTTGGAATATGGCTTTGGTGCTCATGAGTACCGTACCAGTGGAGTTTTTGAAGTTGAACCAAGAAGTTGTCCTGGCTTTATCTTCAGACGGTCCGTGTTGTTGGGTAGGACCAACCTGTCTCGTGCAGAATTTCGCGCATTCATGGAACACCTTTCTGGAAAATATCATGGGGACACATATCATTTGATTGCCAAGAATTGCAACCATTTTACAGAAGAAGTCTGTATGCAGCTAACTGGAAAGTGTATTCCAGGATGGGTAAATCGGATGGCTCGATTAGGTAAGAAAAAGTTCTCTTCCTGTGTATTCATGCAAGTTGACTTGGAGTTCACAAGGTAGTTTATAGGCCTGATAACATATTTTAAGATATGCAGTGTAACCTAGTTCTATGTTCAATAAAATGTCAAAAAGTATCTCTGATCTAATTGAGGGCACATTCTATGAACATGTATTCTCATCATCATTTAGGCATTTGGAACAGTGTGGGTAGTACTGTGGCTAATTTTATGTCCCTTTGCATATTTGTAAGTTTTGGCTCGCATGTGATTGGATTCTCCTTATCTCACCCAAGAGTTGTTTAAATCAGGTTCATTCTGCAATTGTCTGCTGCCAGAGAGCATTCAGATAACAGCGGTTACACATCTTCCTGATCATCCCACATTTTCTGGTATGTTTGTTCTGATAACAATGTTTCTGAGGCTCAACGCTTTTAGTTTTTTAGGTCAGTTTCTCAGTTGTCTTTTCCAGAAATGCCCAATTTCCTAGAAGATAAAGCATCTTAGCCTAAATTACAGTGGACATTTTGTTACGACACTGAAGGGAAAAATTAACCACTCTCCACCCCAATCCCCTAAAAAAGAGAGGAGGAGAGGGTGGTGTGGTGTGGAAGAAGGGGGGGAGGGGGGGTGGGTGGGAAAATACTTTATTTTCGAGCTTAATATTAACGTTGGACCTTACCCATATGCCTAAGCTTTTGGGTATAGCGGTTCCAGTTATTATGGTTCGAATTTTGTTCAATTTCTTTGTTGAATTTGCTGTGAGACTAATACAAGTTTTAAGCACAATGATTTAATGACCTTAGTTGTTTCGGGTAGTCGACACTTCTTGAACTTTTGGTCTGGTTGTTAATGGTTTTGGTGGCTAGTGACATTTGCTGCAAGGACCATAGATTTGTTAGGATTTGTGTTTTACATAATTCTCTGGGTCCTCAGAATGATGAATCTTCCTGCATGGGCTGTGAAATTGATTTTGTGCATTACTGTGGGATCTGCTTTATAGTTTAATCCAGCATGATGACCATAAAACTTGAATTATCTTTTGGAAAAATAGTACCCAGAGTCCTGGGTCTATGCACTCCATATCTTTGGCTGGAGAGATCTGATTCATGTGTTAATTATAAGTGAGCAGCCTCAAAAGACATGTTTAAAGAATGTATTATATAATTTTCTTGTTTTAAAGACTATTGTTTTAACTAATTTCAATTGTAATTGCAATGCAGATGACGATATATTGGAATCTCCTGCATCTTCTATAACAGCAGAGAGCGAAGAAGAAGAAGAGGCGGCAGATCATCATCTGCTGACTGCACAAAATAGTGATGGTGCTTTTCTAAAAGAAAAACCAGTGAGGCGAACAAAGGAAGTAGTGTGATTCTTTTTCTTCCCATATATTCCCTTTTATGACTAGGGTCTTCCTGTTGTTGTTTGTAATTGTAGTATAGAATCTCACCTGTATCAATGGACCTGTTGTCTCACTTGAATTTGTGCTCACCCATATCTCTTTCCTATTACTTTAGTTATCTTGCCAATACTTTTTTACTGCGCCTGCGTTTCTTCTTATGTATCATTATGTTTGGCATTCGGCCTACAAATATCATCAACCAGCAGATATAAGCCAGGGGTTCTGCTAAGATTCAATTTCAACAGGATTATGTTTTTTCATGTTTTGCAAATCATTACTATTTCTGCTTCTATTAGGATTTAGTTTCCACTGCCCACTGGAAATTTCCTGTTAAGCTAGAAGCAGATGTGAAACACTTGTAAGTTTTCAATGTCATTTAAAGAAACAGCAGTACAGTTGGCGTCGGGGATTGAAAGACTTGTGAAGATCATGAGCCCGACGTATGATTTATTTGAAAGGTGAAAAACAGAGACAGCCAAGCAGAAGGCGACAATAGGTTGGCTTTGGTTTCTCACAGAAATTTAAAATGATAACAAGAGGGCGAAATTTCAAATACATTACACCGACAAAATGACATGTCAATGGTGTTGTTTGGTTTGAGTCCCAATCAAAAAACTCTGTAACTACTATTGCTGAATTTTCAAGCCCAAAAAATTAATCTTGAATACTAAAGTTTGGCATAACTTGCAAGGCACCCATTGCCAAGTGAAGTTGAGATTTCCACGCCATTTTTTCCAGCAAAAGGGAAAAGAGTAAAGCGAAAAAGAAAAGAAGAAGCGAATCCACCATTTATTTGAAGGCGGCTCCATCTTCTTGCATTAACATTGACCGAGAAAACTTTAGCCAATCACTAATAATGAACCAATAACTTAACCAAGCACTATTTGCTCTGCCAGCGATTTCAGTGATGGCTGCTCTTCTCTTCTTCATTCTATTTGCAACTTCCATATATGTCAAAACACATGCTTCATCAGAGAATTGCCCGACAGTAAAATGCGGCCTCAACACACCTGATATCCATTTTCCTTTCTGGGTAAAAGGCCAGCAATCCCAACACTGTGGTTCCGCTGGCTTTGAGCTTGTTTGCAAACAAAACACTACCATGATACACTTTCCATCTTATGGCAATTTGATCGTAAAATCAATCTCTTATGAAACCAAAAAGCTTGATCTTATTGACCCCGGGAACTGTGTCCATGGAGTCTTTCTTAATCTCAATCTCTCTCTTTCGCGCTTCCGCTACCACTATGTTGTGAAGAACTACACATTCCTCAATTGTTCGGCTAGGCTTCCGGCTTCTTTTGCTGAAGTGCCGTGCTTGAGTGGCTCTAGACACCATTTTTATACTGTGAAATATTCTTCGGCTGTGCCAGTGCCGTCTTCTTGCAGGGCAGTGAAAACATTAGCAATTCCGTTTGAATACAGTCCTTACATCTCCGACAATAGTTTCGGCCTTGGATTGACTTGGGACTCGCCTCCATGTGAAGAATGCGAAGCCAAAGGAGGCAAGACAAGCTTCCTGTCTAGGGCACAATTCCTCAACATAGCACAAGATGAAGGTAAAATATTTTTCATCCTTGCATTTCCTAACACATAAATTTTTGTTGGAAATCCTCGTTCCTTACTTTTCTACTGCTGCAATATCTGTCATATGAAGTGATAGTTAAAAAAAAAAAGAAGGGTCTTTGATTATAGTTAGTACTACCAAAACATTCAGGTGAGGGTATATTATGAAGGATCAAGAAGAAAACAGTGATCCTCAATTGTTGGGCCTATAGACAAGCATATAGCTGATTTTACTGGCATTTTATTTCTATACAAGGCGTTTGTTATGATTTAAAATTTTGTTTCTTTTCTTTTTTGTTAGGCAGGTTTGCTGTGAGGGCAAGGCATTGAAAAAACTTGCGATAATCAGACTTCCAACGACTGACGCTAAAGATCCTGGTGAAAGTTGAGGGGAAAAGGCAATGAAAATTTTAATGGCTTCAAATTTTTGTTTCACATCATTTCCTATGACACAATCTTTTCAGCTTGTTCAGCATTTTGGCCTGGTGTAGAATTTTGTGTGTAGCAAAATTGTGACGCGTCATATATTTCTAGGAAATGCGTAGTTGAAAACTGTGTTTAATCTTGCTTCTCTTAGTAACTGTGAATGGTACATCTAAAATTCAGATCTAAGAAAATAAATATTTTATATACAGGCATAGGCTGTATTGCTGTTAAACTTTAAGCCCCCCGTTTGGGACTGCTAGGGCGTCCGGTAATTATCACAGCTAGGCCACGGCACCTATATTTTTTAATTTTTTATTTTTAAATAGGGAGCCCTAAGTTACAACTGTTATAACTTACAGCCGTAAAAAAAGTGAGTAAACAGTAAACACGTGATGTTATTGTTCATTTATTTTTTTTGCAGCTGTTACAGCAGCTGTAACATAAAAAAATTCTTTTAAAATAAAATTTTATATAAGAATAGCCTAAGTTACTGGAGCATAAACAGTAACTGCGTGTGAATTACTATCCATGCTACAGTTATTAGGAAAATCATTTGAGATATTAACTTTTACTTACTTGAAATTACCAAAACACCCATAAGCTTTTCCTTGGCAATTATAGACTTTGTTCTGAAAATCGTTTGAGATATTAACTTTTACTTACTTGAAATTACCAAACACCCATAAGCTTTTCCTTGGCAATTATAGATTTTGTTCTGTAGATTAAAAGCCAACCATACCTTTAAAACATTTGAATCCATTTTAAATCTTAATATTTGAAGGGCGGTAACTAATGCATTTTTTGGGTATCATATTATATCTCACAGTTCTATATAATGTCATATGATCAAAAAATCAATAAAATTAATAAAATTTGACCATATGATAGGGTCCAATTATAGGGTACAGTACACATCAAATTTGTCTTTCACCATTTATTCTTTTTTTTTTCCTCCTGATAGCATTAGACAGTTAAATGATTTTCAGTGGAGTATACGTATCTCTCGAAAACTCTCATCAAACCCCTTTACTTACCCCATCCCATCAAATAAATAGAAAATTTAATATATCTATTTTAACTCCATCCCTGAACAAGGAAAAAGAAAAAGAAAAAAGGCAAGCAGCAAAATCCAGTAAAGACTAATCATTTTATTGTATAAATGACAAACTTTTCTTTGCCCATGAAGTTATGAAGTTTACGAGTTCAATCATGGCAATATTCATTATCAGCACCAAAAAGGTTGCATAAAATTGCATTTTAGAGAGCCATCAAAAATACAAACTAATCAAATGAAAACACCTAACTTTAATTAATAATATTTTTTTTTCATCTTCTATCAAAAAAAAAAAAAAAGGGGAATCAAAGATCTTTCATCGATAATGGGGTTCGATTAAATATGCTACAGTTTTATCTCAAAGATGAGAACAAAAGAGAATAAACTTTACAACACAGTATTTGATTGTTAATCGAGTTTTTAAATACGAAATCACTATGATTTTTATTGGGTAAAAAGCAGCTGAAAAAAATATATATTTATGCATGAAGGAAAGAAGGAATGATAAATCTTGGATAATCTTAGAACACTGTTCTTTTTTTATTTATTGCTCGTCATGTGTATATTTCAATCAATTATGATAATTATAGCAAGTATGAATGGTTAAGGAGAATGCTCCAGAAACACCAAATACATTTTCAGAAAAGGAGATCTCTCAGTTGTGTGTGTTGATGCTGAAATTTGGTCAAGTTGCTTAGTGGATCGATACTAGACCCCTGCGTCACCATTAAATTTGTTTGGTGGGAATGTTGCTTGTTAATCTCCGAGAAAATCTTCCGACCACAAGTAGACAATCCATGAGCAGATAATTTACGACTTGATAATCAGTAAGCACCTGAAATCACAAAGAATGGTAAGAGGAGCCGGAAGTTTTTCCCGCGTTAACCCTCTGACGCTTAAGTCAATTTATGGAGTTTACGGAAAAAATAAAAAATATAAATAAATAGTTTTGATTTTCTTTTTAAAGATAGGTGAATAATCTCTAATAGTGAAAAGAGTAAAAATAAAAGATATCATAGAGAGAGAAAAGTTGAACTCCCCTTCCTTTGAATTTTGTAAGGCTTTATAAAGGTTAGACTCCTCCCCTTAGAATTTTGAAGAAGAACACTAATTTTCAGGCCACTAAGAATCTGATCCCTAATATTTTAGCGAAAATAAGTGAGGTTTGTTTTGATTGAGTCTTACTTCCTAGTGACTTAGTCAAATGTCTTGTCAAAACTCATTTGGTCGAGGTAATTAGAATTACCTCTGGTCGAGATGATTTGCTTGAGGCCACTAGACATATTTTCTAGTCGAGGTGATATACTCGAGGTCACCAAATAATTTCTTAGTTGAGGTGATCTGCTCGAGGTTACCAAACAATCTCCTAGTTAAGGCAATTTACTTGAGATCACCAAATAATTTCTTAGTCGAAGTAATCAACTTGAGATCATCAACTAATCTCCTGGTTGAAGTGGTCATCCTATTTCATTCCCCAAACAGTGTGGTTTAATAAAAGAAGAATAAAATGACATATTTGAAAAAAAAAAAAAAAAGGAAAGAAAGAAGTATGTGAAGATAATAATGGGATCTACTGAAAAGAAAGAAAGAAAGGGGAAAAAAATAATAATAACGGAAGGTGGGGAGTTTCAGAGGGGTGTCAATAGCGTCACTCCTTGACTTTCCCTAGAGGAGCACAATGCACAACCCGGGCAAGGAAAATGCTTGGTGGCTAAAAGCACGAGAGAAACGGCAGCACATGCTGCCGTTTCAAGCTGTCCTCAAATGTCTCGTGCTTCTAGCTGTAGCAAATAAAAATAATAATAAAAAATAGAGAACAAGCGGAAGTTGACTGAAAAAACCAGATCCAAAACGAAAGCACATAAGAAGCGAAAGTTTGCGGTGACTCCAGAGATCAGATCTAAAACGAAAGCCACTCAACCTTCAGCTAATCAACGCCATTCGTTGTCTTCTCTCCAGCCCAGCTCATCCCACTCTCACTCTCTTCAGCTCGTCTCACTCACCATCCCTTCCGTTGCCATTTTCTTCCCCTCTCAAACGCCTGTCGCCGACAACAAGACCACTGCCGACGCGACTGTTGACGACGACGGGTAATATTTCACGCACTCGTACATAATTTGGTACTGTAGATTGATTTTCTGTTGTGTGTACGATTGTTGGATCTTATAATTTTGTGGGTATTTTGTGGGTTTTACATGTTGAATCTTGACTGTTACGTGTGTATCAGCTTAGGGATTAGCTTACGGAGTTTTAATTTTGTGCTAGAGTTAGTGTGTATCAGCTGAAACAGCTCTTGTTTCAATCCACATACTTTTTATTTTTGGGAATAATGTTGCCCTGCCAAGAAAATGAATCAATGTATAAAATAAAAAATGATGAGCATGTGTAAAAATATTAACGGATTGTATATTTGTGCATGAAGATACAAAAAATTGAAAAAGTTGCAAAACTAGTTTATAATTATTGAGTGAAAACTTCAATCAATCTAATAGAAGGAAACGAGTTGATGTTTTCTTTTTCTTTCTCCCTCAAAGTCATGCAAATTAAATCATAAAAAGAAAGCATGCAAGTTGAGAGGTACATGATGAATCTTGACTGTTACGTGTGTATCAGCTTAGGAATTAGCTTACGGAGTTTTAATTTTGTGCTAGAGTTAATGTGTATCAGCTTAGGGATTAGCTTACGGAGTTTTAATTTTGTGCTAGAGTTAGTGTGTATCAGCTCAGGGATTAGCTTTCATGGGTCAAGTTATAATGAAGAGAAAATTAAAAACAAAAATGAAAAATTGAGAATAGGTTAGTTGAGATCTGATGTCCATGTATTTATCCATTAGGAGATCATAATGTGGTTAAAGTTTTGATGAGAATTGATGCCGCTCTGCATTTATGCTTGAGTCCAGTGCCGTTTTAGGCATTGTTTTGTTGTTGCTCTAGTTTGTTAATGCTGGTACCTAATTTTAACACAAATTATCATACTGTTTTTTGTCGATTGGATTGGGATGACATGTCATGTATACAATTAATGGATTATATGTAATACACGGGTAAGTTGCGATGCATTGAATCGAATAAGATATTCAACACAGCTTACATGTTTGTTATTTCTAAACCCAGTGTAGTATATGCACACTAACTTCTTCTCCCGTTCTAACTTTACTTAGTCATGATATGAAATTCTAGCTTCTCCTATTTGCTTTCTTGGTTATCATAATAAAATTTCAATTGTTTTTTGTGCTGGGTGTTGATGAAAAATAAAGTGAAAATGTTTTGTTTGAGTTTGTTTTTTAATGCTCTGGTTTTTTTAGCAGTTTAAATAGTCTATTAATGACAATGTCATCTAGCACAAGTGAAATTCGAAACTCACTGCAAATATGTAATGGATGCGGTGATCAGATGGAGTTGTTCACATCATGTACAATAAAGAATCCAAATCGTAAATTCTGGAAATGTAAAAGATGTAAGAACTTTCAATGGGCAGATGACCATAAGCCTAACGAAGAAAAAATTGACTTGTTATTGGAGGAAGTTAGAAAGTTGGCATCAGAGATTGAATGTTTATCTGTTAAATTTCAATTATTTCAAAAAAAACTTGAGTGCATGTAAGAACTTCGAAGGAGACAGACACCGGGATATGATTTTAGTAGACTACTTGTAATTGTTGTACTATGCTTTATATTCAAGTGCTATTTTTGAGTTATTTCAGTTTGTATTATGTACTGGGACGAGACTTGTAGACATATATAATATGAAATTAACTTCATACGGTTGTTAAAAAAATGATTGCTGGCATAAAAAATATCCAAAAAAATGTCATAGAAAATCAACAGAGGTTAAATTAGCTTGAGGATTTTCATTGGGATTGTAAAATGGACGCTTTGGGGAGTTTTGGGCCTCTGTTGGATTTGTGGGTTGCAACCCTGGCTTCCTTTTAACTCCATTCACACCATAATTTCGACTCCATTCTTTAGATTTGTACGCTTATCTTCATTTTGACTTTTTTTTTTCTTTTTAGATATATGTAATACATATACTATTGGCGGTAATCATTCCCATTTAAATTAAATCAATATGAAAATAACAGCTTAGTTATGAGATGACATAATTTATTCACCTAAGTTGTAATAATATATCAAAATAAGCATGTGAAGCCGTCTAACAATGAAACTGCCATTTTTTTTTCAAGGCTTTTTAGCAACTTCTACTGCCAATGGCTTGCACATTAATGTCACAATTCTGGACAAAAATACCCTTAATTTTTTTTTTTTAAGATTAATCAATAGTTTGTATTATGTACTGCGACAAGACTTGTAGACATATATAATATGAAATTAACTTCATACAATTGTTAACAAAATGATTGCTGGCACAAAAAATATCCAAAAAAATGTCATACAAAATATCCAAAAAAATTTAATTGAAATGATTGAAAAATTTGGAAGTTAAGCATCAATCACGGCGATTATTATCTTCATTACATTGTTGATGTAGTAATCGTTGGAAAGTGCGATCTCCAGGTCCTTCATAAGTCATCGACGGAGACGAATAATGCGACTGCAAAGCATACGGTGGGACTGGTTGCTATAATACACAAAAAGGATCATATTATATTTTAGAAATCTAAAAATATAAGTATACATTAAGAAATTGTAATTTTAAGATAATAACTTACCATATGCCAATTATAAGGAAATGACTGATGAATATAATTTCTCCCAACTTGAGATGGGTTTATAGGTACCTAAGCAAATAAAAAAAATAAATATAAGTAAAATCCATATTAAAAATTGTAAAATAAAATTTCCTATTGAATTTAATTCTTACATTTATAATAGCTTAAAGTCTCGTATAGGTTGAGATTTGTATTAACAAAACTTCTTTCCTGTAACGTGTACATACACTCAACAATATACTTAGTTAAATATCTTCAAAACAAAATAAAAGTTCAAAACAAAAATTCACAAACTTACCATTGGCACGTTGCTTTGCTGTGTGCAGATTTCATTAGCCACTTCATAAGACGATGAAGTATTTTCTTGTAAATCCTGTAAAATTATAACAGATAATTAAATGGTCTGATCAAATAAATTTTTTTAAAAAAACCATATATTTGTATATGAAATCAGAAAATATATATTTGTTTTTTAACAAACCTTGTTTTTTTGTGCAATCTTATTCTTTTGTGTAGGTTTCTTACGAATTGATGATTGTTTCCTCACATAAGGAGGACGACCTTTACGACGTGTAGCTATTGGATCATTGATTGCACGTTCAACATTGTTGCTGCCACAACTTACTTCACCAACAACAACTTTTTCCACATTTTCACAACGAATTTGCTTGGGCAGATCTGTCATTGCTTTTTGAATCCAATCCAAAACAAATTTGTAACTACCTTCATCATCAGCCGCTATGTCTGCAACCTCCGTGAAAGCAGTACACATTTTATCATATCTCTCTTGTTGAACAGATAAATTCTGCACGCCATAACTAACTTTCACCTTACTATAGCATCTCCTCACGTCTTTCCTCCATCTTAATAAAATGTACTTCTCTGGAAGTAATTCAGCACTGTTACGTATCAACACTGCAATGGCATGTCTGCAAAGAATCCCCCTAAATTGAAACTTTGAACAAACACATGTAACTTCACACTCATCTTCTTAAAAAACAACCTCAAATTTTCTTTTCTGACCTTGTCCATATGATTCACTGATTTCATATATTGATCCCACAGAATCCAGTATATCACAATACATCAGTGCAGTTAATTCTTGTTGGAATTCTTTTAAATTTGGCAATGGTGTACACCTCTTCAACCTGCTTTTCCATCTTATATCTTGTCACACATGGAGTCCTTTTACTAAAACACTTGGCATCTGCTTGCCATTCTAATTCAGCTTTCCTTCTCACAGCATTTTCATATTGCTTCACAAACTGCTTCAAATTTGTTTTTGAGTTAACAAACCCATCAAAAAATGCATTAATACTTTCACTTCGCTGAGTTGTTGACATTCCTGCCCAAAAACTGTCTTTTAAATAACATGGAACCCAACGATGCCTCTCATCATATAAACCGTTTAACCAATCATTATCCCATAAATCATATTTCATAATCATGTCATGCCAAGCTTCCTCAAACACAGTATGGCTTAATGAATCATAAACAGCAGAAAGTAATGAAGAAATAATACTTTCACCTTCTTTAAAAGCCCCTAACTTTTCAGGCACCTTCTTCATTAGATGCCACAAACACCATCGATGCCTAGTTGTAGGAAAAACATTCTCAATCGCCTTTTGCATTGCTTTGTCTTGGTCTGTAATAATACCGATTGGTTGGAGAACCCGACAGGCATGATAACCACGCCTCAAATAACCATGTAAAGGTCTTTATATCCTTGTGTGAAATCAATCCGCATCCTAACAAAATAGACTGCCCATGATGATTAACTCTAACAAAAGGAGCGAATGGCATGTCATACTTGTTGGTAAGATACGTGGTATCAAATGTGATAACATCCCCAAAATATTTGTAAGCCGCCCTACTCTTAGGATCTGCCCAAAATACATTCTTTAATCGATCATGCTCATCCAAATCAATGCTACAAAAAAGCCCATTACATTCAGCTTGTTTTTTCTGGAAATACTTAAGAATTGCCATAGCATCCCCTTCTCCAAGCTGTAATCGCCTTGTTTTGTCAACAAAATTTCTACAATCTTTTTCTAAGAATGAGACATTTTCATGCCCACCAGCTTCAACAACAATTGAATTAAAATTTTGGACAATGTTAATTCCCACACGTTCATTCATTTCAATACGCTTTTTTACACTTGCACTAATTCTACGGTTACAAGGGAAATACCTAGCTTTGTCTGGACTCAATCCATGATTATGTTGAAGGTTCAAGATTCGAAGAATCCATTTTCCATCTTCATTTCGACAACCCCCAATTCTAGCATCACAACCTGTTTTCACAATAGGTTTCAACTTCAACGGATCAGTAGATTTACTTTCCGACTTCTCGCTAAGGCCACATGCAAATGTCGCATATTTTACAATCTCATCGCTCCCTTTCTTACTAGTTAGCTTCTTCACAGGAAATCCTTCTTGTTTACCATAGGCTTTGTAAAACGCAAACATTTCCACATGACTATCAAATAACATCCCAAGAGCTGGCTCATATTTTTCCGGTTCCACTTCTTCAACTGCATGCTCATTTTCCAAATTTTTCATTTCTACAAAATAATTAATATTTGTATTAAAAATAAAGAATGAGTTATTATAAATTTTTATAAAATTTATCTGGAACAAAAATTTTATCCATTAAGTCTGCAGAATTTAAATTTAAAAAAAATTCTAAATGAGTCTGCAGTATATAAATCAGCCAAATACTCACTAAAATAGCTGAAATATTTTCAATGTAAAATCAATCAATTATAAAAATAACGCATGGCTTAGGATCAATTTATGATAGAATCAATTTAATAGAATCCCTGTATCAGCTACCTGGCATTGCTCATTCTACTGCAATCAAGATTCATCATGTAAAACCCACAAAATACCCACAAAATTATAAGACCCAACAATCGTGCACACAACAGAAAATCAATCTACGGTACCAAATTATGTACGAGTGCGTGAAATATTACCCGTCGTCGTCAACAGTCGCGTCGGCAATGGTCTTGTTGTCAGCGACGGCGTTCGAGAGGGGAAGAAAATGGCAACGGAAGTGATGGTGAGTGAGACTAGCTGAAGAGAGTGAGAGTGGGATGAGCTGGGCTAGAGAGAAGACAGCGAATGGCGTTGATTAGCTGAAGGTTGAGTGGCTTTCGTTTTAGATCTGATCTCTGGAGTCACCGCAAACTTCCGCTTCTTATGTGCTTTCGTTTTGGATCTGATTTTTTCAGTCAACTGTGCTTTCGTGTTTTGGATCTGATTTTTTCAGTCAACTTCCGCTTGTTCTCTATTTTTTATTATTATTTTTATTTGCTATAGCTAGAAGCACGAGACATTTGAGGACAGCTTGAAACGGCAACATGTGTTGCCGTTTCTCTCGTGCTTCTCTCGTGCTTCTAGCTAAGTAGCACAACTTGAGATCATCAACTAATCTCCTGGTCGAGGTGGTCATCCTATTTCATTCCCCAAACAGTGTGGTTTAATAAAAGAAGAATAAAATGACATATTTGAAAAAACAAAAAGGAAAGAAAGAAGTATGTGAAGATAATAATGGGGTCTACTAAAAAGAAAGAAAGAAAGGGGAAAAAAATAATAATAACGGAAGGTGGGGAGTTTCAGAGGGGTGTCAATAGCGTCACTCCTTGACTTTCCCTAGAGGAGCACAATGCACAACCCGGGCAAAATGTCCCAGCCTAGGAAAATGCCCAAGTATTTGAGCCAACAAAGCTACGAAACTAGAACTGTCTTTGTCCAATGAGAGACGGCCCAACTTCTTTAATCAAAAGAGAGAACCACTAACACCCCTCTAAACTCCCCATAAAACCCTTCCCCTAAATATACCCCATTTCAAAACAAATATTTATAAATTAACCACAATACTTTTAATAACACCCATTTTAACTCCAAAAGTAACCTCTGTATTCCCCAATACCAACAAAACCATCGGAACAGAATCTATTTTATTTCATAATTTTTTCACCAGTCAATTCATTAATTTGAATCTTTAATGTGATTAATAAGAATCAATTCAATTTTAAATTCCTTCTCAATTTCTTTTTATTTTTTAGATTACCATTTTCCTGACCACGACATTATTTGTTTCTTAAATAAGTGAGGAATCACTTCCTCAAAATTCCTTCAAATTCTTCCCCAGGAGTACATATATGATCATTTATTATTGCTATCAAAATTTTTCTTGAAGAATTAACGTAGTATTTGATTTTGAATTTTCTTGAGAATTGAACCATATGGGAGCAACAATAATAGTATCTCCTGATAGGTATTATAATAATAATAATTATTTTTTATCAATAAAGTGATTTTTAACCAATCTAATTATTTTCTTGGCGTGTATTATTAAAACGGATTCCTCTAATCTTTTAGATTTGTGAATTAACAAGCGTTGTTAGTTCCATCGAATCAACTCATCCACTCAACTTATAAAGAAGGGTAGCGAAGAGTAATTAAACATAATATTATAACATTAACTGATGTGTCGATCCCATACGTCAAAGGCACATAGACGTGAGCACAGAGAAGCAAAACCACCCCTGTACCACAACAGTGATGTTGGATTGGCGACTTCAATCAGCAATCAGCAAGAAGACAGTTGAAAGTAAATGCAGAGGCAAGAGGGGACGGTGACTCATGGAATTCCTCCCTCCGTAATTTAAAGCTTTTTCTTCACCAATCGCAAGCCGCCATTTCTTTCTCTTGTATTCACTCACACGCACACTCCCTTCAAAAGTTCTGGGAATTATTATTATATCCTTGTTATTATTGCTGATATCATTAACCCGAGAAAAAAAAAAATCTTTTGATCGCGTCAGCATTTTCATGGCTCTTCGCTCAATACCCATTTCTTTCCTCACCATCTTGGTCTTTTTTTTCTTCCCAGTTTCTCGTTCGATTCCCTTCATAGTAGTCCATGGTAATTTTTTCTTTAAAGATTGAATTTCGTTGGATGAATCTGTTTTTATTTCCATATTCCATTTGTTTTGTTTAACTCTACCGGAGTTGCAATTTATTCTTGATAAAGATTTTATTTTATTTGTTTATAACAGTCAGTGTAGAACTCTTTCAAAGGAATGGTTTTTCTACGTGATGCTAATGCTAAACCATTTGTGGTGGATTAACAAGGAAAGAGTGAAATTTAAAGCTTGTGTTGATTGGTTTATTAAGGTCTAATTTTATTATTACTGCTGATATATTACATGGTTTGGGTGAAGGTGTTTTTTCATTTTTTTTCCCTGGTCAATGTACTGCACACTATTAAGTGGTGATTTAAGTTTGTCTTGGAAAGAAAGAAAAAGATTGCAGTGTGTATTGATTGGTTTGCTGAATTTGAACTGGTTAAAAATAATGCCTGTGTGAAAATTAAACGAGCCTATGGTTTTTCTATACTTGTTTTTAAGGTAGGTGACAAAATGATCAATTAGTCCCTTAAATCACCCTACCAAATTGTGCTTTTATTTGATGGGTTTGGTTTATGAACTAACTGATTTGCAATTAACTTGATTTATTTCACGAAAAGAACTAATTTTAGGGTCTCTTGCTTTTGGTATAATGTTTTATTATGGCAGGCATTGGAGATCAGTGTTCCAATCAAGGAATGAAACAGTTCACCGAAATGCTCAGCAGTTTTTCTGGTTCTAAAGGATATTGCGTGTATGTTTCCATTCTCTCTCATTTTAGCTTGTTTCTTTATTTAATCTAACCTAATCATGTTTATTAGAGTTGATTCCTGCTGATTGTGCATTTGCGCATATCAAAACATCTTTCTGGAGTGCTTGAATAATCAAATACAAACCATTGCTTAAATTTTTCTTATAATTTTCTTTAAATTAGTCAGAAGTAAGTTGAGGCAAGGCTGAATCAGTTGTAGTCAATTGTTTGTCATGTTGTTCTTCGATTCGACCGCTAGGAGAGTAGTTGTATAAATGGTTATCTCTTGTCCATGTGTGCATGATATTGCTTCACTTCGTCTCAATTCTGCAGAGAAGTTGGGGATGGGATGTGGGATTCCTGGTTTAAGCCTCTCAAGGAACAGGTAAAATCATGATAAATGCTGCTATGCTTGAACGTACTATTTGTACTCTCTGATTGTGATTGGATTCTGATCTGTGCTCTATATTTACAGACAGAAATTGTTTGTGACAAGGTAATGAAGTTTTCTCAGTACTTCTTGTTACTTCTCTGGCCTGCTTTAGTGGTTCTATCTGCCATTGACAAGCACTATACCTTTAGGTGAAGAAAATGAAAGAACTGAGTGAAGGTTACAACATAGTTGGTCTCTCCCAGGTAATTTATCGGGATTGTGGCTGTTCAATTTATCGCATACTTTTAACACATCATAATCATCAAACATGATCCACTCATTTTATGATCTTGCAACAACTTAGAAGTTGTTTACCTGGTGGTATCAAAATTGTATTAATATCAAAAGGGAGTCAACTGGGTCTTGATCCTTTCTTGTGTTATAAATTGCTGTGCTATATAGTTTTAGTTTGTAAGGAAAGTAGGATCATTTGATCTTGGCTGATTATAAATTAATAAACAAATAATTAATTTTTTCATAATGAAGAACAATGCCCCTCATCCGCACTATTATTTTTCTATTGCTTTTTCATGTCTCTATACAAATCTGGTTTTCTTTCTGTTAATCTAGATACTCCTGCAGCTTTTCTTTAATGGTTTCGTTTCCTTGTAACAGGGTAACTTAATAGGTCGAGGTGTTGTAGAGTTCTGCGAAGGTGGACCTCCAGTAAGAATCAGTTTTAATTCAAGTTTGTTCTACAGATTTTATTAATATCTAGGCACTTTTCTTATCTGCTTTTGGGTTTCCTATGACTTGAATTTTGTGTAGATTGATATTTCTTGGCTACTCGAACAGATAAATCCTTTTTACCATAACTGTTGCCACTGTTTTGTTAATAGAATAATTTAATTGGGTTTTAACTTCCAAGCTAGTCCACTCTCCTCAAAGTTCCTTTGCATTTTCTAATTTAAGTTTTCGCTCATCACTGCATTGTACCATGATGCATAAGCATCAGAAAATACTTATGTATCAGCGTTAGTTATTTTACTGTTTAATACATAACTGATCATAACATTCTTGCAATTTTTTATTCTTTACTTACGCAGATAGAACAAAAATTATGATTTTCCCTTTTATTGATTGTATAGGTTAAGAACTTTGTCTCTTTGGGAGGGCCTCATGCTGGTACTGCTTCTGTGCCCCTTTGTGGTGTAAGTAATACCGTGACTTTTTCTTCTATTCACCGAAAATGATTTATATTTTGAATGGAAATGAGATATAACATCTTGTATATTAGAGGTGTAAAATCTTGGTAAGACTAAATTTGATTGGAAGAAATTGTGCACTATATTGGAACAGTCATGTATAAAATTTTCTTGTCTTATACTGAGCGCCAATTGATATTACACAAATGCTTCTGCAGTCTGGTATTTTTTGCATAATTGCAAACAACCTACTCAAGGCGGAGATCTACAGTGACTATGTCCAAGTATGCATCTTGATTCTGACCTCCTTTCAACCCAACATCACCAGTGTATCTGTTGTTTAGAAACATTTTGAATTTGTAATCCTATTAGGGTAACCATGTCCTTATAACTAATTTATTGGCAATCTTCATTCTTTTTCCAATGTCTCTCTGAGGACTTTACAGTGTTGTCTTTGATATGTGGAATTGCAGGATCATTTGGCTCCCAGTGGATATCTTAAATTTCCAAATGTAAGTAAATATCTTGATAAACCAGATAATATGGCAGTAATGCTTATCTTTTTCACTTGATGCGTTCTGTATGGTCATGAAATGAAACAGGAGAGGAAAGTTATCTCTATCCTAATGATTCCCAATTTTTATTTTGAATCAAAGAGTTCTTTATTTGATATTTTATGCCTCTTCATTGTCCCCCCCACCCCGCCCCTTTAATAAATTTGAATATGACATTTCCCAATGTAGCTATTGACTTGTATTGCAGCTATTTGGAATATTATTTAGTTTTGGTTAGAATATTCTATATTCTAAAAGTCAGAATCAACTCTTACTTTCTAGGACATCCCCAAGTACTTGGAAAAATGTAAGTTCCTTCCAAAGCTTAACAACGAACTCCCTGATAAGAGGAATTCCACTTACAAGGAACGCTTCAGCAGCTTGCAAAACTTGGTGCTTATAATGGTGATTCAGAATATAGCCTTTTCTCCCCTTCATTGAAAAAACTCAACTTCCTGACAATTCTAATATATTCAACTTGTGCTAATCCGTTTCTCCTTGACATCTTTCTGCTTTCAACAGTTTGAGGATGACAAGGTTTTGATACCCAAGGAAACAGCCTGGTTTGGATATTATCCAGATGGGGCCTTCAGTCCAGTTCTGCCTCCACAAAAGGTGAGTGATGATGCTTTCCTAAACCATATGAGAAACTCAATATTCAACACAATTCTGCAACTTGCTTCATAAAACTTCTTGTTTAGTTGTGAAGTATAAGGAGGGTCTTAGTTATCCTTTTATGTTAATTCTCTGCGGCAGACAAAGCTTTATACTGAAGACTGGATCGGGCTTAAAACCTTAGATGATGCCGGAAGGGTTCGCTTCATCAGTGTGGCAGGAGGTCATCTTAGAATCTCCGAAGCTGATATGAAGAAGTATGTTATTCCTTATTTGCAAGATCAGGCATCGGTCAGAGTGATAGAAAGCAGGAAGGCAAAAGGACTGAACAAGGTCGAGGACAAAACATCCTCTGAACTGATATTCGATGGATCATCATCCTTTACATGGCATCCTTTACATGGCCTTTTTCTGTGAAGAGCTTCATTGTAGAACTACTAGGAATCTCAGAGGATAAGCCCACCGATTTAGATTGATGCGACAATTTCTAAGGTGTATTATTATGAACAACATTACTTGCATTCATTGATGGGGATCCTCTTCATGTACGGGTAATTCATTAATGATCCACGATGGCTTGCTATCTAGCACTCCTAGATGTGTAAAGCTTGTCTAAGACGTAACTTATTTGTAATTTGAGTTGCACCTACTGGGAAAAATACTATATTATCTTATTTAAACTCATCCCTTCCAAGTTCCAACTCCTGATCCTGATTCATTTGTTTTCACTTGGCGACGGGTTGAGTGAGAGCTGAAGATTAACAACTTTAGTATGTAAAAATAATCAGAAAATTGGTTTTGTGTGCTGCGTTAAACACATTCGCAGCATGCGACCATATTTGGATTCAGGACGCAACTACAATAATCTATCCTATTTGCAACTCTTTTTAACATCCCCAATGAAACTAATAAAACAATAATTCAGAAAAGAAATTTTTTTCCCAAAATGCCTTGTGCCTCTTTCCCTTTAACTAATTTACAGGAGGGAAAACACAGTTGAAGAAAAATTATTTGCACAGTATAAACCGAAAGGAAATAAATAGGACATAATAGTGTAAAACTAGCGGAACAACATTATATGCAACTTCATTGGACTTTTAGTAGACATGAATGTCTACACTAATACCTCCCATATGATCAGTGCTAATTGAGCAGCTACTGACCCTGGCCAATTTGTTTCCTGGAATCTTCTGTTGGGCACGACACTGAAGCCACAGGCATGAGATTCTAGCCAGAGCTGCCTGACCAGCAACTCGAGCTCGGTAGACAACACTCAAATCCGCCCATATCTCACCTCCCTCATCACTGGAAACAAGACTAGAATCGTATCCATCAAGATCAGATTCTGTTACAATGACTACAGAGCTATCATCAAATGCCACAAGCTCTTGGGAGGTTGTTGAGCGTGGAGCTCTCAAGACTTTATCAGCCACATGACCGTATAAGCAAGCCATGTTCACCCTAAGATCGTAGTACTGCAAAACAGCCTGCCACAACCACCAAAGTGAGCAGCTAAAACTAAATATGAAATAAATATAATATCACAAGATATCAAATTCTATTACAGCAATTTAATAGCAAAACCAACATGGCAGCATCTCATAGGCTGCTCGAACATATAAATCTTGACCATCCAGTCTCGGTGGGCGTTCAGTTTGGGTTAACCCAAACCCGAACAGAACCCAAAATTTATTTTGCGTTCGGATCGGTTTGGTTTCACCCTTAGAAACTGATCGGATTAAAATTCAGTTCAGATTTAACCTGAACCAAATGGCCGAATTAATAACCCGATAGGTCCCCCTCCGCACCCCCCCCCCCCCAAAAAAAAAAAAGACGACAGAAAAAAAAAAAAGAAATCTAATCTATAATTCAATATCCCCCAAACCTCAATCCTAATTTATCTCAAACTCCTCTCACTCAAAGTCAGATCCTCATTTATATCAAACGCAACCCCTCATTCCCAAACTCAACAGCAACCGTTCTTCCACTGTTCATTGCGCCACCATCGAGCTTGTTGCCTCTGCAAAGCAGCTGCATCTCCCTCCACCGTCCTTGAAGTGGTGAAGCAGCTAAGCACTTTGGGTGATCCAACTCATATCAGCCATCATCATCTCTCACTTCTTGTCTCTCACAGATCTTGGCCATCATCGTCACTCTTTTCATGAGTGTTTTATAATTGGTTGTGGTGTATTTGAAAGAACAATAATAGGGAGATTTTTTGTTGCCAAGGCTGTAATAATTACTTTAGTTAGCTATTTGTGAAGACAAATGACTGTTGAAAACAACCAAATAATACAGAGGGATTTTAATTTTTAGTTCTTCACTTTACATTTTGTGATTTTTTTCTTGTGTTGTTTTTTTTTTTTTTTTTTGGGGGGGGGGGGGGGGGTTGGATTGTATTTTTGGAATTATTGTAACCCGAACTGAACCGAATTAAAGTCAGTTTGATTCGGGTTACAAATTTGAAACCGTTTGGGTTGAATTCTCCAACCCAAATGGTTTGGAACCCAAACCGAAACCGAAACAACCTAAACCGAAGCCTGATTTGCCCACCCCTAAGTCTCACATACATATACAACAATATAAACTTCTTTAATTAATTTATATCATATTAAGAGAACCCATTAAGACAGTTTAAACCATCGCCAACTATTACTAGTTACCTGCCACTGGGCTGAGGCTAGAAGAACCCTTGGCCGAATGGACCTTACATAATCATAAGCAGCATCAGGTGTCATCTGCTTGTGATGCACCTACAAAGAACCAAAGGTTCAAAAAGTGGGAAACCTCCAACAATAAGTTCAGGCTCTTTTTAAATGAAACACTGACCAGGTAACAAATAACAACAGTTGTGCTGCGTCCACGGCCAGCTTTACAGTGAACATATGTAGTCTGCCTACTCAATGCATTTTCTTCAAGACAACACAAGAAAATCAAGTTAAATAATTGGTTTAAGAGAAGAATATATTTTCTAACTTATAAACGAAAATATAAAACTCCTCACTAAATATTTATTCCCCAATTTCAAAAAGCATAATTCTCTGTGAAGCAGATTGTATCAATTTCAAAAAGCATAATTCCCTGCGACGCAGATTACAAAGCAAACAGAAAGAACATCATCATACAGGGAACCCTCAAATTGAAAATTCAGCTTTCGACTTGCAATTCAAAAAATCCTAACTGATACTGCCGGATGAAGTGGCAGAAAACAATTGACCCAAATATTATACATGTATAGATATCCATCCTGCAATGAAAATGATGGAAAACATAATTCAGACTAAAAAATCCCATCCAATTGCATATAACCTTACCATGGATGAAGTCTACAGCTCGGCATATGTCACCCAAAGATGGTGCAAAGCAGTAATCTCTTGTAGGAATCACTAAATGATCAATGCTGTGGGCCTGTCAAAAATTTAATACAGAATCAAACATTTATGGAGTGATAAGACAAAAGATCAAGAAATTCAGTGAGAAACACAGAATATCCATAAGCAAGGGTTCAAAAAATTTGTGGATATTAAAACTAAAATTAAGAACACAACCTTAGTCTCATTCCTTTGATGGGCTTAAAAGCTTCAGTTCCAGTTAAACAAAGAACATGAGAGCATGTTAACAAGTAGCCCACACACTTGTTAACACTTTTAAGAAAAATTATTCTATCACTTGAAAAATGAAGTCGGGACTAAAGCCTCATAGGACTACATATAATACAGACTTAGTATGTAGGATGACTGTCCTGAACATGGAAAGGCAGATAAACACACTCACATGATATAGAGATGTCGGGACTAAAGTCTCATACGGCTCATTCAGTGTGATCACTCCACCAACACCAAGCTCTTTTAAGCATGGAACATCAGTAGGAAATGGAACCGCACCCAGCAACAAAAACTGAAAATGAATGTATTAGATATTGATGTTGGTTGCCATAATAAAACAACCATTCTCACATGTGGAGCATATGATAAAAACTCAAAAATAACCCAAACAAACTTCAGATAAATCCTAAAAGCTTCAGTTCCAGCCTTCCAGGGACATAATTGGTAGAAGAAAATGAAATAGAAAACACATCTAGAAAATTACCTCAAAAATATTAAAAATAAAAACCACAGCCCACATATCTTCTAAGGAAACCACTTACATATGAATACTAATATCTACACAGCATAACACTTGGAATAAAAACAACTACACCCAACATCACAAGGGAACCCACAAATAAATCATCTAAGTAACAAAAAAAAAAATTTACACCAGATAAATTATGTGAAAAAAAAAAATACATACACTATGGCAGATACACACAGATATCCAATATCATATCATCACACACAAAACAAACTAAAATGATTCAGCCTCAACAGTAACAAACAAAATCAGTTCATACACAACATACTTGATCCACCCACAAGGCCAAGCATCAAAAGCAGGCATATTTAAACAATTTATACCTCATCAACACGGTCCCACCACCGAAACTCAGCCTGAAACTTGTTCCTAACAACATTATAAAGCAGGGTCGGGTAGAACAGTGCACGAGCTCCTGCACCAATTAAAACCCTCTTCACATCCGAAACAACAAAGCTTTTCCTAATTTCGCTGACATCTGAAACGCAGCCGTTTTGATCACAAGAATTTGAACTCTCCTCTTCTCCGTTCCCCACTACGGCCTCCTCCTCTGTTCCCTTCAATTCCTCAAAATACATAATATACGAACTCAAACTCTACAGAATCACTAAATTAATTACAGAAATCCCCACCGAGAAAGCCCTATTAAAAAAAATAAAAAAACACACACAATTGGGTGATTAACAACAAATCAGGATGAAAATTTTTAAAAAGCTAATTTTTACAAAATAACAAACAGAGCGTTGAATCTGTACAGGAAAAGGAATTAAGAAGAGGGATTGATAGCCTGATAACTGAATTCTGGTCACCGGAAGAAATCAGGACCATATTGCGGAGAAATTGGCTTGATCGGACGGCGAAGAATGGTGCGGTATGATCGTAAATAAAATTTAAAAAGAAGTACAGAATGATCAATTCTGGAAATTATGAACTCCTAATCTGGACACCCTAACCCTAAATTTATGATTTGGTATATTTCTTGAGATTTGAGAGAGAGAATTGCCTCGGTTCTACACTACCACCTTTTTTTGCTCTAACAAACTTTGAAATGGAAGACTTCTAGTTGGAGGAGAGATAGGGTGACGCATCCCGTGACGGATGAAAAGTGTACGACCCAGTTCAGTTCATGACACGTGTTAAGGGAATAGGCTAAGCGGAGCTTGGCTTGCCTTCTTTTTCATTCAGGTAATATACCTTGTCTTCAATTGGGATCGCCGACGAATGATTCTCACCGTTGGATTGGATTATTGAGGCTCTCATTTTGGAATTCGGCTCCAGATATGGGCCTGCTAAAATTGGGCCTTGCTTTTCTGACGATGTACATAAATTGCTCTTGCACATAGTTTTTATGTTACCATTTCTATTTTTTTTTTATTCTCCCCCGTTACTTATTATTCGTGTGTGAGTATTAATTTTGAGGTAAGTGGCACCAGCTTATGGTTAGGTGAGAAAATATAATGATATATTTAAGGGAAAATATGAATTTCCCATGGAAACAAGCATCTCTAGAATTGATTTCATTGACACTGATTCTTAATTATTGTTAGGACTTATGTGAGCAACAAATTAATCACTACTGACTACACCACATAAAAGCAAAAAGAAAGCAATGAGTCAAGATCTCTATATGTGAAGGAAAGGTACTCAATTTGCACATTTATTCCGAAAAGAAAAAAATTGCACATTAGTTTTGTGGTTTGTTGTTGTAATATTTATTCAGGAATTAAAGCATGATAATTACCTCTTACAATGATGGCAAATCTATATCCTTGTGAACAAAGTTACAATTTATTAGATTACACCAAAAGGAAAAATAAAATGGAGTCAACTATGCGATAATAATTAACAAGTCACCAAATATGAGAAATAAAATAATGCAAAAACATCATATAAGGTAGCTGCTGCTTCTTCTTCTTCTTCTTTTTTTAAGAAAAAAATAAATAAATGTGCATTTAATCATGGAGTAGTGGGAAAAGCAAAGGCTACATTAGAAGTAAATGTGCATTTGTGAGTGATGTGTGGCAGCTGGGATTTCAAAGCGGAACTACTAAAGTGTTTGATAGCATTTTGTAGTTAGATTTTGGCAGTTCAATAACTTTTTTTTTATCAATTTTACTCCATAATTATAGATTTTACTCCACATCAACTGCACCTTCAAAGCTATAGCACATTACTCCCAAACGCACCCTAAGTCCAAAACTTCATTGTCCTATTAATAAAATAAACACTAAAAATTGGCATTATTACGTGACAAACTTTCTTCTACTCAACTACGAGAATATATGGCTAAAACTTTCTGTTGAAAAAGAATGATGATGTGTGTATTGAAAATAGCAAAAAAATTATAAGAGACAAAAAAGATTGGAAGCAATTGCCCTCTTTTTTCTTCAATAATTTTCAATCTCTAGTGGATTTCTGTCGCCTTTCAGTAAAATTCAAACCCAGATGAAATTCTAACCATTTGTCATAGAAAAAAAAAAAGAATGGCTCTTGCTGGATTCCCAAGAAATTCTTCAATTTCTTTCGGAAGCAGATGTTTATTCATCTGCCTTTCACGTTCCGTTCGCTCATAGCCAGAAATTGATGGATTGTGATGAGACAAAGTCGGAGTAAGCAAAAAGTATTAGATCCTATCCTTCATTATTCAGACTCCAAATCATTGTGCTGATTTTAGTGGGTGCAAAAAGTGAGGCGCCCAATGGTCCGTGTAACGTAAAGCATGCACCTCCCAAGTAACTTTCAACACCGCATTTTCTTAGTCTGTACATTTGTAAACATACCATCTAGTAACAGAAGCTTTAGACCACTAACAGAAATCTTCAACTAGAATAATGAGGGAAAATAACATACCATGATGCAGTAATCAAAATGTTTCCACATCCATGAACAAAAGTTTAAGCTTCTCACCAAATTTTAGTCGCAATGTACAAGATACAGCCTTGGCAATTTTGTCAACACTGGCTTTGTCATTCATGAGTTTTCTCACCTAAGGTTTGAATTGTTTGACTGTTTGCGCAGCTTAAATAAGCTTTTTAACCAAGACAAATGCACAACCTAGTTATACATTTGTTAATAGTAAAATGTTTTCATCAATTGGCCGCAAGTTGAAATAATAAAGAAAGTAATTTTTCAACGATCGCGTTCATTTGACGCATCCCCAAAGAATCTTATCACTCTAGTAGGAGAAATATCCAAGAAATGTAAAATCAAGTGAGACCAGAGCTTTAGAAGAATATAGCATAACATAGCAAATATGAACTGTTACTCTAAAATTGAGCATCTCCGAGTTCTATGTGTAAAGAAGATAACAACAAATCAGCAAATATAACAAAAAGACAAGGAAAGGTGGGTGACTGAGGTTCCCCACAATTTCTTTTACAAAGGCTTCCTAAAGGATCCACTAATAAGGCACCAAAATAACAAGTAATGATCCAATGTATATTCCAAACGGATAAATCAATCTTGGAACATCAGTTGGTTACGAGTATAGTCAAGGGAGTACACATGTGAAGCTCACTTGCCAACTTTAATCACATGGATATTGCCTTTCTCTCCTTTAACATGCAGTTACCGGGCAACATCAATCATAAGCCCTCAAACGACACCTAATGTAGGTACAAGCTGATCTCTATCACACACATTTTTGTTGTCCCATAGGGACAAGTAACTTGGATACGACATCACTTCACAGTAGAGAATTTCTAAGGTAGTATCTATAGTTTTGGCCGTCAATTTAGACATCAAATCAGGCAGGCTGATGGTCGCCAGGTCAGTACCAATGACAGAGTTGAACAATTTTTTCTTCTTTGGCTAAGAAACAAGGAATCAGAGTTGAACAGCCTGTCACCATCTACACAAAATAGTTGCAAAAGCCAATACTAACTGGCAATTAGTTAATTGTTTATTTGTAAGAATCTCAGTATTTCCGTCACAAGTACCTTGTATGCCTATTCAGGAGCTACAGCCACCAGTTGATGGGAATCTGACTTCTTACATTCAAGAGCTCTGACTCAAAGAAAGCACACATTCACAGGACAAAAGATAACTGTGCTCAAGCTGCAACCAATTTTTTCACCAGGTCTCTGGAAAAGTAAGAAAAAGCCTTCAATTTATCTGAAATTCAATTGAAACTCTGGTTAGAAGGTAAGAAACAGCCTTCAAAGGAATAACCTATTCTGATGGATTAATGCAGTTCGCATACCTAGAAGAAGTTTACATGAGAGGAAAGCAGAGTAAAATGCTTATCATTTCATTAAACAACATACGTTCAGCATATTTCCTAGCTACCAGATAAAATTTTGAGATAAAACAATCACATTTAAGCTATTGTTAACTAGTAGATCCGGAAGAAAATTAACTTCTCAAATGTCAACAATGAAATCCTTGTAGGTTGCATAACACATCAAGCTACCTCCATAAAATAGTCCACCATTCTCTCGATCACTTAAAATCACAGCCTTTCATAGGTCTGACATGCTCCCAAGAGTGTATAATAAGAAAAAACTCAACCAAAATGACTATATCTATAAGTTGTTTCATGTATGTCACATGATGAAAAGATTAACATGTGAATTGAGATAGAAAGTGACACTAAGGCCGTTCTGGAAAAAATATGGGAGCAAAGTAGTCTCAAGAATACGTTCAAAGTAAAGAAGAATAATCGGATAATGGTTGAGCAGACAAAGTGGGAAGTTGAGGGAAAAATGAATCACCTCAAAGCATGCTCCAAACGGGAAAAACAGCCCACCCCTGGATCTATCTCACTAAAACCTGGATCAGTGAGAATTAGGCTCAGATATGTCTGATTTGGAAAGCACCAATTCCTTTCCAGATTACACATTTATTTTAAGAGAATCTGGACAGGTCCTGGTTTGACCTATGAATGACAAAGATAAGAACCTATGTGCACCCTCCTATTCTGGACCAGTTTCTTCTCAGTTCAAAAGTTTCTAGCCAAAAAATCTAGCTGTTAACTAACAAACTGGGGCGTCCAAGGCTAATGAATTTTGTTGTTTCCACAACATCAACCTCCAATTTTAGGAAGATTTGTAATTAGCTCCTTGTCTCCAGATTTCTTCAAGTGTTCAATTATTTTATCAACATAAGGACCTTGCAACCAAATTCTTCTTTTCAGCATAAATCTTGCAAGCTTTGCAGCTTCCACTGAATGGTCTTTTTGACAAAGCCCGAGTAAGAGAACAGAATGGATATCCGAGTCAATGGAAGATAAGAATCCAATCTTCTCAATGTCCTCATATAAGCAAAAACCTTCCAAAACCTGTCCCCCCAAACAAAGCTCTCTAATCATAACACTACAAGCCAGACCATCAGGCTTTACACCACTAGCAAGCATCTTACTAAAGAGCTTCTCTGCTTCCTTAAGCCTTTTAGTCCTAACCAATTCAACCACTAGAGAACTATAGCAGCCACCAGATGATACACTACCTCCAGCAACAACTTTATCAATCAACTGATAAGCCTCATCTAGATTCCCTTCAACACAAAGGCCCTTAATTAGAGTACTAATTGTGACACGGTTAGGAGCACAGCCAAAAGCTTCCATTCTATCCAAAATCCCCAATGCCTCCCTCATCATACCCTTCCCGCAAAAAATCTGAATGACTGAAGTATATGTGACAACATTTGGACTAGAATCCCCACCTTCTTTCTCCATCTCCCCTAACAATTCCAATGCCCTCTGCATTTTCCCTAGCCTACATATCCCATCAAGAAGAGCAGAATATGCAACTGAATTGGCTGCACAACCATGTCTTTTCATAACCTTAAACAGCCCACAAGCATCCTCTAATCTACCTGCATTGCAAAACCCTTTAATCATTGACACATACGTGATTATATCAGGGTAAAGATCAATCAAACCCATCTGTTTCATTAATTCATCAGCTGCAATCATATCGCCCTTTTCGCAAAACAACCGAATAACATTATTATATATAACAGTATCCGGTCTCAAATCAAATTCAGGCATTTTCCTTAGTACCCACATTGCCTCATTCGCAAGCTTAGCTTTTTCACACAAATTGAAAATCACTTTCATCATCTTAACACTAACAACACACCCTTCTACTCTATAAGCCTCAACAACATCAATGACAATACTCGGGTTTTGCTTAATTCTAGACAATTCACAAGCTTTGTTATACATAAATGAACTGTGCCTATAACTTGATTGAAAAGCAGCCCATACGAAGAAACGAATACCCATTTGAGATTGACTGGGGAAACACCTATGTAACACTTTAATCACACAAGTGGGGTCCAGTTTGGCATTGACCGTAGCTAGGGTCTTTTCAATATTGTTCGGGTTCCTTTGCAGGTGACTGTAGAATCTCTCTGCGGGAGAAGCAGTGGTGAAATGTAGAGTGAAGATGTTGGGGTTTTTAACATTAATTGAGGATGACAAAAGTCGAGAAAGTGAAAATCGTGGCATTTTTTATTCTCTTTAGGATTTTAGGGTTTCAGGAGTGACAAATCGTTAGTATCAGAAAATGAACGAAATTTTAACCTGGAAATTTGAAGCGATGATGGCCGAGAGAGAGAGAGAGAGAGAGTGCGAGCCGGTCAGTCAAACCCAATGAACCACAAACTCTCAGGCTCGAACAGAAGGACAAAAAGACCGATTCAAATTGCATGTAGGTTTTTGGACGATAGCATTTTAATGTACGAAATTTCAGAACCAACGTCATAATAAAATAAAGGCAATTGCTAAGTTGCCCTTACAGCCGCAGTAATTTAAGCGATCCTAAAATAAATGATAAGAAAGACTATTTAAATATAACAAACTCTATGTACTAAATAAATTCACTTTTAGATTTTAAAATTTTTAATTTTACTCAATCAATCTGCTTAAATACCTAATATATCTTTATTTAACCTAATTTATATAATAATAATAATAGTGTATTTACTTATTAAACCCATTATATCCATTTATATACCTTACGACCTCCTTGTAAATGCTTGAATCATGCTATCAAGCTGATAGAGTGGCCTTGTAACAACAGTTACAATGTGAAAGGTTTTTGCAAAGTCTGTTTTTGTTATCGTTAACTATGTGCTCGTATGGATTCATTAACCGTATAATTGTATTATTAGCTTTTGTGGGGAAAGGTGGCATCGTGAGACAAACACAATTCAACCACCATTTGGTGAGATGGCTGTAGCCCTTCATGATGTATCCAAGATTATTGGAATGCACAAAATTGGAGAATCTGTGTCTGCTCAAAAATTAAAGTATTTGGAAGAGGAAAACTTGTAATAACTGCTTCAATAGCTTCAAGGCAGACGCAGCTGAACAGTT
The DNA here is from genome assembly GCA_030449075.1 of Murraya paniculata. Lineage (NCBI taxonomy): Eukaryota > Viridiplantae > Streptophyta > Magnoliopsida > Sapindales > Rutaceae > Murraya > Murraya paniculata. The sequence continues at coordinate 1,345,860 of JAEVFN010000030.1, forward strand.
TAAGACTTGCGATCCCTTCGCACGTGTTCTAGGATTAATAAAAAATAAAGAATATCAATTTAAGATTTAACAAAGATATATCATTCAATTTAAAAATGGATTTTAAAGAGTAAAAATTTTGATTTTTTAATCATAGTTTAGTGTTGGTAATTATAATTTGATTTAGGGATATTTTAATGATTAAAATTTATATTTAAAGATTGATTTAGTTAGTAGCTTAGTTAATTCAAATAGTCTCATCCTAAAATGTAAGGTGAATAGTTGTTTACAGTATCACCAAAAAAACTCTTCTAATTTAACTTTTTAAATACTTATTTGCTTGCCTATGTGGCAAATAAAAAAGTGAAAAAAGAAGCCATCTCTAAAAAGACTTCAAATAAAAATAAGTATATATTATTTTAATTAAATTTTTTTCTCTAAAAAAGTGATAGCAATTGCAACATTTCTCTCTCTTCATGAATTATGAGATAAAATATACATATAATATTAAATTAAATGCTCCAAAAGATTCTTCAAATTAAATTCTTTAAATGAGATAGTGTTTCTCTCTCTTCAATATTGAAAAATCTCATCAAAGAATTTTTTCGAACTCTTTTTGTTGATATAACTCTTAAATAAGTAGTAAAACCTCATTTGAAGAGCTTTTTGATAATGCTCTTAGTGCCTATCTTTTGGTTTAATTGTCTATTTAGAGTGGAGAGCAAATCGAGTTTTGATTCGTGTTATTTGTTTTTTTGGTTTGGATTACAAACCAATCAGGTTGGCAAATTGAATACAATCATGTTCAAAACATGAACACAAATCAAATTTAATTCCGTTAAATTCGGGTTCGTAATTCGAATCTAATCGGTTTGATAATTCGGGTTCAAATTTCTATTTAGTTTGAATTTGGGTAGAGCAGTTTAATTTCTAAAAATTCACTAGCAACCACCTAAAATTCCAAAATCTCAAATCAAGCCTTTAAAAACAAATATTAACTACCAAGCATTCTTAACAACATTTCAACAAGTCTTTTTAAAGTTAAGAGAACATAAAAGTAATAACAAGTACAATAAAGCTACTAAGTTACATCTCTAAAATCAAAATGACAATCATGGTTAATAATTCATCTCCATCAATACATCTCCAAATGACAAACATGTAAGATTAATAATCCATCTCCATCACCATCAACACTCAAGACAATAGTTCCAAATCAGCAACAATTAACCACTACCAATCAAATCAAGCATCAATGGACAGAAAATGAATAAGCAAGTCAGTTTATTATGCAAAAGAATAAAATAATAATTGACATTCTGCAAAAGAATAAAATAATAATTGACATTTAGTCGAATCACTCAATATGCCTTAACAATGTGTAATCTCAATACTACTACTACCACCACCATTGAAGCACTATTCATTGAGAAAATACCATATAGCTAATGGGGCAGTACGCAAACTCCATATAGCTTTTATAATATATTATTCTGATTTGCATTAAATAAAAACGATAACCCCAATGATGTTTTAGGCTCATAGTTTTGAAGCTTATAGTCACAAGCCCCTCAAATTTACCATCAAAGGAAGCTAAATTGCCATGCCAAGGTGCACTGGGTAAAGGATCGTGCAAAGACAGAGTACGCTTAGTAGCATGGTGCGTTCAACAATAGGCGGCCTAATAGATTTGTGACCCTGATGCGCTTAGCAGCAGACAGCCCAAATTCACAAGCTAAAGTGCACAAGTTCGGCTTGATTATAGAATTCTCTACAACTATCTAAAACTTATAAATGTCTAGATAATTCGACACTTGTGTACGGTAAGACTTCTTTAGAACTTAGGAGATATTTTGCACAAGTTGCTTAAGTTGCTTGGAAGCCACTAGATCAAGGCAAGCCACCCTATAAATAGGGTATGACACTCTCCATTTTACTCAACACCACACAACACACACCAAGCACAAACAACACAAGCGTACGTGTAAAGCTCTCTTATATTATCTATTTCGAGTAATAAGTTTACTTTGGCTTGTAATTATCTTTGCTTAGCTAGTTTAAGAAGTTTAATAGGCCTACTTAGCAACTTTTATGCTAGAAGTTATCTAAGTGCTGTATGGGTTGCTATACAAGATAATTATCTCAGGACATTATGCTCACTCTTATTAACAATGGTACTTAACTAAAAGAACCCCAACATGAAGTTGATGGCGTAACTGAATGTGATGAACATGATAGAATGCATTGGATCTAAATGTATAAAATATGTCTAAATATATAAAATATATGAACTCAAGTGTGCAAAAAAGATACAAGCAAAAAAAAAAAAAGGATGCTTTCTGAAGTGGACAACAATTCGTAATTAACTAGTATGTAAAGCAGAGACATCTTCATTCTTCATTAAACTCCTAATAATTAACCACTATCCATAAAGGCACAAGCAGGTTGCTACTCGAGCTCGATAGCCACCACTGGGACATTTTTGGTATTAAATAAATATTTAGATTTGGTAAAAATATGCAGCTTTTTCAAATTTTTTTATTGGCCCTAAGCTTTTACTTCTTTCAGTTTTAAGGACATGCACAAGTAGGTTTAATTAGCTTGGAACCGGACCAAAAAAAAAAACTCGAAACATCCATTCGATTAACAATATCTCCCCATGTCTCATTCATCATCGGAATTGCAAACACAAGAGACCTTAATGTCATTATCTTGTGTGAACACTAGCAACGATGATAGAGACAACAGCTAGATCAGAAGCAAATGGCTCGACGATGGTTAGAAGCTGAAGTGCCGGAACGAGACTGACAACATCGGGCATTGTCGTCGTCTGGGTCTAAGTGAGTGAGCAGGGCAGGGGGCTTGTGCACTTGTGCTTGTGCCACCACTGTGGAAGAAGAAAAGAAGAGAAGAATTAGCAGTTAAGGATTTTGCAAAATTTAGCCGTGAGCTCGTATGCGACTAAGGTGAGAGAGCGAGACTTCTGTTATGTGACTGTGGCTATTAAAAATCTAATTTTTGTTATTACTTTATTTCTAAGATTATTTTAGTATATTAATTATTTTATAAAGTAAAGAGTGTCATATATTTAACAGCAATAGTGTCCTAAGACATTTTTTAAAATATAAGAATTAAATAAATACTTAACATAAAATAGAAGGACTACAATGTATAGTTATTTTTTGCGCATAAATAATTCTTCCATTTTATAAATTAATGTCATGACTGCAGTATGTATATAAAAAGAGAAATCATGTTCGCTGTTTATTATTACTCATGGGTTGTTATTTTATTAATGGTTGTTAAAAACTTCCAAAAATTCCTTCGTGGGGGAAAGGAAATGAAATGGATTTGCCGGTTTGCACTTTGCATATTATTATTGTACACTGACACATGTGGGATCAGTGTGAGAAAGTAATTAGACAGCATGTAAACTGTTCCCATTATTGAACGTATTCCTTTCACGTTTGCTGATTTGCTTTAGCACTAAATCACTCGTTTTGTGGCATGCGTTTCTCCATAATACTATTATTACAGGTATGCTGAAACTTGTGTGGTCTCCTTTTCTAATGCCAATGCCAATGCCTTGTACAATTTGAATGTTTGGATTGGTCTCAGCGAAAAAGCAGCCTTTGAAAAAAACAAAATGTCATTTTCTCAATAAGAAAAGAAGAAGAAAATGGCGGCCAGATTTAGGGATCCCAGTCATGTAAGCTAGCTTATGACTCATCTTTTTCCATTAGTTCGTTTAAGCCAATTACATTTGATCAATGCACTTTTTCCCTCACAAATTTGTTTTGGCTAAAAGCTTACCCCAAACTCTCCAAATACGAAAACTTTGAAATATGCAAAAGCATGGGGAATCAGATTCATTGTCTACAAATCTTTCCAATATACTTAACTTTCGGCTGCCAATTTGAGAAAAGAAGGATACACTATCAACCTCCTTCATCTTATAACCACCCTTTAACGTGCATATTATCCTTTTAACCTAATTTCTTTTAATACCCTTCTCTTTTTCCTCCTTAAAATTACCCACCAACACGTAAGATTAGCTCAATAAAGACTGTTGACACAACATTTGGCTGTGTGACTCAGCAACGCATGGCATTGCACGCATAAATCCAGGCATGCAAGCTTTATATGTAGACTGTGTTGTGCAGACCGACACCTTAGATATTTGTATTGCATTTATCAATCAGTAATTGAAATGGATTAGAGTTGAAATCGAAATAGATTGTAATCAGAATGAGAACTAAGAATAAAAATACTAAGTTAATATTAATTAATCTATATTAATGTTTTATATTATCATTGATGTACTTATTTGATCTTAGAATTGGAATATATTATTTTAAATTACTAAAATACCCTTATTAATTATTATCGTTATTATTATTTGTTATAATAATTGTGATTATTATTATTCAAAATTTTATTATTAAAAAAAAATATTGTTAACAATAATAATAACAACAACAACTATAACAACAATAATATGCATCATCATCATCACCAGTGAGCGGCAGAGAGAGCATAGCAGTGAACTACACTACAGTAGTAGCAGCAACAGAAGCAAGCAGTAGTGGCAACGCAATAGCAAGCAGCAGTGGTGATGAATAGCTTTTGGGGTGATATCACAGTTTTATTAAAACAAATTTACCAATTACTCTCGGGTGTTTCACAATTCGAACGGCATTTGTTTCCTATGATACAATTGTGATGAATATCGTTGATGTACTGCCACATTATTCCACAATGAACTTCCATTATGTCTAAACTCTATCAAAATAAATGTACGAAAAAAGAGTAATGGAAGATTATCTAATTCTATTCTTCCATCTATCACTTCTTTTTGCACATTTTGTCTCTTGCTCTTCTTACCACTTCCTTGAATGAAGAAGAATTCCTATAGAATTCTGCCAGAAGCATTTTCGTCCAATAATTTGATTGTTATAAATTATTTAACCATTGTATTTAATTTCTTATTAATTGCACTTGTAACTACTGTTTTTAATATCTAATGAAAAGAGGAACCGCTGCCTATTAAACCTTTGATTTCATTCTTGAATTAAATTCAACATGTAATCGGAGCGTCACTAACCTCATATTAAACTCTGGATTTAATTTAATATTAAAATCTGAATTTGATTGACCGTTATAATTTCAAGATAAATTCTAAATTTAATTAGGAGTTATAAATAATATATTCTTGAATTGATTGCATAATTAGTTTTGAGTTCAACTAGCCACTACTATCTGTTGCCTTTGAAACTCAAAGTCAATCTCAAATTAAATTGGACGTGCCTTTGTTAAGGCTCTCGAATCTCAGCTGCTCTTTGCCCACTTGGTCTCAATATTTTGCTCGCCGTCAACCATGGGATTTCGGTAGTTATAGTAGCGGTTCTTGCTGGTGTGAAAATATTGCTTGGGCTCTTCTGAAGTAAAAATTTTAAAGAAAAGATTTCAAAGTCTTACACATGACATTGAATTGTCATTAGCTGCTACATGACCACTAGTGCCTTACTTTGAGACTCTTTTTCTTTATCATTATCCTTATGGTGCGTTTACTAATCAGTAATCGAAATTGGCTGGAATCAGAATAAAGTGAAATCAGAATGAGCTAGAATCGAAATAGGGAATGAGAATTAGAATAAACTGTTTATTTTAACTGTGAGAATCAGAATCAGAATGAACTATATTATTATTGATGTGTTTACTTTATTTTAGAATTTGAATGGATTGTTACAAGTTACTAAATTAACCATAGTTGATTATTTTTATATTATTATTATTTTTTTTTATTATTGTTATTGTTATTATTGTTATTGTTATTGTTATTGTTATTATTGTTATTGTATTGTTCTTGTTGTTGTATTGTTCTTGTTATTATTATTGTTCTTGTTATTATTATTGTTCTTGTTATTATTATTATTGTTATTGTATTGTTCTTGTTATTATTATTGTTCTTGTTATTATTATTGTTCTTGTTATTATTGTTCTTGTTATTATTATTGTTCTTGTATTATTATTATTGTTGTTATTATTATTGTTGTTATTATTATTATTATTGTTGTTATTATTATTATTATTGTTGTGTTATTATATTATTATTATTGTTGTTATTATTATTATATTGTTGTTTATTATATTGTTGTTATTTATTTTTTTGTATGTTGTTATTATTAATTATTGTTGTTATTTATTATTGTTGTTAGTATTATTTTGTTGGTGTTTGTATGTGTTATTATTATTGTTGTTGTTGTTGTGTAGTTATTTTTTGTGGTTTTCTTATTATTATTATTTTATTATTCTTCTTATTATTATATTTATTTTTTATTTTATTCTTGTTGTTGTTTTTGTTGTTGTTGTTGTTTTGTGTTGTTGTGTTGTTCCTATCAATAAAAGACATGATAAATAGAATTTTAAAATTTAAGTGACGTAATATGGTCATTTTAAGGAATGAGATGAGATGGGAACTCTAACAATTATTTCTAATTTTAGGTGAGGCCTACCATTTTAATTCTCATTTCACTTCTCACTTAAACAAGTAAATGCATCACTCATCCCCATTCATTGATTCCAAAGTAAACACATCATTATGTTATATTTACTTAGTGGTATAGGAGGGAAGAGTGTAGATTTACTTAGTGATATGGGAGTGAAGAGTGTATATTTCTTCTACTCTAGCGTTTACTTATATATTTTAAGGAATGAGTGAGAGTTTCACTATGTGGATATCACTCATTTTTTAAGTGGAGAGAGGGTCTCACTTTTATGGGAGGATGTGGGAGTGGATTATCTCTTCTTTTTTTTACCCATTTTTTTATTAAATTTAATATATTTACTAATAAAATAAAATAAAATAAATAATATCATATTTATTTAAATAATATTATTATTTATTTTATAATTTACAATTATTAAAAATAATAATCTTAAATTTATTTAAATATAATATTATTACACTTAGTTAAAAATAATAATTTACATTGATTTTAAGTTGAAATTACTTAAAAATAATAGTATTGTGTTTATTTAATATTAATAATTAATAATAATAAATAATTTATTATAAGAAATATTAATTTTGTACTAATAATGTTTCATTTCTGTTGCTCTTATCAATAATTTTTAATTTACTTAATTAAGAATATTAATAATTATTATTAATTTACAAATGCAATAAAATAAGTATTTTATATTTTAAATATATTTTTTTATTAATTTTGCAATTAAACTTTAAATAAGAGTAGAACTGTAATCTGGAACCATTTATTCCTAATTCACGACAAAGTAAATACATAAATTAGATTCTGATTCTGATTCCATACTCTTATTTTAGTATAAGTAAATAATCTATTCTTATTCTCATTTCGAACTTGCAATCCTACGATTCTCATTTCTCAAAATTTTTATTAAAATTCAAAATATAAACGCTACTTTACCCTCTAGAGAAATGAGCTTGGGTGAAAGAGCGGAAAGAAAAACTCTTTTTTGAAGTTAGAAATGAAAGAAAATTAATATTTTATTTGTTGTATTTTGTGGGTGCCGCTCATCAGAAAAACAAATGAGAAAATATTAAAATAATTGTTCTTTATAAGTTTTTAATAAGCCCCTTGGACTGGAAACTCAGTTGCAGAAGCTGTTTGACTTTGCAAATTAATCTTGAATTTGATGGACTTCCATAATATATATGATTGTTTTTACAATGATATTATCAAAAAAAAATCTTACTATAATTATTCAGAACTAATTCTTTAAAAACTTAATTTTTTTAAAAATATAATTTTAATTAATCATAAAAAAAATAACACACTCCAATACAAGAAGATAATTAAAAAGCAATATAATACAATATAACATTAATTATTATATAATATTATTATAATATAACATTAATGCAATACAATCTAATTCAATGCACTTTATATTATGATAATATCACATTAATGCAATACAATCTAATTCAAATGAGAAAATATTATATACTATTATTATTATAACATTACCACTTAATAGAAGGATTGGAATATTCTGTAAGCCGTGTATACTCACCTAATTGCAATTAACAATTTAACATTCCCTTAAAACCATTAACTACCTCTCATCTTTGAACAATTGCACTTGGAATTCCACTAAGAGAAATTCTTAAGGTGCTCTAGGTGTATATATCATTATCCATTAAATTCTTGCCACGTATATCCTACCTTTCAATCAATCGCATAAGAATCAATATACATACTGGAAAAATTCAATAAATGAAGAACATAATACATTATAAGAGCATCCAAAATTTGTCCATATCACAATTATTACTAAGCTTCCTGCATAAGTAGAAGACTGGGAAAAAAAAAAGTGCAAGAAGGAAAAGCATTATTCTACAAGCTTCTAGGTTCTCATTTGAACAAAAAGATTACATAAAATATTTGTGTATGGCTATAGCATAACATGGTGTCTGCTAGAAAGCAAAAATACCTTGTGCTGATTACACCATTAGAATGGGAATAACTTGATAAGCGTATAAGCTACGTAAATAAATTTTGGATAATTTTCTTCGTCAATTGACTATTTTTTAAATCATATTTTTTTTAAAAAAAAACCTTAATTTACTTTTCACATATGTAAAGAAGACAAACAAACTTTCATAAACCCTCTTCTTTTTTTTTTCCCTTCAATAATATTAGAGATCTTAACATTTGAATCCAATTTGAGTCTTAATACTATGTGTCACTCATTTATTATACTTCATTTAAAAAGTCAGATTATAGGTCAGAAAATTAAGTACCTAAAGTATTAGATATAAGAACACATATTTCTTCAGATAATTTAGTCATTTTATATAATAAAGATAAAATAATTAAATAAAACTTAAATTAAAGCAACCTTAATAGTTAAAAAAAAAAACTAAGTTAAAAAATGTAAGAGTGATTTAATTAATTAATTATGCAAATTTTTTGTTGATTTGTATTTATTAGAAGTAATGTACATTTATTGTAAATATGTTTTTAACAGTGGGTTGGATTTACACATATAATAGAGTAGAAATATCCCCTAAAAAAGAATTTGATTAGTAAATTTAAGTATATCCAATCCAAGTCAGTTTGTGGTATATAAAAAACATTGTCTCTTAAGGAGAGAAGAAAGGGAAGCTGGTAAAGAAAAGCAATACCCAATAAAGTTGCAGACACAAAATTCTTCTTTATATATATATATATATATATATATATATATATATATTTAAATTTTTATTTGATGAGCTCCACAGAAAGCTAGCGTACGCAGTCCAAAAGAAGAATCCTGACCACATCCACGCAACCAATTTGTCCCTTGCGTTATATTTATACATATTCCTCCCCTCAGATTCTCCAAATTAGATAGCTGTGGTGGAGTCATTAAAAAAATTCTCACTCTTTTTTAATAATGGGTGAAATTAGTTCCTCATTATCCAATAATTGTAATAACAAAATTTGATGGTGCCATTTTGATGCGTGTGATCCAGGTTTGGTAGATCTTACAGGACCACTTGCTGGCTTCTATCGGGCTTGAATTGCCAGTTATTTTGTGCGGATACAAAAGAGCAAAAGCAGCAGATAAACATACAGCGAATTCAATTCATGTAATGCCCTGTCATCTTAAACAGTTTGAGATGGTTTTAGAAATGTGGTCGGTCCCTTACTCCACTCAGGTTCTGGCCCTTCCATAATCAAAAGTAATGAGCAGTTTTGGAGAATTGAACTCTCTAAAATCCTTAAGCTACACAAATGCATGCATAGAAAGCAATTCCAAAATTAAAATTTTGGAATCTGTAGTCTTGACCCATTGAGTTGCTAGAGATGAAATTGGTGGTATTTAGCCGAAAAATTTACCTATCTAACCATTTCTATAAAATCATTGCCAAAAATGTAATAAATTTTTTTACCATAATATTCGGCCATTGCTGTCCAACCACATTAACCCACAACTTCTCCATAGAAGAAAGTTGGGGAAAAAAACAAAAGGCACAACCAGCAAATGGAGTCCAGAAAGGCTATTCTGGTGAGAGAAAAAGAACAGCAATAAACAAACAAAAAGAGAGAGATGCCATTACTTATTAGTGTCATTTGCAAAGAACCGTTAAGAGCAACTGAAGAGAGCTTAAAATTCGCTCACATCTCCCCAAAACTTTCCTCTCCACTCTCTCTCTCTCTCTCTGCTTTCCTCTGTCTTCATTTTTGCTTAACCCTTAAGTCTTCTCTCCCTATTCAATTATTCTTCTTCCTCTTCTCATTATCTTTAAGATAAACAACACCAACAAAAAAAATCCTCTCTTTCTTTTTCTTCTTCCTTCTTCAATGGCAAATACAGACCCCTATGCAAAGCAGAAGATGCTAAAAACAGAGGAAAACAGAGCAAACCCAAGTAAGTTCTATACACATTTCTTTTACAAAGCTCTTATAGTTTCAATTTTCTTAGCTATTTTACCACTTTTCCCTTCACAAGCTCCTGAATTCATCAACCAAAGTTTGTTCACAAGAAGCTGGGAGCTTCTGCACCTTGTCTTTGTTGGTATTGCTGTCTCTTATGGCCTCTTCAGTCATCGAAATGATGAAATTGAGAAGGAAACTAACAATCACACAAAATTCGATAATGCACAAACCTACGTGTCTAGATTTCTTCAAGTTTCATCCGTTTTTGACGATGAGAATGAAAACTTATCGTGTTCCGATGAGAACAGGGTTCAAACATGGAGCAATCAGTACTATAGAAACGAACCTGTGGTTGTTGTAGCTAAAGAGCACTCTGTTCTTGATCAAGAACAGAGAGCTAATAGTTCAAGCTTCGGCGAAAAACCACTCCTGCTGCCCGTTAGGAGCCTAAAGTCTCGTGTTTCGGATACAGATACCATTGAGCCCATCAAAGAATCCAAGGCTCTTAGTAGGTCAAGTTCAAATTCTGGCTCCAGAAGGTTTTCAAGCAACTCAAACAAGAGGAAGAATGGAGAATTGGGAGGTTTTGATCAAGTAAAATTGGAGGCGAAATTTAATGAAAATGTTGTTCTTCCATCTCCTATTCCATGGCGAACAAGATCAGGGAGAATGGAAATGAAAGAAGACGTTGACAGTCCCGTTCCTCCCCTGAATCCTCTGCCTCCCTCAGTGGAGGAACCTGATCTCAACAGGCTCGAATCACGGTCTTTAAGGCCTCAAATGCCTCGATCAAGTCGACCCAACGCTACATCTTCATCACCGAAGTTGTCTCCTTCACCGTCCTTATCATCTCCAAAGAAGTTATCGCCTTCGCCTTCTTTGTCCTCAGAGTCTCAGGCAAAGAATTCAGAGGATTTGGCGAGAAAGAAGAGCTTTTACCCGCCTCCCCCTCCTCCTCCACCTCCACCACCAATGATGCACAAGTCATCGACGATGAAAGTTAGTTCTGGTTTGGATAATGATGGAGCTTCGTTTGAGAAGAAGAACTTGAAGCGAAGCTTCACTACGGAAACAAAGCAGTCTATTAGGACAATGAGATCAGCTGATAGAGAAACTGATCAAACAGCATTCAAGACTGAACAGCTGAGACGCGAAAGTGTCAACTTTATGCCAAACGCATCATTCAAGCAATTTCCTGAGCAAGATAAGGAAGAATTTGTCGATAAGGTCGTCGTGGAAACTTATGAGGACTCGGGGACTGAATATGATGTGGAGGAGGAGGAGGATGTTATGGGGGAAACTCCATTTATTTCCAATATTGATAGAGGCTCAAACAATGAAGCAGCAGCCGCTTCAACTTCAAGCAGTGTGGGTGATGGAGGACCTGATGTTAATAAGAAGGCTGACGAGTTCATAGCCAAATTCAGAGAGCAAATAAGGCTTCAGAGGATTGAATCAATCAAGAGATCGAGTGCACAAATTAGTCGAAACTCTTCGAAGTGATTCATGAGGTCATTCAACTTCATAGAGTTTCAACACGACGCATTTGATCTGTGTGTTCAAACTTTGCTTTTTATTGCTACTGTCTTGGTAGGGTTTATTTGGTTTTTCAAATTTAAGATCATTGGTATACAGAGATGTGGTGGTTATTTATTCTATGTATCCAGCAATTACATAACAGAAATCTTCTGTGCATTGTTTGTTGGTTATTGTATTAACTTATGCATTAGCAGTAATCGTTATAATGGTCTTGTTTTTCTGCATCTTCAGAACAAATCTGTCGTGCAAGCATACTGCATGCTGAGGACAGCTTATGTGTATCTTTAGTTGAAATGAAAAATGATAAAAAGAGAACAGAAGTTGACAAAATTCTGGTAAAATGGACTACCGTAAAACTCTGAGGTGTTCTAATTTTAATTGATTATTTTGCCTTTTTTTTTTTTCCCTTAATACGCATGGTGTCATAGTTTGTTTGATTAGCATTTTGCCAAAATGTTTTGTCCAAATGGCATCGTGCTCATTGCTGAAAAAATAAAAGAAATGAAAGTTCCGTTCAAATAACACGATTCCCATTTCAAAGGTATGAAAATTTTATTCATATTCCCATGGATTTGATCCTTAATCCCAAATGAAGCAAACTCATCTCATCCTCATCCTTACGAGTAATTTGTCCCTTGTGACGCATGAGAATCTTTCAAGAAATTCCTTAGCACTCGCAGTACATCTCCTTCTACTAGATTTAGTGTGTGGTGTGTACTCTTTAATGGTTGCATAACAAATCAATCCAAAAGATAAAAATTGGTATGATAAATGAAAAAAAAAATTAATTAAGGAATAATATTGCATATCAAGTCGTGCATCAACTTTATCCATCTCAAGTGAGGTAATGTTTATCCAGTAGATAAGATAATAAATGGGTTAATTGCGCATTACCCTTCATGAAATGATAAATCTTCAAAATAATTTTAAATTCTTGTAAACCTCAATTTATCCCTCACTTTTATTAAGAAGATGAAAAATAGAGGCAGATGAGATAAATTTTTGGGGTCAAATACCGTCTCGCAAACTTAATCGAGCACAAGAAAATCAACCAGTCGGCCTTTAAATTTCAGAATTAGGCCTGACTCAAAATGACTTGGGCTGCCCTTGGGCCCATTTAAATAGGCCGCGCGAAGAAGACTGCAGCACTGACTGTTCAAAATGATGAACTCCCTTGCCAGGTGTAAATTGGGCTGAGTATTCGCACGTCTCTAAAATCCTCTTAAAACCCTTTTCAATTATGCCTTTATATTTATATTTATTTTTTTATTTTTCAAGAGAGGGAGAAAAAATTATATAGGCGGGGCTAATTCTATTTATATTCGTCATTAAATATAATTTAAATACAATTGGGGTTTCATGAGATTAATAAAGGGGTGCGTTATTTCAACTCAGTCAATTTTAACTGATTGCTGTACTTCAAGATAATTTGAAACATGTGCCTAGCGAATTGATTTGAATCAGAACACAATTATCAATGAATACAAGTTAAGAAAATTTGATTGTTCAACAATTTCACTATTTAACTGGCGGATGTTATATCAGTTGAGAAAGTTGAAAAAAAAAATTGGGATTATTGTTTAAGTTATAGAGTGATATATTAGATTTAAGTTTGAAAAATTGACCTCAAATACCGGTGGTGAGATGAGTCAAACTTTGACTCACTGATGTGAATAGACACATAAACAAGCAATCAAGGAGTTGGGATAAGCTTGCCGACAAGTTTCTCTGTTCATTCACTATACTTTAAAAAAAAATATTAAAAAGTTAAAAAAATAAAAGACTGTCACACTGATGGTGAAATATAAACAATGGTGACATATACCAAAACCAATTATAATTTTATAAACGCATATCGGTGTTTGTAAAAGCAATCATGGTGGTTGAATTGGGTTCAATTATGCAACTATCTTGCTGACCCAATTTTAGATCTGCCCTGCAGATGAGAACAAATGGACCCAGGCTAACCTTTGCCGAGTACACTTCAACACCAGCTCCAGAGAGCTTTGGAGCACCGAGGAAGTTGAACTAAAAAAGTGCTTTTCATAACTTCCATCAAAAGTATAGTGCGTGTGCTTTTTCTTTTCTTGCTTGTTTCTTTTTGAGGGGAAAATTGAACTATGGTGCTTGTCATTTCCCACACTTTCATTTCAGCTGTATTCGAAATTGAGATTGGATAGTTATAGTTTAAAAGTCATAACACTAACATATTTAGTAAATATTTGTTGTTGTAAATTAAAATATAAGTTAATTTAATTTTACACTTGTATGTTTTAAAATCTATTATATCTTTACTATTTTTATCTAAATTATTATTAAAAATTATATTTATTATATACTATTAATTTTTATTTTATAATTATAATTTTTTTTCCTACAGCTATAGCTTAAAAGTTATAGCATCTTAATACTAAATATGACCTTCATTTCAGATAAGAACATACTAAATGGCTTCGGCTTTAACAGAAATGACAACGAATCAACTCAAGTTATTGCTAGTGTTGAACATAAGCCATTTAATTTGACCCACTTGAAGGGTTAGGGACAAGCTGCCAAAACAAAATTATTACATATATATATCTAAGCCATCAATACTTGACCACATCAAAGGCGTCTCAATTTTCTTTGTTATGATTAGAAATGGCCAATGCGTCGGGCCAGCATTAAAGTAAGGCCCATGTGTGCTTGTGCACGTGTAGTGCCATGCCTACTATTTATTTTGTGCCATATTGTGCCTGAGAAAAACAGCCAATAAACTCTTTTCTTTTTTTAAAAAATATTTTTCAAAAGCGCATGCCAAGCTATTGACGTACTTTTTTCAAGTTTATGTACTTTTTTTTAGATCTATGCCTTTATTCAAATTTAATAAAATAGAAAATTCAAAACTCAAGTTCATATTTAATAATAATAAACTAATAATAGTAACAGAATGTAATATTAATTACTAAGTTTGACCTTATAGAATTAGAATTTTTTTAATACTTAACAACAATAATAATACTAAAATTTTCTTAAGGGTTAACTTAATTGTTAGCTTGGACTTACATAGAGTCATTTATTATAGTTCACAATAATATTAATGTCTATTTATAAAACCACGATATTTATAATTTTATTCATTAAAATCATGATACCAATTATTTATTTAATAAATTATAAATACAAATCAATTGTCGTATTTTTTTTAAACTAAGAATTAAATGAATTTAAAAAATTCAATTTCAAGTTATTTTTAAAATTATAGAATTTTAAGTTTGCTTTCATTAAAAAATAAAGCATATTTATTGCGAGCTTTTTCATCGTGCTGTGCTTAGCCAACTCCAATCACACCGTGCTTTTAAGGCCTGCGTGCCTAAAATTCTAAACCCGATCCAACCCGCATGGGTGCCATGCCATGCCACGTGCCGTCCGGCCCATTGGCCGTCTCTAGTTATGATAACCTCAATAGCCAAAGATCTTTGAAAGAAACATACAATTTACATGTGGTGCAAATAGAACATAATTGAGGCTTTAGCTCTAATACCACATTAGAAAAATAATTTGTTGATACTAAAAATTTGACCATACAAGAAGGGTTAAAAAAGAGCTGTTTTACTCGGAGAATCAGTTGTGAGAGAGTTAGATGTCCTTAAAGATTACTATTATTAAGAGTGAAGCGTTCAATGGTGGGAATCCTACAAAATAATAACCCATTTAGGGGAATACTAAAAAAATAATAACCCATTAGGAAACCTAGCATTTTGCGCCCTCATGGAAGAATTTGGAAATTCCATATTTGATAGACCAATCATCACGGTAATTACTTACCAGTTTTTTTAGAGCAATTTTTATGCTTTACTAAGGGAATCATGCTTTAACAGTCATAATTCATGCAAGTAGGGATGGCGAACAAAACCATCAATTAAAGCAATGAATGGGCAAATTTATAATTGTGCCAATCCAGGGTTTTACCTCACTGGCTACTGGTGGCCGAAAATTAAACGGCAGTTGTCGGATCTGAAACTTGAGGCCATGCGAAGATCGATGGAAGCGGTGGTGGATGGTTGGAATTTAACGAGGATGCTGCTAGGAGCAAAACCTAATTGGTGGGGAGCCGAACTCCGGCGAATTTACGCCAGTTGTGGCGGTGCTTGCGTGAAGCTCGCGGCTTTATTTGGTCCGGTTCTGTCGGTTTCTGACGACAGCGGGTGCTCGCCGGTTCTCGGGGGCCGTGAACGGCGGCTGGGTTGTTCGGGTTTGGGTGTACCCGGGCCGTGTTCTCTCTCCCCGAGTAGGTTTTTTGCCTCTTGTTTTTTTTTTTGTAAGCTGGCACCATTGCTTTTGTTTTATAATCTAGCAGTCCACTCTCAAATTTCCATCAGTTCGAAGCACCAAGGCAATGCCGCGGCGTACATCGTGCTTTCTCTCTGGCCATAGGCCATAGTTGTCAAGTTTTTCAGACTTTTGGTCGTTCCTCGCAAACGGCGCTAACTGTCGGTACAAAAAATTTAACCACATAAGAAGTTATTTCAACTTAGGGAACGAGCTGTCTGAGAACTTGATATTTTTGAAATTGTCATTCTTAAATAAAGAGCTCCATGGTAGGAATCTTGCAAAATAAGAAGATGTTGAGAATCAGTGTTAGGTTAGAGATTAAAAACTGTACGATAAGTCGATAACAGATAAATAATAAAAGTAAAAATTTAAAAATATTATACCCTTCTTCTAATAGATATTTTTTCCTTTTTTTGTTTTTGTTATTGAGTGATGTTCTTTTTATATAAAAGAAATAAATTAATATATATATTTTTTACTAATGAGTTCTTTATATAAAAAAAATTAAAAATATAATTAAGTCAAATAAACTTATATTCTATCTTATGATATTTGATTTTAATGAAGATTAAAATTTATATTATTTTATCCTTGTTCGAAGGCCCATTAATTTGTATCGTGAAATCGAATTTGGTAGAAATGTAACATAGTTTGACCTCAAGACTCGGCACAAAGACTAAAAGGGCTTTTGTCCTATACATTCACACGCGCGCACACGTTGTCAAAACAGAGTTAAGAGAGTGTTTAAACAAAAGCCCCTTAAATCATGAAACATGTTCAAAATCTAAGAGCCCATATATGGGTCCATCTCCCAGATTTTCAACTTTCAACCACCGAATCATCCATCAATGGGAATGACGCAAAATATGAATCCACCACTTGACACCAAATCCGGTAATCATGCCACAACATCTGAGCATTAAACAAAGATAAAAAGGAAAGATTGCTGAACTTGGTCAAATTAAATAATTAGAGTGCAGACATTCAACTTTACACCCAAAGAAGACAAAGAAGAAGGAGAAGAATTAGTAATAATTAGCACTAAAATTAAGCTAACACTAATATTTGTCAATAAGTTCAAAACATTTTCAGATGGGTCGCGTCAATAATGCGAAACAAGGAAGACCCACCAAATCATATTTTCTACCGACCATATCTTAGACCTAAGACTTTGAACATGATCGATCATCTCGCACGCAACAATTACAAATGTAAGCCCCCACCCGTTCCGTACACACATCCCAACAGCCTTTACAAGAAGAGTACCATTATTATATATCCAACTGACCATAACGCCCTCGCATACGGAATATAATCACGATCGAGGACGGAGGGCATCAAAGGGCCCATGAGGGATGGGAGCGGCTGGGGCCCAAGGGTTGATGGGGATGGGTCTGTGATGGGTGGGAGCAGCCATCTGATGAGTAGGCCTAGCGGGATCAACGGCTGACGCTGCAGCAGATGGTGGGACTGCCACACGCTCACATGAAGGACACATGGTGAGCGTTGTGGGTGGGGTCATTTGCATGTAGAACTGCGGGGAAAGTTTCAGTGCTCTCAGCTCCTGAACTTCTTTCTGCAACCGCCTGTTCTCCTCCGTCAGATTCTCACAGCATCTCTTCAAGAACTCGCAGTCAACCTCAGTTTGCTTCAACTTGGTCCTGCAATAAATAAATCCAGTTCACCACGAGTCTTCGCATGTAAAATAAAAACGAAGCGTAATACCCAAAATACCCCTAAAATCTTGGTAGAATATCTTACCTTGCCCTTCTGTTCTGGAACCACACTTCCACCTGTCTAGGTCTGAGACCAAGCTGCTTTGCCAAGGCCAACTTTTGCTTCTGCAGATAATAAAAACCACCCATATTTCGGATAAATTACAAAAAAAACCAACTAATGAAGAAAGGCACGCTACAGCTTGTTTGGTTGATGAGAAACTGAAGAAAAGTTCTCGCTTTTTTTCCCCCCAATTTTACTTCATTTTCTCGGAGAACTAACAGAAACTCAGAAGCAAAGTACTTACTGGGTTGAGAGTGTTGTGCTCTTTGAAGCTCTCTTCAAGAATGGCCGACTGATCTTTAGAAAGTCTCAGCTTCTTTCTTGAAGTGTCACCATCTTCTTCGTCACTGATACCACGAGAGCAAGCTCTCTCCATCTCGAGCTCATCTCCATTAGGTTCCCGCTCGCTTCTCTTGCCGCTAACGCTCGAAATCGTGCTGTTCGGGGATGAGACGCCCGCTTCTTCTTCGTTATCTGCATGTGATGGCAATCGATTCACGTCGATTCCTCTAAGAAATGATCGTGTCTCAGCGCGACACGACTCAGAGTTTGGATCTGCATGTCCGATCAAGAATTAGATATAGTGTCGTGAAATTAATTTCTGAAACTTGGATCTGGAAAAAAGAAACAAGTTTGAGGATCTTCTGAGTTTGAATAAGAGAAAAGTGTGATGGAGCGGAGAGCGATTAAAAAAAAAAGATATATGCAATTTATGAAAAGCAAGAAAGTACAACATTTTTTTTATCAATGAAAAAGGAAAAAGAACTGATAAAAAATGAATTTTTTCTTTTTTGAAAAAAAATGAAACGAAAAAACATGCATGTTTCACCAGATCTGAGAATTTTAACCCATGAAAATGCAGAAATCAAGACAAAACAGACCTGAAGAAGGGAATAAGGCCTCGTTCCAAGGGGTTTTTTGGAGACTGAACCCAGAAGGAGAAGTGGAACAAGCAGAAGAAGGCATGAGATTTAGCTGTAAAGAATGGTGATTTTGAGGAAAGCTCAAGCTAAGACTCAAACCCAGATCATCTTTCTCAGCCATGGTTGTTTTCTTGTTCTTTGCTCAAACAGTTCTAGCTCCAAATTATTTTAAGTGTTTGTATAGCTCTTTTGAGTAATCAGAGAAATTTTGTGCCTGTTAAGAGAGAGAGAGAGAGAGAAGAAGAAGAGCCAATAGCTGATCAATATGATAAATGTAAGAGCGGAATTGGAGTTATATAGAAAGAAGTGAATGGGGAGTTCGGTTTCTGTAAGTTCAATGATGACTTTCTGTCAGGAGGCCAATTATGTCAATCATGTCTTTTGCCCCAAAAATAATGCCTAACTCTGATTTTTTGTCCACACACACACACACACTCTCTCTCTCTCACACGCACACACACACACACACACCCCTCTAGTTCTCTTTGCTTGTTACCATTAACCATGGTAACTTGAATACCAGCCTCTAGCCTTTCTCTGTTTTGGCAAGGCAAATGATGAGTAAACAACTCATTATTTATTTTCATGGAGTGGCATTAACATGTTTTTGTGAACAATAAAGTTTCTGACAATAAGCCATTAAGGCATGATCCACACATTTTACAACTGAACCTTAGGCTGACGTTGAATACAACTTATTATGTGGCTATAGCTCATAAAAGTTAATAAGATAAAAACAACATAGAGAGGCATTTATCATGTGTAACTAGTCAGCTAACTTTTGACAATGTACCACCATTTGACAATTAATGGTTAATAAAAGATTATGCTACAGTCATGTGACACTTAGGTAACGAGTATTACTATCGTTTGGTTTCAATAAATTAAACATTTGCGCATAAATGGATAAATCTCTTCAAATCTTTGCATAGACAAATTACACATAATTGATGTAAAATTTTGCCAACCCACTGACCTCAAATCAGTGCCATGTAGGTGAAGTCTCAGTATTTGGCCCGAATCGAGCTACAGAACAAAGATGCATATCACCTCGAATCTTTGGCATTCAGGAAGTGCGGGTTCTCATCTCACACCTGAAAACACCTCACACACTTCTCATCTCTCTTGTTTTGCCATCAACGGCCATAGATCTATCTTGGCCACGAACCAAAGGCTGAGATCACTTGTACAAGTGGGGTCATGTTATTATGTGTTACATAATATTAGATCCAAAGCCAGTTAGGCTAGACCTAGACAACCATCAAATCATGAGTGGATAGTTATTGAGCGGAAGTGCAGAACCAGACAGATCAACTTTTTGATTTCGCTCAACAACTGGGACCCACTTTTTTTAATCTTTTGAATAAACCTTTTACCACGAGCGCGTTGAATGACAAAAGCGTCACTTTCTAAACCTTTTAAATTATAAAACAATCGGCTCTCATTCTCTGGAACATATTTTCAATTGCGTACCCAAGTGTGTGTTTCACACGGCGTCGATTTATGTGATGACATACTGAAGCGTATTCTTGACGCCCGAGGAGAGAGCGTAGCAACTAGAAAGGTCCGTCGGCTTATGGAGCCGTATTCGTCTGACGGCTATCATCTGACGGCTTGCACAGCCTCGCCGATGAACAATTTGAGTGTAATTCACTCTTATTTTTTTATTAAAAAAAATCTAATTTTCAGAAAAAGAAAGAAACAAAAATGAATTTTTTCCCACCTATTTGGTTGGTGCGGAGATAAAAGTGTATAGGATCTTTTTAAGTTACAATTAATATAATTTATAGTCTTTAACATAACAATAGATCTATTGTAATATCATAAATTTTTATATGTTTTGCAACGTTGTAAGTTACCTTGATTGCAACTTAACGAAATTCAGTGTAATATTCATTTTCAATAAAAGAATATTATAATGAATTTATTGTACTCAAAATAAAGTTATGAGTTTTTTTCTCCTAAATATTGAATAATAGAAGCTACATGAATCTTCTAAATCAATGAGGGAGTGAGGTGTAGTGGAAGCAAAATTGATTGGGTAGAGAATAATGAGAGCGAAATTGATATGATAGAAAACACTAAATATCGTTCTGGATATCACTAATGCGATTAGATTGCACTTTAATCGAAACTTAATTAGATATCATTTTAATTCAAACCACTCAATGAGATTTTAAGAACGCGTTCAGTGAGATTAGATGATGCTCTAATCCAAATGATTCTACAAGAGATATTTTGATAAATAATATCGGAGGAAATTATAAAAGAAATGTTTGATTAAATAACTGAATCTGAAGTTACAATAATGAGACCTCCCTCTTTATAATAGTAGAAATTCAATTTCCTATGGTAAACATACTTCCCTAAGTTAATTTTAAAAAGAAAAATAAATCACAATTATAATGGAAATAAAATACTAGATCACATACCATAATCAATTCTAAATAAAATAGAAAATAAAGCTTTAGAATCCTATAGTACCTAAAATAACATCCAACAGCAATCAACTCTCTAATATATATGTATCAAAAAAAAAATCCTAACAACATGTATTTAGAATCAACTGAAGCTACTATTTAAAAGAACAATGTATTTCAATGATACAAGCTTTATGTTTAATAAACAACAACATTATACATTTTAAGTAGTATATCTCAACTAGTGCTTACTCAATTGAGATTATGTTAATTTATTAAAAAATGATGAAATAGAATAATGAATATTTTTATGAGCTATAATATTAAAAATGAAATAAGTGAATGTAACCTAACACTTGAGATGAAAATATTTAAGATATTACATAAAAATTATAGTATCATACTACGATTGCTAATAATTTTTTTTTTTAAAAGTCCTAATTAAATAAATACAGCCGAGCCAATTTGAAGCGGGGCTAAAAGACGAGGCGTTTGCTGGGGAAAGATCAAATGCGGGTAAGAGAGAAGGAGACATCGGAGAGTGGAGTTCACGTGGGGTGAGTGGTGAGTGAGAGAGAAGTAAGGAAAAAGTTAAGAAGAGAAAACCTGCTATCACCTATCATCATCCCGCTCTCTCTCTTTCTCCCTTACTCACGTGGCCCAACATGTCTTGCCTGGGAACACGTGCTCACTCCTCCACGGGGACCCACCTCCTTCCCACACGATCCTGCGTGTCATCTTGTCTCTTCGTGCTCCGACACCATCTTCTTCACAATCATTTGAAGTGAAACCCTCTAGTCTCACCCAATCCCCTCTCTCTCTCCCGTATTCCCCTGACCCACTCTCGTTCGCACTGCGTGTTAACCACACTCTATCTCATTAAATTTGATCCCCCAATCGAAATGTATGTACAGTACGCTCGGTGTTTACGCGTTTGAGTATGTTACCAGTTCGAGCTCCTTTGTACCAATGCGCGGTCCATGTTTATCTCCTTATTTCAATGCAAGTTGTTTATCGTGATTTACAAATAAGCCCTTGACAAAGAACTTAAATGACTAAGGACCCCTATGAGGGATAATGATTAGTCTCTAATCAAAGGAGTTGGCACGGCTTAACGATTGGCGGAGTGGGCATTTATTATCTAGAATTTAATTTCATTTCGGTTTTCTGCCAACTTTGTTACCAATCTATATCTAAATAAAATTTCCGATCTCTGGCTGGCCTCCCGTGTTGTTGCAGATTAATCGCATCATGCGTGTTGTTTCAAAATGTTGCTCATATAATGAGTAGATCTTTATTATGATAAAAGTGAGTATATCATTAAAATAAAAAAAAAAATATTTTTTAATACATTAAAATTTATATTTTTTTATTTGTTAGTGTATTAAAATCGATATTTTTTTATCTACTAGTCGCATCTTCATTTTAAACAAAATGAGTAAGACTAAGTAAAATAGTGTTCGAATCAATCCGATCGGGTTTAGATTGATCGGATTAGAAAAAAATTCATCCTAACTTAACCTAAATCTATAACCCGATCTGATCCAATTCGAATATGTTCAGATCGGGTCGGGTTGAAAAATGATCATATGAAGAAATATTATGAAAAAGAAATATTCCCTAAACAAGTGTTATGAAAAAGAAATAGTGCCATTATTTGTTTTTTTTTTTTAGCCAAATCCGATAACATTTGATCACAATCCAATTGGATTCGCTAAAATGAATCTAATTGGATTGGATTAATAATCCGATCCGAACTCAATGTCTTTGGTTCAAGCTCAGTTGGATTGGATCGAATTATTTACCCAGCCCTCAAAGTGAAGATACCCTCATAGAGAATACACACACACACATATACTTCAATACATTAAAGACTATGTTTTTTTATCTACTATTGTATTAGTTTTTTTGTCTGTTAGTAGCATCCTTACTTTGTTAAAATAAAGATGTTCTCATTAAAAAATTATTCTTCTTCTTTACTGAAGACATCCTCATTTTAACAAAATAAGGATGCTAGTAAAATAAAAATAAATAAAAAAAATAAAAAAAAAACACATAGATTTCAATACACTAATAAATAAAAAAAACAATCTCCATTGTATATGTGTATATGTGTACATCCCTCCTCCAGTGTGAGTGCTCTCTTTTTTCTTTTTCTTTTTCTTTTTTTTATGTAGACATGGTTTTAAATCGTACGATTTAGAAGAATCAAATTTTAATCATATTAAACCACACAACTTTATAGTGTATTAAAAAATAACTCCATTAAGCCGTGCGGCTTAACAACATGTCCACATTTTTAAAAAAATGAGGGCACCTAGTACACACACATATTATAATTATCTGATGGTGTTCATGCTATGGGATACTATAGTTGCAGCCTAGTTTAATTGTTCAATTTATTGTTGCTATTTTTACATAATTGTTGTGCCAAATAACGAGATCGGATTTCAGTTCTTGAAATTCGTTTAGATCTTAAATCGCAGTGATAGTTTGTGTTATCTTCATGTGCGCTGTAGAGCATTATGTCTTCAATTTGAATGAAATCTTCACTTATAATAGTTAATAGAGTATTGTTATGCTTATCTAATTATGATACTTAATTTATATTTCAATTAATATAGTATCTTATATGTCATTTATTGATTGAGTCATAAAAATGATTGATAATAAAATTAATTATAAAACGTCATACAAATGTCAACGAATGGTTGTTGACACATTTTGGAATATAAACTAAGTTGGAATATAAACTAAGTATACAATTAAGCATAAGATTAATGATAGTTGAGGTGATGTTGCAAAGTGCCAGATTAGCAATTTTACATCGATTATAATTAATGAAATTTTCCCAAAAACTCAGTTGTAAAGGGTTTAAGTCTTGGGCCGTGGGAACTTATTTTATTTGATTTTTATCTTATACTTCGTTGTATACTTGAGAGTTACCTATGTTTAGCTCTTGTTGTCTATTTCTATGGCCTTAGTTAATTATTGTTTATAAATCAATATAAATTTAGGTAAAGAATGTGCTGTCGCTTTAATTTGTAGTCAATAAAAAAATAATAATGATAAAAAAGTGATGTGTCAAATTTTCAAATTCAATCGTTATAATTGCTTCTCGACTTAAACTATTCCAATTTAACAATACATTAAGCCAGCAAACAAATCAATACTACTAGTAGATAAAAAATTAACGCTCACAAATTAACTAACCATTTTTCGCGCATTCATGCACAGAAAAAATCCGCCCTCGCTTGTATGAATAACAAATTTAACAAGTGTACGTACTAGATTGAATCGCGGTCAGTCACGTGGGAACCTTCTTCTACTCCTCTTAACATAATTGCGGAACATCGTTATTGACGGCACAAAGTCCTCGAAATTATCCATCATGGTGTCTCTTTTATTCAGCAAACTGACATCTCCACGTTGACGGCGAGATGTGACCGTGTGAAGATGTCTAAACGTTATATAATAACATTGATGATGTCGGACTGTTAGTGTAATATAATTTAGTAAGCCTACGGAGTCATCATCGTTATCGCCAAGCGAATCCATCAAACAGTCAAATAAATTAGTGCGAAGCGTGTCTTTCCCGGGAAAATAAAATCACACAATGCGTTTACCTGGCCGAGTTAGAGAGTCAACGTGTCCAAAAGTATCCATCTGTTATGGAATTACGACATCAGACTCACGCGCCACCGCGATCCCACACCAAACATCCTGTCATGATTGATTGGTTGTGCCCGTCGACGATAGTCTATTTCAATTTCAATGTAATTACACAAAATTCAAATAATATAAATTCTTCTTTTTATAAATTTTAATTTTGAGTAGATATTCGGAGTTAAAAACATTTATTGATGGAGTATTTTATTTAACTCCGACCAATTTAGTTGAAAATATTTAAGATACAGTAATCATAATAATATTAAAAAAATCAACAAATGAAAATAAAGTGTTCTAACTCACTTCAATTTAATTCTTTGGTCATGATCTTCTAACAATTTATTTAATTTCTAAGAGAATGTTACTAGTTGAGTAAACTAGCACATTTTAATTTTTAATAAAAATATATTGTCAAATTAAATGATTGAACAGTAATAGCACTATTCTAAAAAAATAAATAGGAGTAATAATAAACACTTAGCAAAGTCGAAATTCCCGTCATAATGGAAGCACTGATCACACGCGCTACAAAGATAGTTAGTTCCCTTTGGTGGATGGCGATGATGAAGAGATGGATGATTGAATAGATTAGGCGATAAACGTGGGGCCGGGGGCATTGAAAGGGATAGACAAGATGTCGGATGATGATTGAGTTGTCCCCACGGGTGCGTGATAGCTGTCCCACGTGTTCCCCCTTCCCAACCTTTTAATATTGCATCTCTCTAAAACTCTCTCTCTCTCTCTACTTTTTGTTTGCTGGGCATATAATAAATAATAATGATAATAAAATAAAATAAATATAAATATAAGCAGCAAAGTAATTAAATAGTGGGATCCCTCTTGTGATATGATCATCATGGTCATGGCCATGATACATTCCCCCTCCTCCTCCTCCTCCTCTTGTTTCCTTTCTGTAACCGTACGAGGCTCATTCTCCATGTGATGTGCACGTGAACTTGGTCCCTTTTGGCCTTTGCATTGTAATTTGTTGCTTCCTTCAATGAACTTCTTCTCTTTTGGCCTTACCGTGTCACTGCGTCTCTCATTTTCATGCATTCTTCTTTTGTGCCTTTGTCTTCTATCTTGGCCAACATTCAGATCAAACAAATTTCGGATACAAACATTTTCTTCTTTTTTTTTTCAAAAAATAAAATTAGTAGACACGTATTTAGCAAACTTGACCGCGATTACCTCTATAAATTACACCCGTTGCAGATCTTTTGATCTCTTTTGGGTCAATTTCTATTACATTGAAACTTAGTTAATTAATTTTATTATAACAAATATGGTTCAACTGTTAAGTTTATTTTAGATCATGTAATTTTTACTGGAAAGTTCAAATCAAAGTTCTTATTTAAAAATTAAAAAAAATTATGAATAGGAAATTTTGGAAAATTAATTTTGAAAGATTAGGAAAATCATATTTAACAACAATTTTTTAATTGAATTGATCGATGTCTTCTTTTTTTAATTTTAACATGGAGAATTTAAATTTCTCAAATAATAATAGAAGTGATCTTCTATCTTAAATGAATATAAGGAAAGAAAATGACAATTTGCTCCACTGTCCGAAAGCAAAATAATAATAATGATAATAATAACAATAATAATAAATTGACGAGTGAAAAATCATAAATGAGATTTTCGTTTTCAACAATCCCGTCAGGGACCCCACTTCTTTGCTTCTGGCCGTCCCAGGCTTATCAGCATGTGATTATCACGTGAACTCGGCCCTATGTTAGTTCCCACCAACTTGAGACCAGAGATAATTCTCTTGCTGTCGTGACCGTAAGCATATTCATTGTTCAATGATGTGCGTTGTTTGTTACGTGGCTGCAATTTCAGGTCTCCTATTTGGTGGGTCCCTTTTCGACAACCATTTTGATTAGACGCCTCAGTCTGGTTTCTCGTGTCCTAATCACAGGAATCTCTTTGCTTTTTTTTTTTTTTTCAATAATGTTACACAGGAGTGTTACCGATTATTATGTATAACGAGGCCTGTCTTACAGCTGTTGTGAAATGATAAAATTTTTATTTATAATTAAATCATACAATTAGATTCTATAATTAAATTATATAATTGAGACTTTCTCATGGAATGTACATTAATTTTTTGAATTATTAATATTTTTTAGACTGTTTTTTAATGTGTATGTTGATTTTTTTACAATCAAATTAGACAATTAAGATCTCCTCATAGTATGTACATTGATTCTTTTATAATTAAATTATACAATTAAATCTTCTCATGTCATGTACATTGATCTTCTGAAGTATATTGTACAACTGAAACCTCCTCATGGCGTGTGCATTGATCGAATCTATAATTATTATTTATAATTAAATAATACAATTAGGGTCTCCTTATAACTTGGACATTAATTTTTTGAAATACTATCACATTCGTTAGAACCTCTCTTAACGTTTATATTAATCTTTTGAAGCAATATCCATATTCTTTAAACCCTACCTAGATTCTTTAGATTCTCTTATGGCATAGACATTTATCTCCTAAAAAATTGTCTACTGTTTTTAGACTCTCTCTAATAATTAAGAAAAAATTATATTAACCTCTATAATATTTTTATGGAGGCTCAAACATTTACTCTTATTATTATAAATGTAGGAACTCTCTCGTTGAGCCTTTGGCCCATTGGTAATCTCTTTGTTTTCTGGTTACATGAGAATTGCCCACAAATTTAAGCCATGCATACGCTGTACTTCCATTTTTTTTTTTTTAAAAGTCCTTATTTTATCGACTGTTTCCCATTTATTTCGTAAAATTTTTGCACTGGGATTATACAAAATCATAGATTAATAAAAAGAAAAAAAATTGAAGTACTAGACTAATGAGCACATCATTCCAATAATGTACCCAAAACATGCAACGTTTACTCAAAGTTAGTCTGTTACGTGTCATAAATAAAAGCTGCGTGGAGAATTAATTAATTTATTAGCATAACCTATGGGGAAACTTGTATGACACTGTGGAAAAAAATATAAATTTCATAAATTATATGTAAAGACTATTAAGTAAAGATAAAATACATAAATTAATATAAAAAAAATAAATTAGTGTTTTAAAATCACAAATAAAACAAACATGTATAAAAATAATATATAATTTATAAATCAATATTAAATTTTAATTAAATAAAAGATAGTTTATTCATTTAATTTAATTAAATAAAGGAAAAAAAAAACTCAATCATCAATGAAAAGAAAAATTATAATGAAAACAATTGGAATAAATTTCATTAATTTGGTTTAACCATAAAAATAATTGGTATGCATGTATGTATCTATGTACATGAGTAAAACAATATTTGATAACTACTTGGGTTAATTAAGCAAGATTAATTTTATTGACGTGGATCAAGCCAAAAAATATAAAATTAAATATAATAAAATAAAAGATATTCTTATATTGCTACACACATGTGATATATTAATAAAATTGTATCTATTTTTGAGTCTTATCAATACTTTGTATATTTTTAAACTTTGCTCTTTACTTGTACTTAAATATCGTTTGGGGTTATTGTTGAGGAGGTTTAGGCCCTGTTTAAAACTGAGGTGTAAAAACTACAATTGTTGTGAAAAAGAGTTGCAATTATAAAATAAAAGTTAATAGTTAGTGATAAGTATTAAATTTTAAATAATAATTTTATAAAAAATAATAAAATATTATAGGTTTTTTCATTATACAAGTAGTGGATCAAATCAATTTATTTTCTAAGCCATAGCAATTAATGTTTATTAAACATTTTAATGTTGTGCTTTTTAGGCTACGGTTGTTTTATCTCAATACCAAATAAGGCTTTGGAAAAATGCAAAATTACCTCATTTTAAGATAGCCTTGAAAAACATGAAAAGAATAATTTTTTAAAATAAGTAAATATATAAGGTAATTAATATTATAATGAGTTTTTAATTTACATTTGTAAGTGTGATTCAATAACTCTTATTTTATTTTATTTATTTTATTTTTTATTCACAAGTTTTAGGTGAAATATACAAAATCTATTTTTATTTTACAATTATTATTGATTTACAAGTTTTGAATTATATTTGTAAAATTTTGTTTTATTTGGCAATAACACAACAATTTATCACTCCAATGTTAATTTACTTATTTTATTTTTTGTTTACAAGCCTTGTATTATTTTTATTCTACAATTATTATTGATTTACAAATTTTATATTATATTTATAAATTATTATTTTATTTGGCAATAACACACCAATTTATCACTCTAATGTTGATTTACTCATTTTATTTTTTATTTACAAGTCTTATATTCTATTTACATAACTTATATTTTATTTTTTTCTTAATATTGATTTACAAGTTTTATATAATATATATAAGTTTTTGTCTTATTTATCAACTAGTTTACCACTAGTATTAATTTACTTTTTTATTTTATATTTACAATTTTTTTTATTTTATATTTACAAATCTTATATGCAATGAACATAATTTATATTTTATTTTATTTTTAATATTGATTTATATTTTATTTTATTTTAATATTAATTTATAAATTTTATGCTAAGTTGATGAGTCTTATATATTATTTATACAAATTATGATTAATTGCGTATCGTGATTTTCATGACTTGTGATAAAAACGAGCGAATAAATTAAATGAACAGTGCTTTCACCTCGGGCTTCCAAAACAACTTGCACCTCCATTATTACCACTCATGTGGATCCTACGTGGCGCACAACTTTTTATACAGCCATGAGACAGCAAAGCACACGTGTATCCTCCACCACCGCACGTGCACTTTCGGTCAAAGTTATCTTGTCTTCGCTGGATCTGGCCAACGGTCAAACCCCTCCATACCAATTGTACCCTCGTGCCTTCCTCCTCACTTACGTTTACCGGAACAGTAGCTGACCACACGTAGGGACACCTCCCAGCCGTTGGATCATGAATAAAAAGAACTAAGAGCCGTTGATCATGGGATTTTTTGCAGGTGCGTGTTCCCTTTATCAAGAAAGTAGTGTCACAGCCAGCTTTATTTCTGATTAGTGTATCAAACCATGTGACCGGTTGAGCTGGTGACCATGTGATTTGTGTGATTAACGGTTAATCGAATCGTTGATCAAGTTTGGTGTTTTCAGTTAATCAATGTTAAAACTCGAATTGGGCTGCACGTGTGCTGCATGTACGGCTCAGATATAAATTCTAGTTTTTTTATTCATAAAAAACGTAAAATGACTTATGTATCCCTACTTAATTAATCGGAAAATGTACAATCTCCTATGAAAGAGAGGGTAGTTATGGGAAACCAGACAAGAATATGATTTTGAGGATTTTATTTAGGGAAGCAGCATGTTTGGTCGGTCTGACCATGTAAAATAAAATTTAGTAGAATAAAAGAGAATTTGATGGCGATTGATAGTTTAATCATTTAAAATATAACGATGATCGCACCAGTGAATCATTTGAAATAATTTAAAAAATCGATTAACACACACCTAACAATCATGTGTCCGGTTACTTGATATGAACAAAATAAAGTTGCACCCATCATTGCATGATACGATGATCACATATTTTAATCAAAACAATGGAAAGCCCATTTGATGATATTTAATTTGCAAATCTATGGGGGAACACCGACATCAAATAATTATCATTCAAATTCGATTAGTTTGATCATTAATCATGATTTGGGCATCAAAATAGTTTGCTTGGTTGTACACATGAGGATGACCATGCGGTGTTTAAAGATTAAATAGAATATTTTGCTATCTTTCTACCAAAATATGTTCCCTTTGGTCTTGCAATGATGACAATTTTCTTTTGGGCACTAACATGGTCTACTTGCAATATTTTATACGAAACAAATCTCAAGTTGGCGTGGAGAGGGCATGGACCTTTTTATTCAAAAGTCATCTCATTTCAACCTAACTCCTATAAAGAACATAGTTTTAAGGAGCATAGAGTAGGACACTCAAAAACTTATGACTTTATTGATTTCATTAAACAATGATATTTACTTAATTTCAGGCTTGAAGAAGGTGGCTTTGAAAACTGAAGTTGCATGATTCATGAACCATTTTCTTTTTCTTTTTCTTTTTCATTTTCATTATCGTTGGTCATCGTTTGAGTGACCTAACAAATTAAACTGTCTTTTTACATTTTTTTCAACCAATAATGCAATAAGTTTACATCTTCTGTACCCACCCAAAGCGAAGAAAGGAACTTGTTTCTGCCTCTCTCTCTCTCTATATATATATATATATATTTATTTATTTATTTTTCTGATTAGGAGATCTTACTCTATTAAAGTTAAGAATAAATTAAAAGATAAAAAAAATATATAATCATTATTAGGTGCGGATGTCTTTATTTTTTTTAATAAGTACATACTGTTAAACCATACAATTTAATAAAATTAATTTTTAATATATTATAAAATCGTGTGGTTTTATAATATTAAAAATTAATTTTATTAAAATTTACGGTTTAAAAATATATTCGCATAAAAAAAAATGATATTACCCAGCACTGGAGAAGTCGTCTGCGCGTGTGTGCGCGTGCAAGTGGGCGGTAAGCAAATATTGCTTTCATTGTTTTTTCTTCTCTGTTTCGGAGTTACTCGTGGAAGATATTAAAAAAAAATAGCAAGTGTACACGTGCACGGACAAACATTTTCATTAAAAGGTAAAAAAAACACGAAAAAGGAAAATGCATATGCACGTGAATGCGTGCTGGCAATTACCTATTCATTAGGCCTATTTCTCAGGTTTAGCAAACCTTGGTACATTTTTGGCGTTAACATTATAAACTGATGCTTTTAAAACAAGCACGACTTTAATGGGTGCCTTTTTTTCTGGATTACATGGTAGATTATTTATAATTCCTCACTCCGCTCTTATTATAATTTTTATCGTTTTCATGCACCACTGCGTAAAAACTTGGAAAATCCGTTGGTTACGAAGGCCTGAGCTGCCGGGCTGAGTGTAATCATTCACTTAATGGGTCTTCGGCCTACAAACAATTGTAGCAACGCTAGTTCTCCAGCCCCCCGACAATTCTGAGAAAACCACTCGTTCCTGCATTATACTCTACCCAATTCTTCTTATCAATTCATTTACAAGCCTAACTGCTTATAGTCTTTTGACAGAGTTGCTTCCATAAATGATTTTTTTTTTTTTGGGGTTAAAACCACCAAGGTTGGAGGAGGTGTTTAGGCCGT
The DNA here is from genome assembly GCA_030449075.1 of Murraya paniculata. NCBI lineage: Eukaryota > Viridiplantae > Streptophyta > Magnoliopsida > Sapindales > Rutaceae > Murraya > Murraya paniculata. Next base: position 1,378,110 of record JAEVFN010000030.1, read on the forward strand.
TCCCCTACCCGTAACATAGATAATAATAATAATTAAAAAAAGAGATACAAAAGGAGGAAGATAAGACCAAAATCTCCAATACAAAGGAAAAACCACAAACAGAGATAAAAAAATGCCCCAAAAAATGAAAAAAAAAAATTAATGCCTAAAATGTGGTGTCTTAGAAGCATCCAAAATGAAGAATAATAATCAAACCAACCGAAAGGTCTTGATAACCCAAAACCACTAATGAGTCTGATGACAACATGCCCAATTAGCCATAAAATCAGTAGCAAATGTAACCTCCAGTAAAAACATGCTTGATAAGGACTACAAAAGACAAAGCACAAACACGACCAAAGAGATAAGCAAAATCACATCACATAGAGCCGTAAGAAGTGATCTAAGAAACAATTATGGCTGAGCAAGACTCTAACTTGATATTGGAATAGCCAAGCTGAGTAGCAAAATCCAGACCCTCACAAACTGCCGCCAGCTCAATTAAAAGAATCGATTGGTGATCCAGAAAAGATCCAAAGGTAGCTAACACCACACCCCGATGTGACGCAAAACACCACTAGCAACAACATACCTAGATCACCCTCAAAAAACCACCCACACACAACTTCACCACCCCAGGCGGCGGCTTCAACCAGGAGATTAAAAGAACAAGCCTACAAGGAGGTGGAAAAATCCTCAAACCCTTCCCAGTGTGAGTATCTAAAACACACCTCAATTGAGATGGTCTAAAATCAAAAGTCGAGCCAGTAAGCTTAAGGTTGGAAATTGCACAAAAGACAATAGCGTCCACCTCACCTGAAAGCGTTACAAACCTTCCAAACATACCACATGATGAAGCGCGAGAGGAGGATTCGAATGTGTCACGAAGAATGGGTGTATCACCACCAATAAACTAGCAAAGCATAAGGAGATTGAAAAAAAAAAAAAAAGAAAGAAAGAAAAGCATCGAAGACCAATTATCGAATAAAACAGTAGCCATACCTGCCTAAATGGGATATATAGAGAAGTTTTTTTTAGAAGAAGATATATAGAGTTGATAATTAAAAACTCATTTACTTTTTAAAAATATAGGGGTTTTTCCCTTTAAACCCACCTTTATCGAGATAGAAATTTGTATGATTAAAAAAAAAATCCTTAAAAAACCATTTAGTCCGGAATTCTATTTAAAAACTCTGTTGTGTAGCTCCAATTTTGACATTTACACATGCACAGTAGCTTTGAAAAGGTTAGTTATGGTCTCCAAAAATGTCTTTAAAAGCTATAGCTATTGGCATCCAATACTTCTCTTCATTTGCTAGTTCTTCACATAAGTCATCGTATTTCTTCTTATTTATACTATTTTAATAGAAACTGGGATATTTGCTCTCCGCATTCTTAAGACTCTATTAATCTAGGATGAAGATAGACGCATTTTTAATATTTCTCTTTTCATGCAGCAAATGCCAAATGCTGGACTCGACCTGAAAAATGCATAGTTCGTCAAAAGCGAAGTTACTGGCACCCCTTCATTATCCTTGTAAATTTCTGCTTCCAATAAAAGTATAATTAAGCACAAATAAGAATTAAACACAAATCTTTCTTTTTTTAACAAATTACTTTCATAAGTTGCATTCATAATCAATCTCTTTTTTTAATTTTTTACCTGTCACATTCTATCCAACCAAAATAAATTACACGAATTTAGAATAGCCTATTTTTATTATCCTATTTCTTACTGATTAAATATTTTGATACTTAAAATTATTTTCAAATTATAATTTAACAAGTCAATTATTGACATTAAAAAATTCATTACACAATTTTTTTAAAAAATTTATGTGTAGAATAACAATAAGATTGTGAAATATAATAACAAAATACTACTTCGAGTTTGAATGATAAGAAAATTATATTAAAAACTAGAAAAATGTATTTAAGAAAAAAAAGGGGGAAATTTCCAGAAATAAGATCAGTATAATTGAAAGAGGGGCTTCATAAGGAGATTAAAAGGGTGCAAAATATTCCAAACTCTTTGTCGATTTGGTTTCCATAGAAAAAGGAGTGTAACAAGATATTATTGATGTTTTTTTAGCATAACTCAACTTATTAATCAGCATTGAGAAAATAACAGAATATTACTTTAAGTTGTAACAACATAAAAAATTAAACTAAAAACTAAAAGAATGTATTTACGAAAAAAAGGGGAGATTTTTAGAAATAAGATAAATATAATTGAAAAAGAGTTTTCATGAGGTGCCAAATAGTCTAAACTCTTCGTGGATTTAGTTTCTATAGAAAATGGGTGTAACAGGATATTACAGATGCTCTTTTAGCAAAACTCAACTCAGAGCTCGTTTAGTACTGCTTTTAGGAGGTTTAAAAATAATTTTGAAAATCTAAAAGTTAATTTTAATTTTTAATTAAAAAATTAAAATCACTTTTGTCAAAATCAACCCCCTCTCACAGCTGATTTTGAGAAATAAAGAAGGAATAATTTTTATATTTTGATTTTAAAAATTAATTTTATCCTTTAATACAATTACGTAAATATTCTTAAAATTGTTGCCTAAACTCAAAATTATCTTTATTCAAATTGGAAACAAAATCAATATTTTTATAAATTTGTATTATAATTCATCAATATAAATTTATTAATATCAATTTGTTGATCGAAATTATTATTAAATTTGTTTCACTATATTATAAATTTAATTATCAATTGTTTTAAGATAAAAAATAAAATCAACATATTATAAATTTTATTTTTACTTAAGATTATTATAATACACAATTAAAAATATTGTATGTATATATTTTTTTTATATGTATAAATAAATTTCATTTTATATTTTGTACATTTTAATCATTTATTTTTTTACAACAATTTAACAGTAAAATTTATTAAACGCTTATAAGTGCTTTTAAAATTTATAATAATTTTAAAAATAAAATTTATTAAACACTTAATTAATTTTTTTATAATTAATTATTTTTACAACATAATTAACTATAATTATTTAAAAAATTACGGTATTCTCAAATTGAGCTTCACTATCTTGACTTCAAACGATTTAAAGTTCGGCCTAGACTTTTGAGGCAAGCTAGGAGGACAATGATTTCATTTGTCAAGGACTGTGTTATAGCCTTAGCAGAAATGTCTGTTGTTATTACATTTTAGTACTCCCATAAATACTATCTCGTAAATTCAGTCAAAAGCCGAAGCCAAGATTTGAAATCTCAAACATAAAAATCTGACTAAGTTCGGTCACTGACCAAATTAGATTCAATCAAATTAAATTAATTCATAAAAAATGTTTCGTGATTTTGAAGCCCTAGAAAAAGGAGGATAAAAAAAGAAAAAGACAAAAAGTAATACCCAAGCAACCAACGTAACCGTGGGTTATACAACAGGAATGATAGTGACGGCAAAGAAATGATCAAATGAAAAATGATAGCAAAATTTGACCGATCCTCCTCGTCGTATCATTCAAAGAATGAAATTACCGAAAGATAATCGAGTTTATTAGAGAAGATTAACAAGCTTCTTGATACCGTTACTGTTGAATGTCACAGGTAATTTTGTTTTGCATAACGTGATTCTTCTATTCATCTCTGCTTTCACCAAGTAAACTCTATCTACAAGCATGTAAAAACACGCTTCCTCTTGTTCATAACTAAAATTTCATGTTTCTGATATTCATTCGCAACCATCAGACATGAAATACAAGCTGCAAGTAAAATATCCCCACCCAGATTTTATTTTAAGCAAATTTTTGACTGGACCCTCTCGCTCCCTCTGATTTTAAGAGATCAACTCGAAACTGAAAATTACACACAGACAGCAATAGAAATAATATCTCAAACCTTTCATAAAAGACCAACATTCGACTCCATGAGAGATGATTATGAAATTACATTTTAGCAACAAATCTTAAAATTAACATGATCACAACGTCTCCATTCAAGTAAAATAATTTTACTTGAGCATGGCATTCCCTTTGGTCTGGGATCACAAATGGCCATCAACGGCACATGCTCCAGCCTAAATTATAGGCTTTTCACATTTAGATTTAACAGAGACAATTTGTCTAATCTGGCCAACCCATACAATTAATTCCACAAAACTTGTGGGAGCACGCACGCATATAAAAGTTGGTAGTCCACTGAATGGTAGCCAAATACTACTGCAAGCTGCTGCTTGACCGTTTCAAACCATCTCCAAATGATAGAGATAAAAATGGAAAAAATTGTATATGGCCTGATGTTGCTTGCTAGTAAGAAGGAAAGAATAAATGATATAAGGGATTCATTCTAAGAGGATCCGACAGACGATTCTGAGATTGAAAAAATTAACCCAGAAAGAAAAAGCTATCAAAGGCAAGGACTTTCAGATGCTAAGTCAAGTTTTGTACGATAATTTCCATTTCAGTATACCCACAATTGATCATCAACGTAATTGACTCGAGCCAGGCATGAACCACATATCTAATTTTATATATGGTAACTCAAGTAAAAAGTCAAAATGATTAAGAACTCTGGCCCAATGGCGACAAAACCTCATGTTCACCCATGACCACAGTGGCCTGGAAAAGCTATCGAACAAGGGGGAGAAAAGAGATTGAATAGCGGCATCCCAAGGCCTCCCACCTCCCCTCAGACTCACCCCACCCCCCCCCCCCCCCCCCCCCCCCCGAAAAAAAAAAGAAAAAAACCTATCTTCTGAATGAAAGTTAGAGAGGGAGTTTATAATGACATGGTGTCAAACTCACATTGAGACTTAAAAGTCAAGTCTCAGACACAATTACGAACAACATTTACTAGCACATTAGTTGGCATCTCTGCAGTGTGTATGCTGCAACTGTTATGTGAACGCGCTTATTCACACACTTTGGAGAATAATGTAAGGATAAAAACAGGATAAACCAAATCCAGAAGAAAAGTAAAATTTAACCAAAATGAAATGGATTGACTTGCTAACATTCAGAGAGAAAAATAATCTGAGTTACCCAAAAGGTACAAATTATAGAAGCATGACTCATTTTTCAGATCAGCCATGCTACACAAACAGATGAGCATTATCCAATTAATACCAGAAGCTGCCATCCCCTTCATTGTCAAATTTGCATAACCTTGAAACATTCCTCATCAGAAATGCAACAGCGAACATCAGAAAATCTCCCACATTCCAGAACACACAACTTTTAGAAAATTTTAGGGTTGGATGTTTATTTTAGCAACGTTTGTCGTAATGCAATGAGCATGATTATCATGCATTAGATATAACATGAAAGGACAGGAAAGGAGGAAAAATGCAGTCAACGTATAAACTTTAAACCTCATCATGGTTGCTCTTGATGAAGCTGAGCTCAACAAAGTAAAGCCCTTCCGCTTAAAGGAGGAAAAATGCAGTCAACGTATAAACTTTAAACCTCATCATGGTTGCTCTTGATGAAGCTGAGCTCAACAAAGTAAAGCCCTTCCACTAAAGGGAAGCAAGCAGTGCCTCCAACAATGAATCCTGCATCTGATATGGTTTTGAAAACAAAGCACATGCTTGCTACTCTGCCCCCCAATTTTGTAGGGAAGCCTGTCAAATATTATAAGTAATCAAAATATTAGAACAAATAATAAAGTTCCAAACAGCAGAACACCTTTCACAATGCCTTGTAATAAACAAGTTAAAACTAATAAAACTCTGAAATTCTCACTACTTTTCCATATTTGGGTCCACAGGTTTACATCTTAAAGCTTCTAATTGACAAGTAGACAACCTAAATTCTGCCTCTGCATATTACTCCAATGCACAACAAAAAACACAAGACACAGAGAAATTAGATCTCCTTCCCCGTTTCTTAACTATTATTTTTCTTTAGAAAATAACTTCCTTTCTTTTTTACAGATTTCATTTCAATATACCTCAAATCGAGGTCTAAATACTGTAGGTGCAATCTTCCCGAGTTTCCAGATAACCCTTCAGAACTCCCAAATTCCATGTAACCACATCACCTCTGCAACAACCATCATCAAACTTTAATTTAAGAAAGAAAAAGAAAATCCCTTGATGCATGAAATAACTTCTGAGATTCATGAGTACAGAGAAAGGGAAGCAGACCGTTGTAACAAGAACTGGACAAGTATCTACGAGCAAATCTATTTCTGCAAGAAAAAGCAAGATTCCAATCTTATCAATATCAGCCGCCAACAAGTCCAAAAATTCCAAAAATAAAAATAAAACGTATTCATACCAAAACAATACCTTCATTGGAGCATCAGATACCCTGTAAGCATCAACTGTCAACCCCACTAACCACAACCCAGGGAAAACGTTCTTGTAAAAGAAAAAAAAAAAGAAAAAATCAGTCGTCACAAAACAAAAGAAAAGAAAAGAAAAGGCGAGGCGAGCAAAAATATCTCACATCGAGCTGTTTTTGGACATTTTTGGGCCGTTTCCTGGGGCGGCGGGCCGGTCTGGAGCCGGTCATGATGAAAATATCTTCCTCAATCTCTTCTCTGGAGAGAGTAACCCAGAACTTGTTCTTTTCTTTCTTGTCGCCGTTGTTGCCTCGCGATTCCACCATCTCTCTCAATCTCGTAGACTTGGGGGCCTTCGTGTTCGCATTATTATCACCACGATTCTGCAAAACCGCCACGTCGACAAGAGTTTCCTGCACCTTCCTCGGCCTCAAATTCCACGGCCTCCCCACCTCATATTCTTCCTCCTCTTCGGTGTCGGCTTTCTGCCTCTCAACGGCGTCCTGGTGCGGCTTTGAGGCGGAGCAAGGAAAGGAGAGGCGCTGTGCTCGAGAAGACCGCGATCCGACGACCCTGTGATGACGTGTCGAGTCGTCGGTGCTGTCGGGTTCGGTTGGGGGTGGGGTTCGGGTGCGGTTGTGGTTGGGGTTGGGGTGGTGAGTGCCCCATTTAAGGAATGATAATGAAAAGTTGTGTAGCGGCTGTGACTTCATTGGTGCTGTTGTCATCTCTCACTCCCACTCCGTGAAATTAAAAAAAATAAAAATAAAATGCATTAGCGTGTGTACAGCTGCGTGTAGCTCTCAGAGGGATAATTCGAGGAGAGTCAAAACCTAAGAAGGGGAGAGTTGGTTCCAGAGCTACTTTCAGGCACGGTGAAGAAGGAGAGAGATGCTTGAGAGAGAGAGGTAGGTCATGTGAGCGTACTAAATAAATTATCAAGCTTAGAGGGGGAGCTCGTTTTCTTAATATTGGAGTGCTGCGACTTTCAGAAATTACGATTACGCCTTCGCTTCTTCATTCCTTTTTTCCTTTTTTTCTTTATTGCCCCTGCACGGTTTCTTTATTTCCATTTGAGTCCATGGCATCAACTACAGTGCCATACACAATAGTCTTGCCGCTTGCGTGTGTAGAGGACTTAACTGACACGTCATACGATTTTTTTGTTCGCGTAAAGATTAATTGACATGTACTGTTTTTACGTCCCTGTTAATATCCATCGGGACATACTATTTTCTTCACGCCAATGTAAATGTTCACCCGACATGTCATATGACCCCTTTACACCAATGCGGGAAGGTTTTTCCTCTACTAATTACAATAATAAAAGGAAGTCTGTCTCATGAGTCAAGCCTCAACTTATTTATTATATAGCTTTTAAACATTTTTGTAAAATAAATAAATAACTCCACGTACTGGTTGGTAATTTTATCATTTTATTTATAAATAGAGTTGCAGATAATTTTGTACAAATGTACAAACTAATGTGGTATAAAAAAATTAAATAAAAAATCATAACAATTATTTTTTATAATTTTATGGATCCTTGATGATTTTATTTATAAGATGGGACTATGGAAAACTTAAGTTTTCTTATAGTGGAAATAAAAATTAGAAAAAAATTATCTTCTTAACAAATATGGATACTCTCAAACAAAAATACATATATTAGTTTTTTTTTTAGTTAAAAAAGTTGTTGTTAATTGTTTAAAACTAATAATATGAATGACGTGTTTTTAATAATAATAATAATAATAATAATAATAATAATAATAATAATAATAATAATAATAATAATTCTGTTAACTTACAAACAACGGTTAATAGTATTGTGGATGGCAAATATGCTTTGTTAGCTTAGGATAAACGATTGTTATACATTGAAAACGTTGTAGTATGTTTGATAAAGGTATATCTTAAGGGCATACCTTAAGATATTTTCTGGATTTCAAAGTATTAATTCAGTTTATTGATGTTTTCAATGGTTGATTTTTAGTGTACAATGGAGGTTCATAATTTATGTAATAGTTGTTGTAATGCATATTGCTCGTGTGATTTGGGTTATTACTGTGTGGTGCGTAAACATGGGAGATCCTACTCAACATAAAATGTGGATGGTTGATAGATGCGATCATCGTAGCACAGACGTATCATATTTTATTTTGATATCCGTTACTTTTTATACTATGATTGGCAGCAACCGCACTGGACACGTGGTACATGTGTGGCACTTGGGGTCCCACAACCATGCGCCAAACCCTCAGTAAATGCAGAAAGTCTGTTGTGGTCACTACTCTTTTATTCATTTTGTATTTGCGTGTATTTATTACCATAATTGATTAAAAAATATATACATGACAATAAATGAACAGAAAATAAGTAGTGCTAAAACGGTGACTCTCTCTTTAAAAAATTTAGTAAATTGAAAAAAAAAAAACAAAGAATTAAAACCCAAAATCTATTAAATTTACCTCTTATTTTTTTTATCTATTAAATGCCAAATGTGCCAGAAGGTTTTTTAGTGATGTTTTTATTATATGATATTAAGTAATATAAATTAAAGTCTTCATACGAAATTAGATAGTTGATTCTTATCTTCTTCTACGATCCTCGGTGATAATTTTATGGGGCAACGAAATAAAATTACCTAGAGAACTTTCTTGCCGCAGGGAGGGAATATGAAATTTCCATAAAGCCATTGCAAATCTATTTAGATAAGTTATTTTATTGTGGTGGTTTTCTTTTCTCCTTGTTATTTTCATATTTATTTATTTTTAATTGTTTTTCGGGGCAAAGTCTACGCAGTCACGGCCTCACAGTCTCAGGCTGCGTTAACAACTCTTGCAAGAAAAGAAACGAGGAGGAGACTCGTATTGGAGGTGGCTTTTATTTAAAGAGTGACAGCGACATCAAATTTTGGCATGATGTGAAAAATCTTGTTAAAGTAATTAACGCTGCGAGAGTTTCTTTGGTAAAATGTGCTGTATTGAAAACCACTTTTTTTTTTTTTTTAATTGTCTGTGTTAATAAAGCCTTCTCCTATTCTTTTTCACTTATCTAAACAATAAAACAAATGCAAGCACGATTTTGTTTTCATATATTTTTATAATTTCGGTTGAAAACTACGTACCAAAAACTGATATTATAACTCAATAAGAATTACAACAAACAAACTATTTTCGTACCAGGTGATATTATCAAAAGCCAGATAAAAATTAATATATTAAGAATATCATAATTCTTCCTGATAGCGAGGGAAAGCTCCAAATGCTTTAAATTGGGTAAACATACTATCTTTAAACCTAAAATAGGAGGAGGAATTTAGAAACAACCCCTCACAATATTTTTATTTTATTCTATTAAGATTTATGTATTATTTATAAATTTATTATATTTTATATGAACAAATTATATAGTTTTCTTTTATTTTTATAATTTCACATATGTACAAATTATATAGTTATTAGGATTTAAACTTATTTTTTTTTCCCACTTTATACAATAAATTTGCGTGTTTTAAAAAGAGTTTATAAAAACGAAAAGCAAGAAGATGGGCCGGGTCTCGGCACCGGCTTCTTCGTAACATTAACTCGGTCTAAAACTACCCATCGGACCGGATCCAGTAATTACCGGACCAAATAATTATGTCCAAAATTGCAATTTGAATTCTCACCGTCGCCCTCTTAAGAAAATCGGTTTGCTTTCGAGCCCTAATTTCAAGTTTGGATGAAACACACACTCCGGTCACTCTGACATCACCATTTATTACACAGTCATTGTTCCACTTGAAACGACTCTTCAAGAGACTACACAGATGGATAGAAGTGAAATCAGCGGTCTAAATTCATCCCCAATTCCCACTGATACCGGCATCACCGCTAGATCTCCTCCACCGCCTAACTACAATAGTCGCGCCGTTCAGGTACGCGGCGCGCTTCTCTGCAAATGCATTAAATATATATCACGTGTTAATGTTCATGTATTAAGTTAAACCCTAGCTGTTACTTTAGGGTTTTAGGTTTATATTAAACCACGTAGAGTTTGTAGAATTACAGAAGCTGTTTGATATTCTGTTGTCTAAATTCTATTTCTATTTCTGTTCATATCACTGGTTTTAAATAGGAATAATATTTTCCTTTTAAATTTAATTTCAGGAAGCTTTAGAACACTTGGCTTCTATTGATCTCTGCGAGTTGCGTTACGAAGCGAAAGTGGAGCATTGTAGGGCAACTAGAGACTTGAGAAGCTGTGGGCGTTATGTACAGTATGTGCTGAAGTCTTGTGGACATGCCTCATTATGTGCAGAGTGTAGTCAGCGGTGTGATTTTTGCCCTATTTGTAGAATCCCAATCCCAAAGAATAGAAATAGTATTAGGCTTCGACTTTATGACGAGTGCGTAGAGGCTGGTCTTATCTTGAAAAGATGTGAGGAAGGATACCACGGCTTTGAAGATGCGGAGAATCAGATAACTGCTGATGTTCAACGCCTTTATTCCTTGTTTGACACTGCTTTGGAAAATAACTTGACTTCTTTGATTTGCCACTGTATCCTATTCACTGCATGTGTATGTGTTTCTCTGAGAGCAGGTGTTTTTTACTGCAGGAAAGGAAATCCGGTGCTCTTTTGTTTTTTCTTTTTTGAACTTCTTATAGATACCAGCTTATTGTAATTTAATGGGTAATAATATTTTCAGCGCTAATTTCTGTGAGGAATCATCACTTAGCTCTGGAACAAACAGAACAGGGATATCTTGAAGTTAGACAGTTTGATATTTATACTGTGTATCATGGCAATAATATGAGTGTCATTTCTGGTGAAAGTTCTTCTCTTTGCTGGAAATGTATTTTTTCCTTAATAGAAATTCAATAGATGTTAGAGATGTTTGTATGGATGAAGCTGCTGTGTCTAGTGATCCTGTCGTTGCTTTCCTGCTGGATGAAGTGGTTGTGAAGGATTGGTGCAAGCGGGCATTCAAGAACATCATAGCAGAACTCAAGCTGATATGTATCCATACCAATCTTGTTAACATTTGGAATTAAAGCTTTTTGATTTCTTATCTGGCGCTTGTGCATCTCTGCAGTTTTACACTTTTCATATTGCTGGCTTCCTAACTTTTTTCATTAGATAATCTGGAAGTAGAGGTGATGAAAACTAAGCTTAGTTTACTTCTGAAGTTTCAAATGAAGCTGCGCGACATATATAGTGTGATTGAAGTCCTGGCCTCATCATTTAAGGATGATCTTTCAGCACAGGTTCATGACTTGCACCATTTTCAGGAGAGCATATTGAAGACTAAGCAGGTTTATACTTAGAAAAATAATTTTAATGATGTATATGTTGTATATCTACGTTTTATTGTTTTAGACGTGTTCTCCAATATTGGTTGTTTGATTTATGAATTTTGTTGAACAGTTGACCTTAATAGGAATAGGCATATTGTCTCTAAATATTGGCTTCTTATTCCAGCATTTGGAGATTATGATGTGGTGTGCAAAGCACCAATTTCTGGAGAATGTGAGGTCTCGTCATGCTAGTTTTACATCATGGCATTCTCTAGCCCGTCAAAGGAAATCAGCTGCGACTGAGCGTTCGTGGTATGATCCAGTTAATTACTCCGCAGAGTCCACCAAACAGGATGGTTCCCTGTTCATTGAAGATGCACTAGCTAATCTTGAGATAGAGCAGGAATTTACCCAAGGTAGGGGAGAGGAATTAGATATTACATCTCTGCACAAGGATGATGAAGGCTCGTCCTTTGTTAGGTCCAAGGTAGAGGGAATATCAGGATGCTACCCATTTGAAAATCTTCGAGCTGCTGTTGACATACTCTTTTTGCATGGTAGCTCTGATTTGGTGCTTGCAAAGCAGGCAATTGTATCCTTGACTTGGATTTTGGATATTAGATATTATTCTTGGCTTTGTTAGGGCATTTTTTTTTTTCACATATCCTTTGTTTTCTTAATGAGGGACAGTTTCTCTATTACCTGTTTGACCGGCATTGGACCATGGCTGATGAAAATTGGAGGCATATTGTGGATGACTTTGCAGCCACCTTCAGTATGACCAGGCATTCATTACTGGAATCTCTTACCTTCTATCTTCTGGATGACCAAACAGATGAGGCTCTGCGGGTAATTTTAATAGATCAAAATATTCACCCAAAGTTAAATGCAGATTTTGCTTTCCGTCAAGGCAGAAGGCATATTTATCTGACCATTTTTGTTTTTTCTTTTTTTGTTTTTTTTTTTTGGGGGGGTGGGGGGGGGGGGGGGGGGGAAGCGCTTGTGTGTGCTGTAGTAGATTGAATCTTAAGAAGTATCTTTTGTTATGTTTTGGGGTGACAATGAGGATTTTATTAATTATGCATAGAATATCTTTGTGCATTGGAAATTGTTTAATATGCTAATCATTGTTGAGTGAATTAATGTTACTTAGGAAGCTTGTCACCTTCTTCCTGAGATCTCTGGCCCAACAACTCATCCTAAGATTGCACAAGTTCTGTTAGAAAGGGAAAATCCTGAGGCAGCTCTTATGGTTTTACGTTGGTCTGGTCGTGATGGTGGGTCACCGTTGGTTTCTCTCAGTGAAGCTGTGACTGCTGTTCGGGTAAGGGTGGAGTGTGCACTTTTGACTGAAGCTTTTACATATCAGAGGATGCTCTGCGCTAAAGTGAGGGAGAAGAAGTTGAAGTTTGGAACTATTGGGGAAACTTTTGATGATCTAAAGGGTGGATTCAAGACATGGGAACAATGGGTAGAAGTATTGGTTACTGAAATTTGTTGTCTTTGCATTCGGAGAAACTTAGTGGATCGGATGATAGAGCTGCCTTGGAACTCTGATGAGGAGAAATATCTCCATAAATGTCTCATAGATTCGGCTACTGACGACCCTTCGACAACTATTGGTAGTCTTCTTGTTGTATTCTATATTCAGGTAACTTCCTTTTCTCCTATAAACTATTTATACATAATGAACTACAGTTTTTGGTTGGGGATAGGTTTCCGAATTTCTGACATGTCTGGTACTCGAAGGTTGTCCATCATTATGAGTCTGGTAGACATAGACACTTGTCATCCATCTCACATGTACACATGCTACAAGGTGATGTCTGGAGTCTTTGACTTGGATGAATAACATCTTTATAAGGGGATTCTACTGCCAATGACAACCAGGCATTATAATACTCCAAATTTATGCAGCTCTATATTAGCACTTAGTAGCACTCTGACTAATGGTGGGTGAGTTGGAACTGTTGTCTTTTGTGGGCTTGTTTCAAACCTTGGAAAGGGATAGCAACACCTGCTACTAAAGAGATAGCTTCTCTCTCTGTGTATGTGTTTGTGTCTGTTTCTTTTGCCTTCTTGGCACAACCTGTCATATGTTCATTTACCAATGAGTTATCCAGTCGGTCTGTGTTCAGATTCTAGCATGGCTTCTTGAACATGTCTGAATATGTTAGAATGACTTTTATTCTGAATAATTTTTGTTGAAAGTAATATTTGTACTTAGCTTATGAACTCAATTTTTTTTTTCTAAAATCATTGCTGATATGCTGAAGCATACAGTTAACAGGGACCTTATGAACTTGTGTTGCTTTTTCATTTCAGCGTTACCGATATGCTGAGGCATACCAAATTAATCTTAAACTTCAGAGTGTGGAGCAGGATTTCATTTCAAAGAATCTTGTCAGTGAAGAAGTTCTGTCCAGATTGCAATCACAAATTCACTGGAGAACCAAATTTATTGTAAGTGGATTAAACTCTTTAGTCCAAACCAGGGCTCCCCGTTCACCATAACAGATATTAAAATAAAAATAGAGATAAAACTATAAGTAAAAATCTAAAACTTTGGGAAGCAGTTGAGTTAAAAGAACTTCCTGTATGGCTAGCAGTGGGAGGTACATTGATTGATATTTGTTTGCTTTATTCTTAATTACCGTAGTCTTCCAATGTGAAACCTAAAGCAGTGGTTGAAAGTGTGTATCTTAAGTCAAAATTTGATGAACTGTTTCCTGAGCACTCACTGGATGCAACCCTCCCTAAACTCCCTCAAGCAAGATCGTTTGGGATATAGAATAATTAATCAGGCAAGGAAAGACGTCCTCTTTTTGGAAAAAGCTTTTTCGGTTTTTCCAATTTTATGACTTAGTGCAGCTTAATTAGGTACATGGAAAACACGTACACTTTTGTACTTATTACTCCTGAGGAAAGAATTGAGTTGGACACTTGTCAGATCTGAATTTTTCATTTTCAATATACTGAATTTACATGCTTTTTTAAACAGGATACATCCATAGAGTTGCTGCCAGAAATCCAACAGCAACTTGTAAAGAATGGGAAATTGCCTCTGATTGCTGTTAACTCTAGTGAAGAAGTTGAAACTCCGGAAAAATCTGATCTTCGTGGGTTACAAGAACCGAAATCCATCACTTTGTTGACCCCTACAACTGCTGATTCTTTGCTTCTGCCGACAAGTAATGTGACTCCTGCAAAGTCTTCTGTTTTTGAATCTCCTACAGGACCTGGTGGGTCTGTCAAGAGCCCTTACTTTGAAGTTGGTCCATACGGTTCATCAATCCTTCATGAAAGGTTATTTATGAACAAAGAAGGGTCAACATATGATTTTGGTGTCAGCAAAGAGTTTAAAGTTGATGGTTTCTCAACTCCTGGAGTCCGTCAATCTAGCCCCATGAATCAAATGCCGCTGAAAGAAAGAAATTTCTTGTCAAGAACTCTTTCAAATAGCCACCGGCGAGACAAAGTTTCCGACAAAATCTCACCTGAACCTGAACAAAATGGGTTTTTAAGCCAATATCAAAACACAGTTCATCACTATTCTCATAGGACGACAACTAATCCAGCTTCTACACCTGTTAGCAACCGTGGCTTGCATAATGATCTTGCGGGCGACCTGCGCTCAAATTTGTCCAGTAAGAGAGTTCATTCAGATAGGGAAGATGGACCGTGGTATATTATCTCTTCAGAAGATCAAATGGACATCCCTTGGAGGTAAGAATTTCAGTTCTTTGTTCTCTAAACCTTGCTCCTAATCTTAATCCTTTTGTGGGTTTTCTTGCTTAACCAGTTAGTTAATCTCATTCTCAAATGTTTACTTAGAATTTCACTTTATCCGTTTTCAGCAATGGGAAAAAGGGATTTGCTGTAGAAGACAGACCAGCAAATGCTGGTGGTGGCTTAAGATGGAGGTCTGATGAAACTAGTGATGAGGAAGAGGAGCAGAGTCCAGAGAGTGCCATGGGAGTAGCTTCTTATACAACTCCCAGAAGAGGAATTAGAAGAAGCAGATTTGCTAGAAGATGAAGATTGCGTAGTTCGCCATCTAAAATGTTAAAATATCCACAGTTTGGAAGAGGTAAAAGTTGTAAGAGCTTGAAGCACGGAAATTCCTCAAAAGGCAAGAGAGTTTAATCAGTGTATCTATCATTCAGATATGAGATTCCAGATTTGATAGGCCAGTCTTCCTGCCATCAAAATGATCTAACATAGTTTTTTCTTTTTTGGGGTAATCCATGTTATTGAAGCATGAGATGGGGTTGGCCATATATTTTTTGTAATTCTTTTTGGGATTTTAGAAAGTGAAAGC
Source organism: Murraya paniculata (assembly GCA_030449075.1). Classification (NCBI taxonomy): domain Eukaryota; kingdom Viridiplantae; phylum Streptophyta; class Magnoliopsida; order Sapindales; family Rutaceae; genus Murraya; species Murraya paniculata. The sequence continues at coordinate 1,393,945 of JAEVFN010000030.1, forward strand.
TCGAGGCGAGCCAAGTTGGTGTTTCCGGGATGTAGCTCAATACCTTTGTATTCAGACCGAAAATAGCGACAGTGATTTGAAGCAGTTTTAGAAATGGAAAGCAAATATAAAAGTTTTGCATAAAAAGTGGGCTTTACGGGCTCTTTTCCTGTCGAGTGGAGGAATTAAATTTTATTTTTAAAAAGAAGTAGAAATAAATCAGGAAAAAAAAAATTTGTTAACTCTAGCCTACAATCAAGAGACGATCCAGACAGACTCATATGGCCCATGGCGGGCAAGTGCCGGAAGCCCAATAGTGAAAAGCCCATCAAATAAAAACCACAACAGATCTTGGCTCGCGCCCCACCCCCCCCCGCGATCCAAAAAAAAAGGTTTGTGTTGGGCGGTATTGCGCTGTCAAATGGGAACCAGTAACAGTATAATATTTGTTTGTTGGTTAGCTTTACTAAAGCAGTCAGCAGAGTGCAGACTGGTAGCGGGAAGCAAGCAAAGCTAATGACGGAAGCACTGAAACTTCCTGTGATAGATCTGTCCTCGCCGGACCGTCTCTCCACTGCCAAATCGATCCGTCAGGTTATTATTATTTTATAATTTTTCCTCATTATTGTCCAAAGGCTTGATAATGTCTTATTTTATATTTTCAGGCATGTATAGATTACGGATTCTTTTATCTAGTGAATCATGGAGTGGAGGAAGAGTTAATTTCTCAAATGTTTAATGAGAGTAAGAAATTTTTCTCACTTCCATTGGAAGACAAGATGAAATTAGCACGCAAAGAACATAGAGGTTACACTGCACTGTGCGACGAGATCCTTGACCCCTCTTCCACTTCTAAAGGTTCCTTATCTTATCATTATCATGCTGTAGTAGTTTTCAAGTATATATGATGGAACGTGATGTCTGAATTGTTTTTTTTTTTTCTTTTTTAATTGATTCATTGGGGAACAGGTGACCCAAAAGAGAGTTTCTACATTGGTCCTTTAGAGGGAACTCTTAGTAGCATGAATCAGTGGCCCTCACTAGGTGTTTTTTTTCTTATATTTACCAAATTTTTCTCAAAATTTTTCTTTAGTTAGTCCTTCAACTTCTACTTAATTATTATCTTCCGCATGTGATTTATTGGGAGATTAAATTAACAACAAAATTATTAAGCATGGGTTGGATGTTATTTTGGCTAGGAAATTTCAGAAATTCTGCCAACTTGGAGATCCACAATGGAGTACTACCACCAAAAAGTCCTGTGAGTTGTGATCTCAACTTACCTTGGGCTTGCAGGGTTGCTAAGCACTTGTAATGTTTACACATGACTTATAATTAAATTTGATAACATGGTTGTTTAATTTATTTGTAGAATTTTTTCTTTTAACCAACATAAATAATTTGAGATGTCTACTAAAATTTTTAGTCAGATTTCGGTGTTTACCGTTGATAAAGTGCTTCTATATAGTTTCACTGTCATTTACAAGGAATATGTTCCTGTGACTGGATATGTCTTAAGGAGGAAGTTCAAAATTGTCAACTCATGCCTTGATTCGAAGTTGGTTAATGGTACTCAGGACAGAAAAATGGCAATTGATGTATTATGTGTTCTGTGACATCCTCACATTTGCTTTTTCTGTTTGTTCTACTGGTGAAGGTTTACATACTCTTACATGGTCTTATATGTGCTGTCTCAGGTCTGCTGGTAGAAGATTAATCCATTTAATAGCTTTAGCTTTGAACTTGAATGAAGATTTCTTTGAGAAAGTTGGAGCTTTGGATGCACCCATGGCATTTCTTCGCCTGTTACACTATCCTGGTATGGAGAGTCAATTCGGATTCTTTGTTTTTGGTCACTTATACAGTTTGCGGTTGATCAGCTTAAGGTATTTTCTTTTTCTGTCTTCTTTTTTCTTTTTTTTTTTGTAGGTCTACATAAGAAAAAAAGACAAATTTTGTGTTCGTCTGGTGCTTAGGCAATAATTATGCTATGCAAATTCAATAATCTTTATATTGTCTGAGATGTTCAAAGCTCTTCAAAACATAATCTCTTTATTTTTGTGTATGAATGTTTCATTTTTGTACATTCTGAAACAAGTGGCATTGGTAAAATATTTATTGGCAAAATAGAAGGATCCAGTGACATGTCTCCAGTCTCTTTTCTGAGCCATATTTCATATCAAATGTAGCATAGAGTGGTGCATTAAGCATTAGTGAATTCTATCATGTTCCTGCAGTAACATTTGAGTAAGAATATGACCAATTTTAACTTGCTTCAAACTCTGCACCAATGTCCAGTCAGATTTTGGTTTAGGACAGTATTCCAACCCCACCTCAAAGAAATAAAATAAAAAATAAAAAAGCTTCTTTTTTTGGGTTCTAAACTGACAAGATCTATTTCTTTGGTCTTTGGGCCAAAAAAAACTAGACCCAATTAGTGGAGTAGATTTGTTGAGAATAAGGGTAAGACTTTCCAGCAGTTTTCCTAGGAGATCCTTGCGTATTACTGACAATATGCCCCCTATTTATAATTTTAGGTGAATTAGTTTCTTCGAACCAAGATGTATGTGGTGCTTCTGCTCATTCAGATTACGGAATGATCACTCTCCTTGCAACTGATGGTGTTCCAGGACTCCAGGCATGCCTGTCTTAATTAAACTGTCAGCATCATATCTTTTATTGCCTAAGGTTTTGCACATCTAAATTACCAGTTCTTACAGGTTTGCAGGGAGAAATTCAAGCATCCACGATTATGGGAGGATGTGCCAAATATCAAGGGGTGAGTCCAGGATGGAATATTTCTGGTGTAAAGAGATTAAGTCCTGTTAGCTAGGACTGATAGAGCATGCTGTGTAGTAATTGGAGCATCTGCTTAGCTTGTTGTTTCCATACTTTGAAGCTGATAGTTATTTCTCTATGATTTGTCATTGATTTGGCATATATTTATATTATCATGATCATGATTTGATGGTATTTTGCTTTGTCATTCCAACTTTAGCACTGATTATCTTATTTACAGGGCCCTCATTGTGAATATTGGGGACATGATGGAGAGGTGGACTAATTGTTTATTTCGGTAATTTATTAGTCTGGTACCTTGAAAAACTTTCATGTTCCACCTCAGAGTTATTAATCTTAATTTAGTATCAAATGTTGAAATGAGTTCATTTTGAGGCTAATACCTAATGGCTTTTATTTTGATTATGGGCTTTTTATCCTAATTTGCATCCTCTATTTGTAGGTCAACCCTCCACAGAGTGATGTCTTCAGGACAAGAACGCTACTCTGTAATCATTCACTTGCTTTTCCATTTATGTTTTCCTTATTCCAATGCCTCTAGTTGTAAGTAGTTTGGAATCACAGGTTTTGAAGCATTATAAGTCGCGTGCATTTGATGTATCAAGGTTCTAAGATCTGTATGAGACCTTTCCTCTTTCATTAGGTTGACTTAGTAGAAACATTGAATGTAGCAATAGGCAAGTTAGCTGTCTGAGTTTTTGGATGGGTAGATGATCATGCAAGTTTAGAAGTTTCACGTGGACAAAAAGATAATTGGTTGTTGAATTTTTTTTTTATTAAATTGTATTTCATACAAAAAAAGAAAAAGAAAAGAAAGCTAGCAATTTCCTTTTATCACCGGATGAAATCCATTCTGGTGAATGCTCCAGCTGCCAAAAATGTGTCTGTTGGTGCAAAGGATGATAGAAAACTTGAAATAATGCATCTAAACAGGCAACAATATGAAATTGTTCCAAAAGCTGTGGAGAGTGATTTCGAGTGCTTTCTCACAGCCTGTACCAACACATTGGAACAATCTCATTTTCATTGAATATCTAAAAGTGCCCTTGGCATGTGATTCATCTTTCTTCCTTTAAGGCAGTTCCATTTCATACCTATATAGTTGTGGTAATCAGTGGTTTCTGGAATTCCATCATTGCAGGCGGCATTCTTCTTGGATCCCAACAGTGACTGTGTAGTGGAATGCTTGGAAAGTTGTTGCAGTGATTCAACTCCTCCAAGGTACATATAATTATACCAATCTTACCTTGTTACAACTGACCATGTTTATAACTTGATAATGCTGTTATCTCCTTGAGAGTTCTGCCTGTAGGGGTTCTCTGAATTTTGTTGAGTTGAAAAATAGTATAGAATCTGCTAAGAAAGCTGAAATACAAGTTCAATTCGGAAGTTGATTCTTATTGTAGGGTTTTTTTATTTTTTATTTTGCCTGATAAGACATAAAGCAAGATTGGAATAACATTGGTGGCTTTGTTTGTGCAGATTTGCCCCAATCCGCAGCGGAGACTACCTTAAAGAGCGGATCCGGCTTACATATGGCTCATAGGTGGAGTACTAGAGACCAGAGTGATTGTGTGCTGGCAGCAGCAGTTGAAGATTATATAGTTTCAAGTAGGAGCCAACGATACAAATGCATGAACCTAAAATCACTGTGCACCATACATTAAATTTCATCCATTTTAACATTTATTTGAACTTCTTGTATTACTAATATTGCCGTAAGAACGAAAACAAAGCTTTAAGCTTATATGATATCTAACATTTTAATTTTGCAGCTTGATGTTTGTGCTGCGGGGTCGATTCGGAATAAGACTGCCGGTCAAGTAGGATTGGATTATGAACAATTGAGTTGAATTTGTGGGTCAGCAATTGATCTTTAAGATTTTGTTACATGAAAATTAGGATACGAAATGCGTTCTAAAACAAAAGCCAGTCTTTAAGGGGAGCACGAATTCGCCTACCGCTAATTGACCAAATCCAAACATGTTGTTCGCAGGGGACAGTGTGAATTGTTGACACGTGGTGACAACGTTAGCGAGAACGCTCTCTCATACGGCGGCTTTGTAAAAGTGTTTATCACAGTATCGATATTAACGTGTAGGGCTGAAACGTGTAAAGACAGCAAGCAGCACGTCAACCAAGGCGTCTGCAATTTCCACACACAAAGGACATTCTTACACGTGCCCCACATTGCATGTAAGCCAGGTAATTTTTTTTTTATTATTAAAAAAATAAAATAAACTGCTGATAATGCACATGGGACTCGAGCCTCCGGCGTCCGTCTTCTCCAATGTATCACTTGCCTTGAATCATATGAGTTGGATGTTATTAATCTCCAGGTCAATAGGACCACACCAACATAATAAGGCCTAGTCCACTTTTGAATCGATAGTTGGGTCCCACCGGTAAAAATGCTCAGACAGGATAAAATAAGTTGTGATTTGGATGAGGCGGATAAGCTTTTATAATCCTCGGTCGTACGATAAGATATCCTATATGCCATCATACGCTAGAATATGCCGTACCCCACCGCGCTTAATCAGTGGTCCCCGCGTCCATTTAGACCAAGATTTGCTTTATGCTCCCAACAACGCGCCCTCGCCGTCCACGTGTCCCGCTGAATCTCGCTGCTTACCCTTCTGTGTCTTTGATTATTTTATTTTCTCTCTCCACGTCTTGAATACGTATATTATATACATAATAGATTCTCCAACTTTAAAATGCAACGCAGTGGACCCTGTAATTAGGGGCCTCAACCACCAACAAACATTTGAGAATTCACACTGCACAATAATTATTTATTTATTGGGCAAATTTTGAGTATAGACAAATGGCAGTTAAAGAGATTGTGATGAAACCAAATAATTTATTTTCTACACTCTCTGTGTAATTAAAAATTTTATTATATAAATAAATTTAAAAAAATCACTTAATTAATTCTCTCTCTCCTCTTTCTTTCCTTAATTTCATAAATTTTCACCAATTCATTCGTATATATTCTTTTAACTTACAAATAATTGATATTACCAATTAGTACGAACAAAATCTACTATAAATATAAACGTTAACAAACTTTTATCAGTCATGAAAAATAATGAATGTAGAAATTAATTTTTACCAAACACAAGAACTAATGAAAAGTAAGAAAAAAAATCTTATATATAAAGAGCATGAAAGAGAGATCATGATATATTAAAAAAGATTAAAAAAAATTCAAAAGAAAGTGAAATTAAGTATTTAGTTTGCTGAATAAGCAACTAGAGGGAGAATACATAATTATAAAGTAAAGAAAGAGATTAATAAATGATAATTTTGAGATTTAAAATTTTTAATAATAAATTAATTTTTTAAATGAGTGTTGAGAGGAATTTGATGGTTCAAACAGCTCCACCCTTCAAACAATTATCAAATGTGGAATTAAATTATAAATGCCCAAGTGAAACTTAGCGTCTGATATCAATCTTATTACAATGACATTTCCCCAAAAAAAAAATTACAATAACAAAATGTATTCATCAAAGGGCAGCTTTACAATGTATGATTGATGATTTTTAGTTACATTTAGTATTATATGTTGAAATGCGATATTAAACTTATTTGTTGAAATACTCTTTATACTCTCTTCTTCATCAAACACCGTTTAATGTACACTATTATCACCATCAGTTTGATATTTTTTTTTTTTAATGACAATCACTTCCTTTGACTTTTAAAATATATACATAATAGCGATAATGTTATAAGATAATATTAATAAGTTTTAGCATGAGTTTAAACATAAGAAATGGAATGTGTCGCTTTATACATCATAAAATATTTTTACATTCTAATTTTATATGTGTTCAAAAAGACAAATTTAATTTTTTTTTAAAAAAAAAGATAATTTAATTGATTTAACTCTGATAGTGCAAGTAAGAGATCTGTAGAACGGATTGATTGTATCATCTGTCGCACCAATTTTGGAGAGGAAATTATTTAATTAGCGCGTACATAATCTGAATATGAAGTGATTACGTGTCATCTCAGAAAGAAAATCGTAATTTCACTTATTCCCAGATCCCCCCATTTTTCAATTATTGTCTTATCTAAAATGCGTAAAAGATTTTTTTAGATTATTAGAAAAGAAAAAATTTTCTGGCCCGTCACGCGTATCGTGGATTCGATGCAGAATCGTTGTAGCAGAAGGTCAATCGTTTGTAAGAGAAGCATCACCGAACACGAAATCGCCAGTCCACGCAAATGTTGACTAAAGAGAAAATCGAACGACCAAAACGCGGACGTCCAACTGGAGCTGCGAAGCACGTAATAATTGCCTCCCCTCATCCTTAAATAAGGTGCCGAGTCCTAACCTAACACGACAGAGTCCACAGTCATCGTTATAAAAACACATAGCTGTTCGATTTTGTTACTCCCCCTATCCCCCATCCGTGGGAACAGTATAAGAATAGCCCGTGCTAGGATATGGTAACGATTCGGACCCTCCAGATCCCAATCCGAATTGCCGAATTGTACTAACTCTCTCGGCAGAGCGCAACCCCGAACCTAATCCCATCCAATTCACGGATTCCGAACAGAAATGACGCGGCGCTGCTCGCATTGCAGCCACAACGGGCACAACTCTCGGACCTGCCCCAACCGCGGGGTCAAGATCTTCGGGGTCCGATTGACCGACGGCTCAATCCGAAAGAGTGCTAGTATGGGCAATCTCAGCCACTACGCCGGCTCGACTTCGGGTCATAACAACAATAACGCATCAAATACTCCCGGTTCGCCCGGTGAGACGCCGGATCATCATGCTGACGGGTATGCGTCGGAAGATTTCGTTCCCGGGTCATCGTCGAGTCGGGAACGCAAAAAAGGTTGAATTATTTATTTATTCATTTGTTTGAGTTTTCGGTTGTTTACCTGCTACTTCGAAATCTCTGTGTAATTTTAAGTTTAATTTCGGTGTTTTTTCAGTAGTCTTCACTCTAATTTTGGTGTTAAATTACTCAAGTATAATAATAAAATTAGGTCATAGAGTTCGAGCCCGGAGGAGCTTGAAAAATTGATTTCAAAGTCATTCATACTCTTCTCGTAGTTTGTAATTTTATGCCTTCTTGGGTGTTGTTACTGTTTAATTTCTAGGATAATAACACAGTATGGAATTTGTTATTGGACTGGAATTAGAGACGGTTTTGGAGAAAATTAAGGACTGGCATCTTTGTTCGGACCAGAAAGGAACACTATTTTAATTGATTTTTATGCTATTGATTCCTGTAAATGAAATGTTCGTGTTACCATGTCAAAATTGTGATGAGAGCATCTTTTAGTGAGCTATGCCAATTTAGGTTTATTGTCTGTTGATCACTTATATGTTATTTAAAATAAAGGAATGGAATTAGAAAACTGATTGTTCAGTGCAAAAAATGTTTTAAGATCGGAGCATGATGCTCTCAATTACCTTTAAATTCCAGAGGTATTGCAAGGGCCCATTAGGATCTTACAATTGTATATTATCTGTCTTGAATGTCCTGTTTTTCGTCTGAATAGCTTATAATTTTGTTGTGCAGGTGTTCCGTGGACCGAAGAGGAACATAGGATGTTTTTACTTGGTTTGCAGAAGCTGGGCAAAGGTGATTGGCGTGGAATTGCACGCAATTATGTTGTATCTAGAACACCAACTCAAGTTGCCAGCCATGCTCAGAAATATTTTATCAGGCAAAGCAACGTGTCTAGGAGAAAAAGACGCTCCAGCCTGTTTGATATTGTTGCAGATGAAGTTAATACTCTCTCTGAAACCTTATTTTTGATTGATTGTTTAACCTCAAATCTTCTGCAAATGCATGTGCATATTTTTTGACAGTTAAAGTCTGGTGGTAAAAAATTCCACTATTTCTGGACAATATTAGTAGTAAATTTACTTCAGATGAGAAGTTGTCTTTCAGTTAATTTATCGGGATCTGTCACCATGTGCATTTTGTTATTTGTTGGACCTGTTGAAGCAGAAGCTGGTTTCTCCCGCTGTGCCTTGACTGTTAATGAATGCTCATTTATGCAATTGTTTATGCTTTTAAAATCATTCCCCTAATGTTTGTTAATTATTCTTGGTCTGTGTCACTTTTATGCAGCCACTCGACACCCCAGTTGCATCACAGGACTTGTTTTCTGCCAACCATACGCAGGGTGAAACACAAAGCAACAACCCGCTGCCTGCTCCTCCCGCTTTGGATGAAGAATGTGAATCAATGGATTCTACTAACTCCAATGATGGAGAGCCTGCCCCTCCAAAGCCGGAAAACTCACAGTCCTGTATCCCAATGATGTATCCTGCTGCTTACGTCTCACCCTTCTTTCCATTTACTTATCCATATTGGTCGGTGTACGATACAGAGCCAACGCAGAAGGAAACACATGAGGTGCTCAAGCCTACAGCAGTACATTCAAAGAGTCCTATAAATGTTGATGAACTGGTTGGCATGTCGAAACTGAGTTTGGGAGAATCTATTGGTCAGAGTGGTCCATCTTCTCTCTCATTGAAACTTGATGAAGGGTCGTCTAGGCAGTCAGCCTTCCATGCTAATCCAGCCTCTGGCAGCTCTGGAATGAATTCAAGCGGCAGTCCTATTCATGCAGTCTAGGGATGGCTTCTGCTTGGATTGACGGTGTTCGTTAGCTCAATGCCAATGAGGTCAACAATTTTACTGTTAATACAAAGACTAATAATGTGATGTGGGATTTGGGTTGGGTGGTATACCTTTGTGGAATACCTTAATAAGGTGGTTTGTTGGTATCATTAACTTAATTCAGTTGTTAGCTTGTAGGTGGTTGTAGCATCTTGCTAGAAATTATTTGAAGCTTTAACAATTTGTGTTTGCCTTAAATTATTAATTCGATTCATTTGGCTTATGTCGATCAAGGGTCCTGTTTGCAGTCACTGTAGCTAATGAGCAACGCTTGGGGTTTGGGTAATAGGTCTCGCCGGTCGCTGCCACCGGGTAGCTATGAGCAAAGAAGGCTTTTTCGGGTAGATTAGAGCTCTCATTGTTTTGCCAAATGATACATGAGGAAGGTGAATGAAATTGATATTAAAAATTATTCGACGCCTTGCATAAATTTCATTGCTACGTGACTTGACCACCGTGATGTACCTGGCTTTTAGTTTTAGAGGATAAGCAATAACCGATGGGAAAAATGAAGAAGAACAACAAATAATGAAGACAAGAAGTGATGAATTTCTCCACAAACTCTTCTAAGTTTAATCTTTCTTTTTTTTTTTTTTTAATATCTTTTCTGTGAGAGAGGGGTGGGTAAAACTTAAATTTATAGTCTCTTACCTTTCTTAAGAATCAAACTCAAGTAGCCAAGTAAAATTGCTTGCACAAATCGAACATTATAAATTAGGATAAGAAGCCTTCCTGTACTTTTTAGACATAATGGAATGAAAACCTTCACTTTTAGGCATGTTTTGCTTGCTGTTAAATCTCACTGCCTGTGATCTAGCCAAGTTAGCTTTAGTTACCCAGACTCCGTTGTGTGACTGGATACCATCCCAGCCGTGCCTCTTCTTTCATGTTTTTTTTTTTCTCTCTCTCTCTCTCTCTTTTTAATGCACCTTTTAAGTTTTAACTATGGTTACTAATGAAGAGGGGTGGCAATTTATGTCAAGATTCGTTTATTCAATTCGATTCTATGGGTATTTGAGTTTGAAAAAATTAATTCGTTTAATAAATGAGTGAATTCGATTCTATTCGCATTTTAAACGAATCGAATCTGGGTTTGAGGACAATAATTCGTTTATTCGTTTAAAATTTGTTTAATAAATGTATCATAAGCGAATCGAATATGGTTTATTCGTTTACTTTTTATTTAATTAAATTACTTATTTATCCATAAATAAATATAAAAAAATTTTGTAGTTTAGAAGTTAATATAGTAATTATAAATGATAATAAGTTTGTATTTTATAGGATGTTAAACTTGTGATCTTTTAATATTTTACTTTGCTTAATTTTTATTTATTAATTATATTCTTGTAAACGAATTCATATTAAATTCGATTCGTTGTAGGATATATGAATAATAGACGAATCCAGATTTGATTCGATTCATTTATTAATTCTACTAAACGAATCGAACAGAATATTCATTTAATAAATGAATCGAATCCAAATTCTAAGATTTTAATTCGTTTAATAAATGAATCGAATCCGAATCAGTAGAATTTTGACTCAATTAATTTATGATTAGATTCGAATATGATTCGATAATTCATTTTGTCACCTCTACTAACGAAGTCACGCTATATAATATTATGAAAAAAATGAAAAGAAAAAATGAAAACGAAATCCCCTTTTGGGCTGCCCTTTGTTTTATCCATTTCTGATATACATCAACCGGCCCTAGATGACTGCGTAAGAAGCCCAGTACATCTCCGCCGAAAAGGGAAGCAAATCCCAGAAACTGAAAACAGAAACATGAAGAACATTTTCACTCTCCCAAAGCCCCCAAAACCGGGGAGCAGCAGGAGAAAATCCCGATGCCGATTCCCATTCTTCATCCTCTCAATCACCATCTTCACATTTCTCCTCTTCATTGCCTACAATCACATCCCCAAATCTCTCCTTTCACTCTCATCCAAAACCCTAAATCCCAAATTCCCACAATGCCATACCACCAAAATCTTAAGCCCAGATCAAAAATTCCTCTTTTATGCCCCACACAGTGGATTCAGCAACCAACTTGGAGAATTTAAGAATGCGATCCTAATGGCGGGAATTCTAAACCGGACCTTGATTGTCCCTCCGGTTCTTGATCACCATGCCGTTGCTCTTGGTAGTTGCCCTAAGTTCAGGGTACGCAGTCCTAATCAGATGCGAATCTCAGTCTGGGATCACGTGATCGAGCTCCTTCGAAGTGGAAGGTAACTGCGTTTCTGTCACTTTGTGTCAAGTACTGAATTTGTATAGGCTATTTAAATGATTGTTGCTTCTTAAGCTCTAGTAAAATATTTAGCCATATCTTTTGCTTTTGTTCAGGTATGTCTCCATAGCTGACATTATTGATATTTCATCTGTGGTGTCTTCTTCCATCGTTAAAGTCCTAGATTTTCGGGGTTTTGCATCTTTATGGTGTGGTTTGGATATAGATTTGGCTTGCTTGAGTAGCTTAAATACGCAACCATCTTTGTTGGATAGCCTTAGGCAATGTGTATCTATGTTTTCTGGGCTTAATGGTAATGTAGATGAGTGTTTTTTTGCTGTTGATGAAGATTGTAGAACCACCGTTTGGACGTATCAAAGTGGTGATGAAGATGGTGTATTAGATCCATTCCAACCTGATGAACAACTCAAGAAAAAGAAGAAAATTTCTTATGTTAGGAGGCGTCGAGATGTATATAAGGCTTTGGGACCTGGTTCTGAAGCTGACTCGGCCACTATTCTGGCATTTGGAACCCTTTTTACGGCCCCATACAAGGGCTCCCAGCTCTATATTGATATCAAAGCGGCTCCAAGAGATCAAAGGATACAATCTTTAATTGAAAAGATTGAATTTATTCCATTTGTCTCTGAAATATTGAGTGCCGGAAAGAAGTATGCTTTTGAGACCATCAAAGCTCCTTTTCTTTGTGCGCAACTCAGATTGTTAGATGGGCAATTCAAGAACCACTGGAAAGCTACTTTTTTGGGCTTGAAGGAAAAATTAGATTCCTTAAGGCAAAAGGGTCCTCAACCCATTAATATTTTTGTGATGACTGATCTTCCTGTAACTAACTGGACTGGAAATTACCTGGGGGATTTAGCCAAGGATACAGATTCTTTTAAGTTGTATTTTCTGAGAGAAGAAGATGAGTTGCTTGCACAAACAGCTCAGCAACTTGCAACTGCAGGACATGGCTTGAGGTATGGAGTAACCGGGATGGAAAAGCCTTGCCCTCAGAGATTTTCTGATGTTCTTTTGTTCATAGAGCAAACTGTTTGCAGCTGTGCTACAATTGGTTTTGTTGGGACTGCTGGGTCAACTCTTGCAGAGAGTATAGAGCTGATGAGAAAATTTGATTTATGTTCCACTCAAACATGACTGCCCTTGCCTCTGGATCTTTGTTGATTTTTAGTTCTTTGAAAGCATACATGCTTAGGAGATCAAAATTGGGCTCATGAATGGGATTTTCTTCCCACCATGCAAGCGTTGAACAATTATGTGCCTTGGTTGATTTTCTCTGGCTTCGAAGCACATTGGGCTTAGCAATTTTCTTGGACCATCTTTTTTCCATGGTTCTGAATGATCCAGCTGATCTTGCCAGATTGTAGGAAAAAATTTTGGCTGTTGTTTTGTTTAAGGAAGTGTCATGCGTAAGTCTAACAGTGAAGGGCCAGGTTGATTCCTTAGCAGTTGAGTTTTGCCTTGGTGAGAAAGTATGCTTCTGATTCTCTGTTGATTTGATGTTATATAAGCCAGTTGTTTTAATACACTATTAAACTCTTTAAATTGCAATATAAATCATTTTGTATTGCTGATTTACAATGGTCTGTGTTAACTTCAGTGCCCTGTTGGTTTTCCCTTTTTTTTCTTTTTTTCTCCTTTTTCTTCCTTTTAAACTTTCAAACAATCTGGTAAAATAGGTGAAATACCATCTCCCATTTGTGTTTCCTAGCTCATTGTTGATTTGATTTGTCATTTGATAAGAATGTATTAAATTTCAAAGTTCTTAACCTATTCAAATTTTCAATTGAGTAGAAAGTAGAATCCAGGAAAAGTAAAAAACAATTAAATTTCAAAGTTTTGACCTAGCCAAATATTGCTGATGCATAAGAAACATTTGAAAACAGTCCAAATTCGCATCCTTTGGGATGCTTAAGGCCATAGTTGGCAACACTGGTCATCAGATTGTGTGAACTTCAATTTAATATGAATATATTTTAATACAAATACGAATTAGTTTTGGTCAACAGTTTAATTGCATCATTAATTATAACACCGGAAAACCCAGGCACTACTTATTTAATAATCTAATTAATTTTTATGACCTAAATTTATTTATTTATGTTGTATTTGTATTAAGTAAACTGGTCGTGTTAAATTTGTCAAACTGTACTTTAGACTAACAAGTGATAGAAAAAAAAGGAAACAAGTAACGGTAATGAGGTCAATCTATAGTGATTAGTCAATATATTACCACAGACAATTTGATAAATCATTAAGGTCTTACGAATATGTTGGGAGAAAACATGGGTTCGAGGTCCACAGATGTCCAAAAACAAGCCGTAGTTGTTTGTTTGTTTTAGATTTAAAGGGATGTCGAATTCATTCATTTATTTATTTTATGGATGCAGAATGAAAGCCTAAGCATTGCAATTTACAGTCCCGTTTAGGGGAAGTTGTTGATCCTCGACAGCATATCCGGAATGGAGCGAGCGTGGTCCGGTCATACGGGTATGGGGACACATCATTGCTTCTGCTTGAGCGTCTGTATAGATTTACATTCAAATTTTTTTAGTAAAAAATAAAAGGATTCAGTCACGTTCTTTTCTTTAATACCAATAAAATAAAAAATAAAAAAACTTCAGCCATTAAACTTTATTTTAGTGTTTAGAACTCCACCTTTACAATTGTAATGTCACGGATTTGACCCCTCACAATACATTATAAAAATTTAGTTTTATTTCTCGACTTGAATAAAAGCAATCTTCTCTTTTTCAAAATATGAGTGGAGTGTTATATAAGATTCTCCTTTTCAAAATGTGAGTGAAGTTATGAATGACAATAGGGTAGGGTAAGGTAGGGGTGGGAGGCCTATCACATTCCCATCCTATTAAAAAATTTTATCTCTATTTCCCACCCTATTCCCCAATAAATTTAGTGGGGTGGGGAGGAGGAATCTCCATGTGGGGAATGCTTTCCCCACCCTCACTCCATTCTTTATTTATTTATTTTATAATAAGTATAGATAAATAATTTCAATAAATTAAAAATTATAAATTTAAATAAAGTCATCACCATATTATAAAGTATTTAAATTATTTAAAAAATCTCTAAAAGTTTGAAACAATATTTTAAAATGTCATTAAAACTAAAAAAATGTTTGAAGAGAGTAGCATCTTAAGAGAAAAAAAAAAACATAACAATGTTTAGGTGGAATAATAATTATATTGTAGAGTTTTATTTTAGTTATAATTTATTTATATTATGTAAAAATAAAAAAAAGTTATTAACCAACATTATAATTGATAAAATAAAAATTATTAAATATTTATATATAATGGGGATTGGGGTGGGGGTGCCGTGGGAAGTATAAAATTAAACCCTTCCCTATTAAAAATTTATAGATTATTTTTATTTTATTTTCTATCTCATTTCTTAAAAATTATTTAAAATTCACCCTATTTAAAGTGAGACTTTATATAATTCCAAATTTATAGAGGATTTTATTATTCATAAATAGAGTGCTACATAAGATTTATGATAATAGTCTCGTATAATTAAAAAAAATAAAAAAAAAATTCTTAAATAATTGCTATAATTGACCCATACGTTGTGGAGATTTCAACGAAAGCGATTGCTCAAAGAGGATGGAGACGAGAAAATAAAAAATTCCTAAATAATTGCTTTACCTGACCCATACCTTACGGAGTTTTCAACAACAGCGATTGCTCAAAGGGGATGGAGACGACACAAGCGTAGCTGTCAGCAAGACAAAGGCACGAGCCAAATTTCCTTTTCATTTTTTAAGTCAAAATTCGTGTTCACCGACAAAACCGAGCGAGTACAAAGCGATAAAAGATGTATTTTAGGAAAAAGGAGGTAATGACGTGGCTAAAAATTAAGGTATCCATAATTTAAAAACTTTTTGAATCAAAAATAGAAAAAAATAATAATGATTCTTATCCTAACTTAATTTTTGTCCGAATCATTGCTATGCACCTTTTGGCCTGTGTCATGAATGTATCACTTCAAAACAATTTTTGCTAAGGAAAAAGTCAAAAAATAATTTTTTAAAAAAACATAAACATTAACTTTTAATTTAAGCCCCCGAGTTTTTGTCTAGAATTAAGAATAACTTAAGTCCCTTTTAAATTCTAATGTTGTAAATTTGCATACAAGCCCTTTACAATAACTTCAGTTCCTTCTAAATTCTAATTTTTGTAAATTTGCATATAAACCCTTAACCCAGACATATCATATATATAGATGACTTTCAAACCAGGGAACAAGGGGGAAATGACAGAGAAAAGCAAAGATGAATGTCAAAAAGGAGACCAAATAACCACGCGGTGAAATGTGAATATTCTATGGAAAAAGGTTGAAGAAGGTAAAAAGGTGTAGGACAGTATGAACAGCTGCGAGTGCGGAACCTTATCAGTTCATCA
The DNA here is from genome assembly GCA_030449075.1 of Murraya paniculata. Taxonomy (NCBI): domain Eukaryota; kingdom Viridiplantae; phylum Streptophyta; class Magnoliopsida; order Sapindales; family Rutaceae; genus Murraya; species Murraya paniculata. The sequence continues at coordinate 1,410,069 of JAEVFN010000030.1, forward strand.
TTACTCGCGGTCCATTCCCTATAGATATAGATAAGCTCGAACTGTTTAGTTGAACACCATTCGGAACGAACAAAGCAGCAAGAGAAGAGTTTTGGTTTGCAAGTTCAAATATTTTTTTCTCTGAATCAAATCGATCGATCATGGACGGGGTTGATCTGCTGGCTCCTGAAAGGAAGACGGCGCGGTTCGATGTCGACGAGATGAAGATCGTGTGGGCCGGCTCCCGCCACGCCTTCGAAGTCTCCGATCGGATTGCTCGCCTCGTCGCCTCCGATCCTGTATATATAAAAATTAATAAAAAGAAAATATTTCTTCTAGTTTCTTCTATACACTCTTTTAGTTTCTGATGATGATATTAATTTTCTGTGATCATCACTGCCTCGGAAATTATGGCATTGAAATCCGCTCAATTGAATTGAATTGAATCTAGCTTTTAATTTTAAATTTTCTTTTATTTAGTGTCATATTTGTGATTTATTTTGGAATGTTTACTGTTAAGAAATTAATCATTGATGGCAGGCTGCTCATATTGTTACCAAGTTTGAATTTTTATGCTTTTCATGCTGCTTTAGAAATCTTTCTGCTGAGGATGCATTCCTTTTTGTGGTTTCTGATGTTTGTTTCTGTACTTGTTGTGTTTTTGTTGTTGTTAGGCCTTCCGCAAGGATAACAGGCCAATGCTAAGTAGGAAGGAGTTGTTTAAAAACACACTGAGAAAGGCAGCTTATGCATGGAAACGGATCATTGACCTTCGTCTTAATGGTGGGTTTAATGAAATTCACACACTAGTGCTGTTCCTTGAAATTGTATGTTAATATTGGCTTGTGATGTATAATATTGTAAATTAACTGCAAAAACTTTATTATTACAGAAGAAGAGGCATCTAGGTTAAGGTTTTTTGTGGATGAACCTGCTTTTACAGATCTTCATTGGGTAAATTTTTGAATCCTTCTTATAGTGGCATTGTACTTACAAAGTCATGTACACGGGCTAAGTGACATTAACATATTTGTTGGATGATAAAAATTCTGAGTTTCTTCGGTTGCTTTCATTGCAATTTTATTTCTTAATCCTTTGAGGTTTAATTTCGATTTGTCTCTAATATTCCCATTTTCTTGACAGGGAATGTTTATACCAGCTATTAAAGGACAGGGCACCGATGAGCAGCATCAGAAGTGGCTACCGTTAGCATATAAGATGCAAATAATTGGCTGCTATGCACAAACCGAGCTTGGTCACGGCTCCAATGTTCAGGGGCTTGAAACCACTGCAACTTTTGATCCCCAGACAGATGAATTTGTCATTCATAGTCCTACGCTTACTTCGAGCAAGGTGAGTAAATGTGTAGCTTTCACCATACATTGGTGAGAGATTGATTCTATTTATATGATACTTGCAATATTATCAAGTAGCAGAATGCTAATTCAGAAACTTTTTTACTTAAAAAAAATATATATATATATTCCGTTTTCACTTTGACTTCTCCTTGTACGTGCAAGTACAATATGAAATTAGTTAAAAAAAGGTAATTTGACTTCTTAACAACTGCATCAATTTTTATGTTGGTATGTTTTTGTCTTCCATTGATTGATCATTCTCTGATAAGGTTCTTATCATGCTTACTTTACTTCATTGTTGTTATTAGTGGTGGCCCGGTGGATTGGGTAAAGTTTCTACACATGCTGTTGTTTATGCACATCTTATTACTGATGGTCAGGACCAAGGAGTAAATGGTAAGTACAACATCATTGTTCTGAGTTACATGGAAAATGGCCTATTTTCATATTAATTGTGCTATGGTTATGATTTTCAGGTTTTATTGTACAGCTCCGAAGCTTGGAAGATCATTCACCTCTTCCCGGTATAACCATTGGTGATATTGGAATGAAGTTTGGAAATGGGGCATATAACACCATGGACAATGGTGTTTTGAGATTTGATCATGTGCGCATCCCTAGGAATCAAATGTTGATGCGGTTGGTCCTCTTTCTCTCCTCTCCCTCCGTATGTTTAGAAGCTATTAATCTGCATAGACTGCAGAACGGGCAAATTGCTTTAAAAAAATTGTCAGTGTCTGTGCTAATGTGTCCAAATGAGCACCATCGGCATCTTCATCTTCATCATTGCAAAAAACCTTGATAGATTGACTGCCAGAGAACAAGAGTTGTATTAGTACCCTGCTTCCACATATGCACACAATGACACAAAATAATAGTATGAAAGCCCATAAGTTGAGTTTATAACTTCATGGCATTGAAAGTCTATTCTGATTGTCATCATAATTTTTATTTTAAAATAGTAATTTGAAGTTTGCTTCAAACATCTCAGGATTTCACAGGTAACAAGGGAAGGTAAGTATGTGCAATCTAATGTACCGAGGCAGTTGCTTTATGGCACGATGGTGTTTGTACGACAAACAATAGTAGCTGATGCTTCCTGTGCCTTATCACGGGCTGTTTGCATTGCTACACGATATAGTGCTGTCCGTAGACAATTTGGTTCAAAGAATGGTGGCCTTGAGACCCAGGTATTGCTACAGAACCCATTCCTTTTTAATATTGTTGAGAAATATTTTAATGTTTGACCATCTACCTTTTATATGCTTGCGATAAACAAAATTTCTGGTGATTGGGCATGTGTGATTTAATATTGTTTCCCAATACTTTAGGAATTCTAAGCTAGAAGATTTCTACGAAGAAGATACTAGTGACTCTATTTGGTCTCAATATTAAGCTTTTAGATAATACTAATAGGAGGAAAATCCCAAAACAAAAATTCACAGCATTGGGAGCATCCAGTCCCTTTTTCTTCAGCTTTGATATGTGGCATGCGGTAATGTGTTAAAATATTTCTTTAGATGGCCTTCATAATGAAAGTCTTCTTGTTTACAAATGTACCATACAACACAGAGAAAAGTGCTTTACAACACAGAGAAAAGTGCTTTCAACTGTTTTCACCTTGATGTTGGTGACTGTTTCTCTTTTTTTTCCAATTTGTTACAAAGTACTTGTATTAATATTTCTGCTTCCATGTTCTAGGTGATTGATTTCAAAACTCAGCAAAATAGACTCTTCCCGTTGCTGGCTTCTGCCTATGCATTCAGGTTTGTTGGTGAGTGGTTGAAATGGCTTTATACGGATGTGACCCAAAGATTGCAAGCCAATGATTTCTCAACGTTGCCTGAGGCTCATGCATGTACTGCTGGATTGAAGTCTCTGACTACTAGTGCCACTGCTGTATGTTACTGAAACTGATCTTGACCCCCTTTTAAATCTTAAACCTTTGAGTAATTTTTTAATTGAATTATTATTATTATTATTAGTTTCTATGATCTGGTTTTCTCTCACATGCTCTTTGTATGTTCTTACAATGGGTTTCAGCTTACATTGAATTTAAACTTACATATATACTAAGCCAAACACATTTGAGAGTAATTGTCAAGTTTCTTAATCTATTAATGTTCACTGGTTTCACCATATTTGTTAATAACAACATGCTCAAGGATCCATATAGCTATATAGCTTCCTTAAACTACGCATTATGAATGTTGAATAAGAGTGCTGAACTAGATTACGTAGTAGTACTGTGACATCCCACATCTCTTGGGAAGGATGTGAGTAAGGAGCTTAAAAAGGGCCGCCTCTATTAACCTAGAAAGAGGCCTTTTGGGTGGACTTTGGCCACACCGAGAACAAAACCATGAGAGTGAAGGACATATTCGTGAAACCCAAAGCGGACAATATCTTACTAGAGGGCGGATTGTTTCATGTACACCGAAGATTTGAGACAGTTACATAATCTGCTTCCAAATGTTTTAAAGCATGATTATGGATGAAGTTGGGATGTTCCAGGTGTGGCTTATTTTTGGAGTATTTTTTGAGTTCAGATTCATTCATTACTGATTACACCACATGATTCAAGGCTGTTTATCCTATCCGCACTGCTGAATCTAGTATTGTCCAATAATGTTTTCATTAGTTGTTGGCTAGATGACTGTCAGTTGGCTGTCTTTGTTTTTATGGCCATACCATCTTATATTTTGGAAATATCTGTTAACCAGCACTTATTTTAGGTATCAAACTTTTGGGATGCTTTTGATTTTTCAGAACCTCTTTGGTTGCAGGATGGGATTGAAGAATGTCGAAAATTATGTGGTGGCCATGGTTACTTATGTAGTAGCGGCCTGCCAGAGTTATTTGCAGTTTATGTGCCCGCCTGTACATACGAAGGAGACAATATTGTGATGCTCTTACAGGTATTGGGAATATTGTTTTAATATCTTTCCTTTTTTAAATTAAGATATATCATGTCTGTGCTGTCATAACCCTATTGATGCTTGGTTTGGTCTACGCTTTGTGACCCGAACTACGTTAGTGCTGGGATCTTGTCCTTTTAAACTGCAACTAATATCAACAAAATTCTTCTCTTAGGTTGCAAAGTTTCTTATGAAGACCGTATCTCAGCTGGGATCTGGAAATACTCCTGTTGGGACAACAACTTATATGGGACGGGCAGAACAATTGATGCAATGTCATTGTGGCGTCCAAAGAGGTAATATTTCTTTCTTCCTCTCCTCTCGTTCCTTCCAAAGCACTATCATTGCCTTTTTTCAGTCTATTATTTATGTTTCATCATCCCTTTGTACCTGAGTTGGCACAACATGACACCATTTGAACATGAGAAGTCACCTTTATCACGAAAAATATAAAACCATTGTACCATCAGTTTTTAGATTAATTAGGATTAATTGTCCAATTTCTCGTGTCTAACACTTGGACAGGTACTCATTCCTGACTTGTGCACATGCTAATACTTGCGTATATAATTGTTTATTTGATGGCTTGCAGCTGAGGATTGGTTAAATCCTTCTGCCATACTGGTGGCCTTTGAAGCAAGGGCTATTAGGATGTTGGTGGCCTGTGCTCTAAACCTGAGCAAGTTTACAGATCAAGAAGAGGGTACGCTTTTCATCCTTCGATATAGGTTCTTTAAAACTTTTTAGGTTCAGGATCTCATAAAGTAACTGGTCTTTTTATACTCAGGTTTTTTGGAACTGTCAGCTGATTTAGCTGAGGCAGCTGTTGCCCATTGCCAGCTAATTGTTGTTTCCAAGTGAGTTCTTCCCTCTATCCAATTGAAAAAGCCTTAAAAATTTGTTGGGCTTTTTTCTGGACATGACGCTGACATGCTGCAAAAGTTATTTGTTGTCAGATGGACACTAAATGAGTTAAATCCCAACATCAATTTTATGTTCAATGCCTTGCACTTATAAGTGAATTGGCAACATCTGAAATGATTCTATATGTTGATGCTGCTCATAAATGAAGTTGAATGCTAAATAATTTCTTGTGATTTCTATACCTCCTTTTAATTTGTGAATTTTGTCTGAAAAAATACACACTTCTGTTTTCAGGTTTATTGAGAAATTGCAGCAGGACATACCAGGAAAGGGGGTGAAACCAATGTTGGAGATCTTATGCAACATCTATGCTTTGCATCTTCTTCACAAACATCTAGGTGATTTCATTTCCACTGGCTGCATTACTGCCAAACAAGCTTCCCTAGCTAATGAACAGCTAAGATCTTCATATGCCCAGGTATTTACTTGTGTCAAATAATTCAATTATATGTGCTCGCTTGCCTGATTATAAATGATTGCTACTGTATAAAATTACAATTTTCAATTGATCATGATATTAGGTCCGTCCTAATGCTATTGCACTCGTCGATGCATTTAATTACACCGACCACTATCTTGGCTCAATCCTTGGACGGTATGATGGTAACATTTACCCAAAACTCTACGAGGAAGCATGGAAGGATCCTCTAAATGACTCAGTTGTTCCTGATGGCTACCATGAATACATCAGGCCTCTTCTCAAACAACAGCTTCGAAATGCAAGACTCTGAAGAATATGATGGAAGGGTGTGGTGTACACCCAAGCAATTCAAATCCTATAACACTTGTTATCATATCAATAACTTTGCGAGTAAAATTATCATGTCGACCACCCACAGGGGAATAATATGGGTCTGTGGGTATCTATCAAGTTGATCTATCAGATCATTGACAAATTCCAGGTTGTGTTGAATTCACGTTATGGAAGAAGATTCTTTGTTTGTGGATGGATAAATGTTGTAATAAGATTTGCTTATTTATGTACACTGCTTTACGCAACATTTTTATTCTTCATTGATGAAAGCTCAGATTAACCATCAAGTGTTCTTCCAAAATTAATATAGACAAATTTCCATTATTAGGGGTGTGGGAAGCTAACATTTAAAGGACAAACACAGCGGCATTACTCTCTGTAGAGAACGAATATGTATTTTTCTTTCCCAAAGGGTCATAAAACCAAGCTCGAATCTCAAAGAGTCGTTTTTGTAACACTTCGTTTATTTATAACAGTTAAAAAAATCAACAAACTCTCTGTAGAAGCCTTTATCATCGTGTATTAGTGCACAGCACTTTTGATGCAGTTCAAGTTAGTCGCTGAAGCATGGCCGAAATAGGGAGCCTCGTAGACCTGTCGCTATTCTACTCAGCAGAGAGAGCACTCTTCGACAGAATGGTCAGCACATTGGGCAAAAGTTCCCAACAAGTGAAGACGACAATAGCACTTTGGCTTTTGCCAGAGGAGATTGGTCACCAGGACTTGATAAGAACGATAAATTACCAAAATAACGAAACCATCGAAGCCCTCTTTAACGAGGCATTGCTTTGCCTGGAATACATTCAGCCCGACAAAACAGAACCAGCTGTATTGCATCATACCCCTGTTTTTGAAGAGACAGAGAATTACAGCCGGGACTTCATGTGCAAGCGGTACATGCACATTATGGAAACTGTTTGTGACAAAATATTTGGTGAAACCGGGGCTATTGAAGTTGATGAGTCAGGTACCAGGCCTGTGGTTAGCAGAGATAGACCCTTTGGCCAGGGTTGTTTTGCACGCGTACTTGCAGCCACCAGAGCCACAGAGGCTTCTAGCGAGGCTGATACTGAAGCAGCAAGGGAATCAAATTTAAATCCTGAAGCTTCCGAATTTTATCCAGAAGATGTCAGGACCATGTTCATAACGTTTTCGAAAGGCCATCCTCTAACCCGAGTAGAAATTATCAACTTATTCATCTCGTAAGTTAAACTACTTTAATTTGCTCAATCTATTCTCTCACCTGGATTTTGTTGCCTGCTTTTGCTTTATTTTGCCGGCGATTGTTGTATTGTATTGTTTTGCAGCCAATGGGGCGACGTGGTGCAAGATGTTTTCATTGAACGCACTCGTCCGGGGCAAGATCCTCAGTTCGGACGTATTGTTTTTACTACATCAACCGTGATACCTAGAATTCTAAATGGTCAATCCAAAGCAAAGTTCTTGGTTAACCGTAAGCATTTGTGGGCTCGTATATACATGAACCGCCATGGAGAAAAGAGGAAGAGTCAATCAATGCAGTTTTGATTTGAGAGTAGCTCGCTGGCTAGCAACAATACTGTTTGAGTGAGGCATATATATCGCAAACATAACTACACAAATGGTCGATACGATGAATGCCATATTCTGTAGATTCTGGAGTGTCATTTCGCTCTGTCATCTTTTGACCGATTCGATCCAACATTTGGTATTTTTCGGCCTTCTAATTACAGCCCATGGTGCTTGCGGACGCAGACACTCGATAATACATAATCAAATATACTTGCTTCCCCCAATGCGTTTTATATATTTTTTTAATAATAATATGATGGCAATTCCAAGTTTGTCTTGACTATTAAGTGAATTCCAACCTTAAAACTCTTCAATATTTCCAAGAGGTTTTATAGTTAAGCTTGAGATTAGAGATGGCCAATGAGCCGTGCCGCGCCGGTCTGGCCCATTAAAACAAGGCTCATGCGTGCTCGTGTCCGTGTCGTACCGTGTTCATTATGTGTTTCGCATCGTGCCATGCCGTGCTGTGCCATATTTAATTTTTTTTGCTTAGGCCTATCCCGGAACACATGCCGTGACCACACGCGCAGTGCCGTGGTCATGCCGTGCCGTGTCATACCTTAAAAAAAGATGCACAATAAACTTTTTCATTTTTTTTTAATTTTTTAAGAGCGCAAGCTAAGGTGTTGACATATTTTTTTTCAAATCTATGCCTTTATTCAAATTTAATAGAATCGAAAATTCAAAATTCAAGTCCTTATTCAATAATAATAAATTAATAATAGTAAGAGAATATAATATTAATTACTAAGTTTGACCTTATATTATTAAAATTTTTTTAATACTTAACAATAATAATAATAATAAATTTTCTTAAGAGGTTAACTTAATTATTAACTTGAACTTATAAAGAGTCATAGATCATAGTTCACAATAATATTAATACATATTTATAAACTGATGATATTTATAATTTTATTCATTAAAATCATGATATCAATTGTTTATTTAATAAATTATAAACATAAATCAATTATAGTACGTTTTTTTAAGTAAGAATTAAATAAATTTAAAAAATTCAATTTCAAGCTATTTTTTTATTTATAAATAAATTTAAATAAAACGTGCTTATTGCAAACTTTTTCATCGTGCCGTAATTCTAAGGCCCGCATACCTAAAATTCTAAGCCCAGTCCAGCCCACGTGCGTGCCGTGCCGTGCCATGCCTCGTGCCCCACTGAAACGTGCTAGTTTCATGCCGTGCTGTATGGACACGTGCCTTGCCCATGCCGTCCAGTCCATTGGGCATCTCTACTTGAGATCCAAAAATTAACAAGTATTTGGGTGTTTAATTTGGAGTTAAATGGGGGCAAAAATGTTAAAAATATCCATCATATTGTATGGGTCGGCTCTCGCCACACCTTCCAACTCTTTGATATTACACGCTTCGTTGTTATTGATTCAGTCTAATACACTACGTGTGGTTCTTTCTTTTTTCTTTTTTTTAACTTATAGCTTACTTTAATAAGTTAAGTGATCCCTTATTAGATGATGACTATATGTGTGCATGTGTATAAAATTGTTTCAATTAGAGATTCTGATTATATTAAAGTTAGAAATAAATTAAAAGATAAAAAAATACAAACTTCAATAGCATTGTATTTTGTTATGTAGTGTATTAAAATTATTATTTTTTTAGCTTATCTCTTACTTTAATAAAGTCACATATCCTTAGTTAAAAATTCACTCAATATACAGTGCTTATCTAGTCTAGGATCTTAGACTTTATTAAAATATGAAAAAGCTGTTAAACCATGCAGTATAATAGCTTTCACGGTTATTACACTATGAAATCGCAGGAGTTAATTATTTTTCTGAACTTCAACAAAATCAAAATCCGCTTAATATATAGTGCTTATCTAATCTAAGTTCCTTAGACTTTATTAAAATATGAGAGAGCTATTAAACCATGCAGTTTAATAGCTTTTACGGTTATTGCACTATTAAACTACATGGTTTAATAGTTTTTCCGAGCTTTAACAAAATCAGAATCGGGAATTAGAACATCTCTCTCTATGTGTGTGTGTATGAGTGTTCTCCCCCAAGATTTGCACAAAATAAAATATGAATTTAATATTTATTTTTTATAATGGAAAAATTATTTTACAAGACCAAAACCACTGAATCCGGACTTTCTTTCATGCGGACGTCCGCGGAAGGGGTTTGAATTTGATGAGAATGTGTTACTCATGACAAAAATAAGCGGTTGATGTACGCAATCTTAATATTAATAAGAAATGTTGCATCTAATATTTATCAACTAACTAAATGGTCACCACCCTACCAAATATTCTTTGTTATGTACTAGTGCGTGGCCATCGCCATTCAAACTCTATGCTATGGTGCATGTGAACGTCAATCCTTGTTTCACCACTCCACTGTAAAGATGACTCCACGACACTTATTCACTAGTCACCACCACGTGATATCATCCGCAGAGGTGGAAGAAATAGTCGCTTCTGATTCTCCTTTTTCCTACACAAACAAATGGTGGGCCCTCCAGATGAGTGGATGCTACATGCCACAACAGTACAGTACAATTTCAGCAACGCCAATGTACATTTCGGATTGTCGTCAAGTGATCTTGTCCAGGAACCAAAAAGCACAATACGGTGGCTACATGAATTAATTCAGAGGAAGATTTGTAACTTTATAAATTTATTAGATCTGAGTTAAATTAATGTCACGTGCATGTCCTTATTTAAGAGATTTTCAAGGTGTACTCACGCGTGTAGTCGAATAGCTTTCAAGTAATTTTATTTAATACTCGATTCGAATCTTAAGAAAATAAAATTCGTATAAAAATATTATGCAATTGGTTGAATAGCTTTCAATCAATGGGGTTATTGGGACAAATTAAAGTGTTTCTTCACTGACCTATTATTATTCTAGTAAATCATTTATTACCTTAAAACTATGAATACATGTAATACGTAGCATTGACAGAGATGGTTCCATATCAAACTAAGTGATTAAATTAAAATTGACCCTCTTTCTTCCTCACTTTAATTTTTTGCTCTCCCTTTATCATTCATTCTCCTCTCCTCTCATTTTTTTCCAACCAAACATGCTCTCATTTTTTTCCAACCAAACATGCACGTAATGCATTTAAGAAGAGCTACTTTTACACGTGCACACAAAAAGTGATTATAAAAACTTTGGTTATTAATTAATTTAAACAAAATAAGTAAAGATCTTTTGGTTGGTGTAACAGGAATTGGTTAGGGGGTGTTAGGAAAGTATGAGGTTCAAAGATTCTTACGTGAAGGATTAATTTAATATTTTTCATCGAAGGCTTCCACTAAATTGTGGCAAAAAATTAGCTTTTTAAGATTTTTTTTTTAATACAATTATACAAGACTATTACTGATATTACATCTTTCTCGTGGCACGTACACCAGAGATTATAATTGACCTAAATTTATAAACCATCTCTAATATTTTATAGCTATTACTCCATTCACGATTCGTGAGGGAGAAGACACTAACCTCTATAATGTTTTTATGGAGGGTCAACCCTTGCTCTCACACATTATAAGTGCAAAAGTTCTCTCACAAGGCCAAATGCTCATTAGTTGGCTTTTTAGGACTTAAATACAATTTTTCTTTAGGAACCGCTAAGTTACACCAACTGTAACTTAGAAAAATCATTTTTCTTTTCTTTTTACTAATCATTTTCGAAAAAGACTAGTTGTCTTCTTTTTACGGGGATCATTCTTGATCTGCCAGAGGGGAAAATGAGCATTGCTTAAAATTTTGCTCAAATGAGAGAGAAAGCATATCCAATAACTAGTGTAGAATTCTCTATCTATATTAATCGGTAACACAGAGAAAAAATAACGAACTCTATTTAATTATTATTTTTTAAGGTAAGGGGTGGATAAAATCAAATCAATTCTTTTTAATTCCTATTTTCTGAATATTCGAACTCAAATGAAAAAATAAATAAAGCTACTTACAAATCACTAGGAAATTTGTTTTTTATTTTTTTAATAATTCTAGGTACAAAAAAATTATTGCTAAAATTTCAAGAAAATGTGAACGATTATGGAAGAGCCGACTCTAGTTTTTCAATGATCAATGTGAATAGAAATTCTTAGAAATTTTAATAAGATTCACGTGTGTTTTCATCTTCTAGTTTGCGTTGCAAAGTCAAGCTTTTCTTGATTTGTTCGTTGAATGAATAAACATTAATTTGAAAAGAATAATTGTCAAAAGTATTATGAAATATTCATACAACATGCAAAAATGTGTGCCATGAGAATTTATATATAATAGAAAAAAATGTTATTTAATTAATGAACGTGAAATAAGACGAAATTTCCACGAATAAAGAGAAACACATTATGTGCATGAACTTGTTCTTTACATGATCTTGCATTTTATAACAAATATGATGCACTCATTTAACATTTTTTTCCAGAAAAGAAAAAGAAAAAGAAAAAGTTTTGTGGTTGATGACTTTGACCCAAAAGAAGTTTCATGGCACGTTCAAATTGTGGGTCGTTATATATATATATATATATATATATATATATATATATATATATATATATATATTAGTTTTCCAATTGGAGTCTGTGTTTTTTTTGTCTTTTGCTTTATCCCTACCTTTATTAAAATCAGGGATCCTTGACTAGAAAATTACTATATATATATATATTTCATACATATATAATGAACAATGGGTGTGTATAATTTATGCAGACATAAAATGACACTTGGTATAATTTCAATAATTTAATTAATTCATTAATGATGGGAGCTTTTTGGGGTTTGATATTGTGAGTAATTTGAACCCACACTGTGGTTCAACCTAAAGATTGTTTGGTTTATTTACTTCTTTATTTTCTTTTTAATAAAATCAAAACAGTGTGGTTTTGAATGAGGCAATGTGGGGAAGGGTAAATCAGATTAAAGCAATGTAGTGATACAGATAAATACGTAAGAGAGGTTGTATGATCATAAAACAAAAGTTAGTCGTACGTAGCATACTAAATATTAATAGTGCATTAGTCAAATAGTCGTATTTTTTCAAATACAGAATACAGCTGATAGATAATAAACCATGTATCAATAGAAACTTATGAGGTGTAACTTGATCTAGTAGATGAATCATTTATCTTTTCCTCGTCTATTTTTCTCAAGAAAATGTAATTATGCCAATTATAATTGATAGTTAACAGACCTTGATGGCAACACGTTAATTAAAAGAAACCTTGAGATTTCTCCGTCGGGGTTGGATTCTTTTTTATTCGCAGATGTTGATATTCTAACACTCAAAAAGAAAATTAGAGTAATAAGGACACATCTAAACACCATTTCGTTAGAAATCAATCCAATAATTAATCATACTAACTAAAAGATAATGACGGGAAATTGACCACTTCGAAATTAAAAAGAAGGATCCAAAGACAGCTTTCATAATTATAATAACATGGCTTGAATTAGGACACGTCGGCATTGATTTGAATTAGCAATTTGAATAATGACTATTGTTTGTTAGCCTATAATTTCAAACGTAGCACAAACTTTTGGTACTTTTATGACTTGTCTACAACCGTGCGCATGAGATATTGAAAATGCTTCAATCGATTAATCATAGAAACGCTAATTGATTCAATTACAAGAAGAGGCCAAGAAATAAAAGGACTGCGTAGCATGTAAGATAATCACTTCACAGTCCATTCATTATTCAAGACCAATTTGAATTAAAACAGTAATAATAATCTTGCAAAGCTGAAATATAAATGTGATGTACATTAAGTGGCTATTTATCTTATTAATTATCTCATTTTCAAATGATAAATATTAAATTCAAATTGTGTGCGGCACTACTCAAGAGGAGTTAAAAGAGTATAATCAAATCCAGAGTCCAGAGAGAGATTTACAGCTTCGACATCAAAGTAAATTGTGATATAACAGTTGCCAAAAATAATACAAAAGAACAAAAAAACTTTGTTTTCTTTTCGGTTTAGACCCCAATTTCCAGGAATATTGAACACTTCTCCCCTTATAAGAAGCTCAGGTACCCGCATTAAAAGCTATGCTTCCCACATTTTGTCCTGCTCCGCAACCACAAAGCCCTTTATTGCCCAAATGGAAATATCGCTCAATACAGAGAGTGAAGCGCAAGCCACCACAAGTTCTTCTCATCCATATTTGACTGGAGAATCACCTTCATCTTCATCTTCTTCGCCAACCAAAACTGTAAAGAGCTTTAAGAGAATTAATGCTCAAGAAGACAAAACTAAAACTGCTAGTAGTGACGATCACCATGAAAGCAAGATGAGAAAAGTGAGTGATCTGAAGCACCCAACTTATAGAGGAGTAAGAATGCGCCAATGGGGGAAATGGGTATCGGAAATAAGAGAGCCAAGGAAAAAATCAAGAATCTGGCTTGGCACTTTTGCTACTCCTGAAATGGCAGCTCGAGCCCATGATGTGGCTGCTCTTACCATCAAAGGCCACTCTGCTTACCTCAACTTCCCTGAGCTAGCCCACGAGCTTCCCCGGCCGGCCACCTCGTCCCCTAAAGACATTCAAGCTGCCGCCGCTAAGGCAGCTGCCTTAGTAAGCTTCCCGAAAGGCCAGGAACTGACAAATCCTCACTCTCCGGCTAGCACTGTGACTTCTCATGACACTCAAGAATCTTCAAGCTCGCCATTATTAAACAACAACGATGACGATGCATTTTTTGACCTGCCTGATCTCCTACCCGATGGTAGCCATCAAATGGATGAGCTATGGGAGTCATTTTCATGGCAGCAGCTGACTGAACCTGAATCACAGCCTGTTGATTTTGGATTCTGGTATGATCAGGAGCCTTGTCACTATAATTAACTAATTTTATCACATATAACAAGTCATTGTATATAAGAGAACAGATGCCAAAGTTTAATTTCATGTTTATGATAAGATCTCATGCCTTTAAACTTTATGTTGTTTCTGCTTATCTTTTCGAGTATTAAACTTTGATACTCATTCTGTTAAATTTAGCAGTAATTCCTCTGTGCTATATAATTGCAAGGAAATGCTACCATATCACCCAGCAGGCTGTGATGATGACAGCATGCCAACTCTCTTCTTCGTTTCATTATCTCATTACTACCCTTATGCTAATCTTTCGGATTGTAGAACAAATTGAAGTACCGTTTCATGTGAGGAAGCATCTGGGTAGAATCAAGAATTAATGTCACTGCATTCAGCTGATTATAAGTCATCAACATTTGAATGATAGGGTTTAATCTTTATCCAGATATTAAATTCGATTATTTAATTCGTAGTGTAAATATTTGGACTGTGTCAACATATAAATTGACCTAAGAGATTACAATAGGAATCTGCTTATAAATTTAGGGCTGCCACAATTGCAATTTTTGAAAATTAATAAAGAAAAAGTTGCCTTCACTCCCGCTTGGATGTCCGCACATTTGAAATACATAATTAGTTGTACACGGCAGCGCATGATTATAATTTAAAAAAAAAAAAAAATTCACAGTCTGACTCACAAGCTAAGGAGAAGAAAATCTCTTAATCACTCTTTTTCAAATTTTCATTTTAATTTTCCAGTCGTTGAGTGAAAGCGAAGGGATTGAGATCCGTTAGCTTAGTAAAATTTTGCCATCGCTAAATATCAATAATCGTGGACCACACGTTGTCGACTGGACAGGAAAATGAAAATGTTTACAACAAGTTTTAATGTTGATTTTGGCCAAATAAAAATATTGAGGACAAATTAACAAATTAGAAAAATCGCGGCACAAAAAGAATCACTAATTCCAGGCTGTAAGGCTGTCTATATATGGCAGTAAAATCTTTTTATTCTAAGTCTCCGATCTTCAATTCCATAGAATGATTTGTAATATTGATTGTCTTCTCATGGGCAATTATTAAAGGAAGCGAGTTGCTATTTCATAAATTATGAACGTAAATTGATTGGTATAATAATTAATTATCACTTGAGTCAGTTAAATAACGTCACATAATTTGATATAATTTGTTATAATAATTGAAATATAAACTTCAGCATCCCAACCGAGTAAATGTAGTATTAGAATCTGGTGCAGGGACTTTTATTATAGTCCCAAATTTAATTTACATACATTTTATAAAGTAAGGATGTCTTCACTAAAAAAGTTTTTAATTATGCTAATTATTAAAGTTAAAACATGAAATGTGCAAGAGAAAATGACCAGCTCCGAGTGTGACCCAAGCATCCAATGCTGCAAAAGCGGATAAAAACGTGTAAGTTATCGCAAGAATTAAACCTCTTGAGAAGGATATTTTTGTCTCGGAGGTGAAGAAGAAGATAATACTTATAATTAAGACCTTGATGAAATAATAAAGGGAAAATATATAGGTTATTTTCAATGGAACTCGTCTCATTTATTTTTTATTTTCGGTATTTCATTAGAATATCTCCTTATTGATGTTTATGTGGGGGACAACGAAATGGCCCGCATAAAGAATGAAAAGAGAGTTACCCAATAAATAGAAGCAAAGTGTCGAAGGTCGAAGCTCTCTTTTTCTTTCTTTTGGGTTGGAGAATGCTTTTTCCTCAAATGATTAATAGTATCCTTTTTAGACTTTTGATGCATAAGAGGGATTCTTAATTTGACAAAAATGCACCTTGTAAGTTATTGTAAGAGTAACCGTGGGTATGATTTATCTTTATCTTTATCCCAAGACTCATTGACCAGCATGCACAAGTAAAAATTTTAAAGGGAAGAGTTCGAGTCAATTCCCTCTCGATTATGTGCTATGACTCGACGGTCATTACGAATCTAATGGCATGTCCACAAATCGCTCCAGCCTTTGCGTGCATGCAATGACCACACTTCATCCCGCGTACGGATTGAACGAAGCACTATTTCATAATCACGCTATTAAAGTTACGACATATTTTTTATTATTTATTACTTTACGTGTGTGATTATGATTCATGTGCTGTTTTAAAGTAAGTCTAACGTAACTATGATATATTTTATTTTATGTCTAATTTAAATCCTTCTATCTTGTCAATTCGGGATCATTCACTTATTGCAAATATCGTGATGTAATTATTAGTAGACATTTAAAAGAAATTGACACATTATCCAGCTGCTAATCAATTATTAGGATTTTATTCATGCTGCAGATACACCATTGGACTTCAAACTACTAAATAAATTATTAAAATTCTAACATATGGGCTCATTAATATAAAATATAACTCCTAATAGTTAGTAGCTATATCTCAAAACACGTTGCTATTGAGTGACATCATGCATTCTAGAGAAAGAGAACTTTAACTTAATTAATCTCAAATCTTTTTTTGTTGACAAAAGGGCAGTTGGAATAAAGCTATACTCCATAACATCACGTATCTCTATAATTAAAGTGGTAACATAATATATCAACAAGGAAAGTCATCGCAAGCGACTATGATTAGAGCAAAAATGTATTTACATGGAACCTGAGAAAGAGCACGAAATGTACTCGGCACAACAAAACATCACATGCACTATACTTTATCGTAATTCAATAGTTTCTTTCACAAAGAAAAAGATAAAGCGAAATAATTTATGAGGACATAAAGGAGTAAAGAGTGACAAATCAAAGAGAAAGAAGATGATGCCCCAACAAAAGCACAAACCCTAAACTTGCAAGACAAGATAGAATATGGCATCATTACACATTACATTCTATTCCTATGAAATTATCAGACAGATTTTCGTTTCCGATGAAATCAATGTACATAGAATTTCAGGCACGTCCAGCTTGCAAGTGGTAAATCCTCTCCTCTAACTAAGTTACATGTGTCTCCCTTTTCCTCTCAAAAAAAAAGAAAAAGAAAAAGAAAAGTTGCATGTATCCCTAGTGTTATTTTCTGTTCACGTCTAAAGAATCAAGAAAGAAATCCATTATTGTTCTTTTCAACCAAAAAAAAAGAAAAAGAAAGAAATTATATAATATCCATTATTCTAAGATCATTTTAAAATTTTGACATTCTCTTTATTGTTCCTATTGACCAATAACTTCACAAAATAATAATAAACAATTAATTTCCAGGCCGTTACCTGTGCAACTTTTCGCTTTCTGGGATTGCAAATTTTTCTTTTTTAAATTGACTGAAATTCTGTCAAAATTATCTTAACTCTTAAACGGCCCCTTGATGAATTAAAATTTTCTTCAGAACTTGTCCTCACGTTTATTTGCAAAAATTTATGAAAAAAAAAAATTCATTCTATTCAAATAGCAGAGTATGTCTCTATTTTTTTTTTGTCCCTAATTTTTTTTTCTCTTTCAAGTAAAATCTTTTCTTGCTGAACAAAACTAAAAATTCTTATATTTAATGCAATTTAAACAATACATATTCCAGTGAACAAAGGCTAATAAAAGAGAGAAGTTTAAAACAAAATAATTCAATTGTTCATCCTAAAAAGAGATCAGTTCCGACTTTTGGCTATTATGGTGGGTTTCACAAGATGCAAAAGCCAAAAGGCACACAGAACAGAGAACCAATAAATAATAATAATAACAATAATAATGCGATGACTATTTTTTATTATTATTATAATTTGAACTCCACATGACTAATTATTATGAAATAAGCAAGCGTAAATGCTCTAATATTCCTTATATTTTAGGTTAAATATATGTTCAGTTTTTATATTTTTAAAAATATTTTAAAATACTCTTATCATCGAATATGTGTCATTATTTTCTTTATTTTTCTTCTCTTTTATAATTATACCCTTATTACAATTTTGGAGATATTAATTAATTATTCTATGATAAAAATTAATTAACAGATTAACCCATAATTATTTATTAGAAAATTAATCAATAATTATTAGTATGAATGAACTAGTAATTCTCTTACCCTTATGACAACCTTCTAATTGTTTAAAATAAAATAATACTAGCAATGTTTAATACCTCACAATTATAATCTTGCTAATAATTACTTATTAAAAAAAATTAATCTTAAAGTACTTTACTTTTAAGGTTAATTTGATAATTAATATTTTTATAGATAAATTAATTAATATCCTCGAGAGTATTATTACAAGAGTATTACTGTAAAAGCAAATGAAAGGCAAGGGCATGGTGTGTAATGTATCTAACAAAAGAAAATTATTGAGATATTTTTTAAAATATAAAGATTAAACAAACACATAATCCAAAATATAGAGAGTAAACAAGTATTTACTCTAACAAGCAACTTCAAACATAATACTTCTAAATGTTGTTGTGACAGTAAGTACATGTTAGATTATGTACGGTTGATTAGTACCTAATTTACCTATATAGTGTTGTTTAATTAGCAGTCATTTAGCATTGTGTAAGACCAAACGTGCATTTTAGATTTTGCAAACATCAGGATCGCTAACAGGTGAAAGTTCAAAGTAAAAAACATTCCGACCCTCGTTAATGTCCTGAACAGTTGCCAATTACAATCAATCTACAAGTCGAAAGGGAACACCATGGGAACATTTCACTATTGCTGGGCTAATGTCCCTATAAATTAAAAAAGCTTCTTTCCTGTCCAGTCGAAGTCCTTGCCTTATATGCCCCCCTTTAAAAGTTAAAATGATTCTATGGTTTCCAGCATTTAAAGGGTCAAAACTCTCCATCCTAAAATTAATAATTTTTTTTTAAAAAAAAGAAGTGTATGTATTATTGTTCAAAGTTATTCCCTTTTAATAAAATTTATAGCTCCGTCTTTATAGTTGCAACATCCTTCTCTATGAAAACAAATAAGAGCATCACATCAAATTTATCGAGCCATGTAGTCACTCTCAATTAAATTAGTAAGAGATCAATAATTGGACATAAAATAGGGCCACATTTCTCTTATAATCGACTACTACTCTGCTTTCGACCACACAAAAGTATATGGAGGAGATAATTTGAGTATGCATGCCATGCCTCATAAGTGAAAGCAAAAATAAAAATAAATTGGGCGTAGTGTTTAATCTGTTGACATTGCGGTCCGTTGACATTGGAAACAAATGACAGACGGTACAAGCTCAGTGGGGGGCATTAGCTACGCACGAACTGGGGCAATCTTGCCATCTTGTTATAATTATACATGACTTGTAAGTGAAGTTACACATTCCCTTTCGTCAAATTTGGGGGGCCGACGGTCGAAGAAGACAGTGGCGATTCTTTTCTTTTGAAGGATATCTCTTTTGCACTAGACCCGTAATGTAATACGAAACAAAAATTAAAATAATTTTTGTCCTCCTTCCTCCAATTTGCCTCTTTTTTTTCGAAGTTTAAAATTTCATTTGCTTGGATCAAGTAAGCTGCAGGAGACTGGCCCAACTTTTATCAATCCGTCAACAAACTGGCTCAATTTTGTGGGCCTTACGAACCATCCGGAACTCGTTTGGATTTTTGAAATATGTCGGGCTGAAACTTGACTGATGTTCTCTCGGCACCCCTCTAAGAACCTCTTACAACTCCTTTTCTTTATTTTCCCCACTAAAATATTTAAAAAATAATATTAGTTTTTTTATAATACTTCTTTTAAGAGCAATGCTACACAATATTTAAAAATTAATTTTTTTTATCTAAAAAACAATATCAAATTATGTGGTATTCATAATTGATTGGTGAGATGATACAAGTAATTAGCTTGAATTTTGAAAAGAATTACTAACTACTCAATAAATGATGCACCGTTTGGGATGAAATTTGAAACAAAAAATTTGGGATATCTACTTTAATGATAAAAATAACTTTAAATAAAATAATGACTAAAAAACCCCCAATATTTTATTGTTCAATTTCTCAAGTTCAAAATATTACAATGGAGAAAATTTGCTTCTAAGTTTTAGGGTCTGTTCACTTGTAGAATTAGGAAATCAAAATCTGATAGGATAATGTTTACTTGTTAAAGTATAAAGAGAAATAATAATGAAATATGTGGGTCCTACATATTTTTTGGATTAAAGAACAGAAACTTGATTTCTATGAACGAGTTGAAAATCAAGTTCATATTCCTTTAACTCTCCATTTTATCTCATTAAATTTTCGTAATCCTCAAATTGCTCTCAATTAAGTTCTCTCACTTTTGTAGTTTGGTCCGTAAAAATTTTGTAATATTTATAAATAGATCATTCGTTATTTGACAACAACAACAATAATAATTGTATCAATGACATCATTGGTAGTACAATTCATTTCAATTTTGATTTTCCATAAGTAAAGTAAATAATCTATTCTCATCCCAATCCTCGTTCTGATTCCAATCAATTGCGATTACTTATTAATAAAGGTATATTATTTTTTAAGGGAATTTAAAACAAGTCTAAATAGTTGCTCTGTATTATACTAAGGTTGATTTTAACAAGTTTCAACGATTTTTTTATTATAAATGAGATAAATTTGTAATATAATTTTTTTAAAAAATATAATTGCATAATTTTCCATGATGTTTTTGTCTTTCAGAGTAGAAATCTTTTTGTAGAATAGGTTTTGGCATTTACTTTTTTAGTTATTTTGTTTAATTGCCGTCGTGGTGTTTTTTTTTTCTTTTTCTAATAGGTCGTTGATGTTAATTCTAGAGGTTAATTTACAATCCTATCTCATGAAAGTAACACAAACCTATAATTGCAAATTGTATCCATCACTCCTTGCCACCAAAAAATAAAAAATAAAAAAAGAAATTGTATGAATCACAATTTCCAAAGTCTTCAGTTGTTTAATTCACATAAACAATGTGATCATTAAACTAGGATAAATTTTAACTACTCAATTCATTCATCTTGCGACGTGATTATAATATATATATATATGAAATACATGTTCTGAGAGAGATATTTTGTATTCGAATTACGTGGCAAGATCCTGGCCCTACATCTCTAGACAAGTCGAGATTATTCCCGCCCACTTTGATCAAACCGTTTCCTCCATCCCCTGCCGTAATCAAACCGGAACATTTTAAATTTTAATTTAAACGTACGGCCCCAACCAATCACAATCATCAACAAGAGAGCCCCAGTTTGCCGCCACGTACCCATGGTTCACCCCCATTAAAACGCGCCACATTTGTCCCCTGTCCTCTCGTTTAAACCTCCTTTTGGCTTCTCCTCTCTTCTTCGAAGGGCAAACAAAACCCTAAGGTCTAAGGCATACCATCTCATCCCCAAGCATTAAGGCCTACACGCTGAAAATCTCCTACCGCTTAAAACTATGATCCCTCACTCCTACACCGTCGATTCGCTCTCCCAATCACAAGACCTCGCCTCCAAGATCATATCATCCTCCACTCCCCAGCAAATCCTCTCCGCCTGCGCCACCATTGAAACCTTCCTGCACTCGCACTCGTCCGATAAGTCCCGCCACTTCTTCTCCATAACCTTCCCAACTCTCATCCTCAAACTCTTCGGCTTCACCAACGACTCCTCCGCCACGTCACCTCACCAATGTTCAAGCTGGATCGACGTCGTTTCCTCATCCAACGATCCTGATTTCGCCTCTAGGGTTTTTCACCTCCTCTCGCCCAACGGCGTCGTTTTCAACTCGATTTTTTCCATTGACCGTAAATCTCTGGTCAAATTCGTCTTCCCGACAGAACGATTACCGGAATGGGTCCGGTTCATGCTCTCTTCTGAAAAGGACGTTAAATTTCTCTCAAATTTATGCCCGCTATTCAAGGGTAAAGTAAAACACGATTCAATTAAAAGTCCAGGTTCAGCGTACCAGGTTCAGTTAAATGTTTTCGAGTATTACATGTTTTGGTTTGCTTATTACCCAATATGCAGAGCAAATAATGAAAACAATGTTGACAATCTTTTAACTAAAAGGACCAAAAAGGAGAAATTCAGGTTAGAGAATTGGACGCATTCAATTCCTGGGTTTTCAAGCAATGCTAAGCGTGCACCAGAGCAAAAGTTTGAGTGTAATCTTTACTTACGCCTATTGTATGCATATTTACGTGAATTTGTGCCTATAAGTGATCTAAATATGTACCAACACCCCTATTGTAGCTCACTTTTGAATTACGCTAGTGGTTATGATGGTTCGGTTTTATTGCGTGCGGAGTTTCTGGTTGATGCATTTGTGAACTATTGGCTGATTGATAATGATTTTTCACCTTTGAGTGTTAATGTGTGCAAGTGGTTTGGTGTGCCACCTCGGTTGTCGGTGGTTTCGAGGGAGATTCCGCCTACAAGTGGGTTAGGAGAGTTTGTTAAGTTGTTAGTTAAATATCTGAATTTGAGTTCGGTTTTGGTTATGAATCAATGTGAGAGTAATGCAGAGTGTAGTGGGAGTCCGAAGTGGATGGTTCCAGATTCACCTTCAGTCTTGTTTTATAGCAGTGTGAAGAGTGGGGATTTGGTGTCAGCGGTGCCTTGTGTGTCTGCCATTGGGTCTTGGAATGTGCGGATACAAAGGTCATTGTACAGGTTTATTTTGAGGACATTCTTGTTTTGTCCTGTGGGGACTTCGATCAAGAATGCATCTGAGGTGTTTTCTGTCTGGGTTTGTTATATGGAGCCATGGAGTATTACCATTGATGATTTTTTTGGATTTGATGTACTTATAAATGGGTGTACTAAGAATGCTAGGAAGGAGGATTCTCGATCTCAGGATTGTGGTTATTCGTCTCTGTGGCAGGGCTATGTGCTGTCGAACTATCTATACTACAGTTCCTTAGTTATGCATTTTATTGGGTTTGCCCACAAGTTTCTCCACACTGATCCTGAATTTATTCTCCAGATGGTATTGAAGGTTTGTTTTCTATCCAAATCTTGGCTGAATTAATATGTCTCATTATGGGTATCTAAACTATAAATTTTACATGCATTATCCTTCAGTGTCAGTGTTGTACCAAAGATTGTTGAGAACTCTTTGAGTTCTTGATCTTCGATGTTAAATCTTGACCTGACCTTTGTTTAGCTATGTGGTGAATTCATGTTTGCACTGACAGTGTGGCATTTGGTTAATAGCTCGGTGCCTTTAGAATTGATAAACTTTGATAATGTCCTGTTGGTCGGACAGTATCTCTTTGCTATGATCCTTTCTGGTCATAACTCAATTTGTTCAGTATATTTTGTGAATTTGCAGTACTATTTTTGGGGTGATTTATCAATGGCAAGAGGGCATGCTGTATTTGAACCTGATGATAGAGAATGACTTGTTTGGTTAGCCTCAAATCAATAATGACTTGTTTTGTAAGTCACAAATTATATAACCAATGTTAGCATAATTTTCCTTCATTTCTTATCAATCTTTCTTCTCTCCTTTTACATTTTTTTTTTTGGGGGATCAGTAAACAAGTGTTGTTGCTATAATCCCCCTGGTATCAAAGTTTTGCAAATAATATCAAAACATAACTGCTTAATAAGGTATATGATTTTTTTTTTTTCTCTCTTTCTTTCTCTTGAACATTAATAGATATATGTATTACAATAATATATGCAGCATAATTGCTGAACCATGTTAATGCTCAGTCTTTGTTCTTAATCTCTCATGTTTCATTGTTTCTTCTACTGTTTGTTCATGTGTTTCTTATTATCAGGTTCTGAATATATTGACGTCATCTAGAGAGCTTATGGACCTTGTAAAGAATGTAAATACTGTTTTCCATGCTGAACAAGCTAGATCCAGCAAATCAAAGCTTCATAGCTTATACAGATTTGTTCCTACTATCCGCGAGCAGTTGCAGGTTTGTTCATCCATGCATAGTTAAGTGCTTTTCTATTCCAGTTTACTTAGTAAAGAACTAAATACAATGTGGCACTATATCTTCTATGTAAAGTTTCTTGTATGCTGAAGATTTAGAAGTTGAAAATTTTAATGGCATGTAATTCTGAGCCAGTTGTTTATGGTGTCATGTATCCTTTGACGACTTATCATTTTCATGTCTGCTTGATGTTACATAGTTTAGGCATAATATTGATTCTTAAAGGGACTAGGCCATCATTAGTCCCAAATATATTGATCAGCAACAGCGTCTGATTGTTTAACCATCATATATCACTTTAATGATTTGTAAAATTTTTGTTGGTAACTCAAGGACTGGGAGGATGGTTTATGTGAGAGTGATGCTGATGGATCTTTCTTGCATGAAAATTGGAACAAAGATTTAAGACTCTTTGATGATGGAGAAGATGGTGGACAACGGCTTCTTCAGGTGCTTGTTTGCTATGTGCTTTTCTATGTTAATTTACAGTATTGGTGTCTAATCAAGTGATCACAATTTTGTGATTGCAGTTGTTTATATTGCGTGCAGAAGCTGAGCTGCAATCCTTTTCAGGCGATAATCTTGCACAAAACCGTCAGTGTATGGATTCACTGAAAGCTCAAATGAGCTGCCTTTTTGGTGGGCGTGCTATAAAGCCGATTGCATTTTCACTAGAACCAGAGCAGCAACAGCAATCCCGTGGTGAAATTTTCAAGCCTAAAAGAGTTGGACACCACGCATTGGCTGATATCAAGTACAAAGGTGACTGGATGAAGCGCCCCATCTCTGATGACGAGGTTGCTTGGCTTGCAAAACTGCTTATTTGGTTGTCGAACTGGCTGAATGAGGTTCTTGGTCTAAATCAGCCAAAAAACAACAGTGATGTAGGTCCAAAATGGTCCTATGTGGAGGTTTCTGGTGATGTTGTGGGTAATGTTTATGGACCGATGGAGACTATGAAGACAGTGGTGTATGCAATCGGCACTTGGCTTCGCATGTTGGTTGCAGCGTTTATGAACCTGATGAGGAAACACGGTGTGCGGGTGAATCTTAGGTTGTTTGCTTCAAAGAAGATTATAATGTTTTTGGTTCTGTTTGCTGTATTTAGTGTGCTGAAAAAGACTTTCAGACATTTTCGTAGAGCTTAGATAAAACCGTACAAGAACAAGAACATAGGGAGAAAAAAATGGAAACAGGCTTCGTCAATCTTCAAGGTTAACAGCGAATGAATTTTGTAGGCACCCGTCTTGTAAGTAAAGATGTGCAGCATGAACAAGTTTAAATACCCAGTTTATATGTGGTTACATATACAATCGAGGAGAAAAGGGAAAATAAGTGAAAAAAATTTGAGGTAATTTCTTCCGACCTGGTGACCATTCCTTCTAATTCCGTTACAAACACAGTGATCTCCAATTGTTGATGGGTAAAAATGAAAACGCTGTAAAAAGAATTTAAAAAATAAACAAGCAAGCTCACCTACTAGAAATTGCGGGGAAGCCCAACATGAAGAAGATGAATTGGCGGAGAAACCATCGATTACCACCCACCGCCCTCACATATACTCGACTCCGTATTTGACAGAAAAATCTTGAGGTGGTCAATGTTTGAGTGCTGCACGCATAAAATCCATAACCTCTGCTTCAACCTAATCTCGGATTAAATTAAATGATTTTTTTGAGTTGGGTAAACCATTTAATATCGTTTGGGTTTGTTTAATCCACTTAAGGGCAAATTCACCCAAAACTCTAGTGGCAGTTCACGTTCACGTTTCCTTCAATGTTTACAAATACTTGTTCAGTTTGCATAGCTGAACTGGCATGTTGCTTTTCAAATAGAAGACGAACTCTATGTGGTCGCGGCTTAACGGGATTCATATTCTGATTTTGCAGCTCCTCACAAAATTTGTAAAAATCACTCTTCCTGCGCTGCTCCTTCCCCGGATATGTCTTACAAAATAATCGATTTGTTTCTGTTCAAGGCTTAATAAGCATACGGTTGGCTTGATTTGAGATTTTGGGTTTTGAGCAATATAATAGATTTGAGAAAAATATGGGTAAAGGCTGAGTGATCAGGACTGCTGCAGTTCAAGGCCCCTACAAAATACTGTAGGGTTAAATTATTTCCTCAATGCTTCATAAGAGTAAATATAAATTAGTTCTAGTAATTGTTTGATTATAAATATCAGTAAGAAGCTCATATAATATGAGTTAATATAAATTATAATCTGATTATAATGTTAGTGGAAAAAAAAAAGATAAATATCAGTGAGAAATTTTAGGCAAATGAAGAAGACAAAGTTATTCTACTCATCTTTGTAACAATTCAACCTTATAAATTTTTTGTTATTTTATTTGTTGGTGAAGAAGCAGAATCAGTTGATCATGAAAGCTCTTGATGAAAGTATTGCTGATGGAAATGATTATGATGGATTGCTATACTTGAGTTGGGTTGTCTTATCTACTTTGATTTGTATGGACATTGTTAGAGTTTGTATTGTAATGAGGGTTAATACTACTAGTTTTGTTTTGTTTTTTTTTTTAATCTTTCTTTCAATTTACATGTTGATATCATGTTTGTGGAAATTTACTATTAAAGTTTATGTTATCATTTATTGAGAAATAATGATTTTTGTGATTAAACTTTATTTTAATTTTCTAGTATTCTTTGATTAAGGATGAAATTATTGTGAAATTTATTACTTATAATTTTTGTGCGCTATTTTTTTATATAATTTTGATATAATTAAATTTATCAAAACAAAAAAATATTTTGATAATAAAATTTAAACCAAAACCAAATGAATCGGTTTGTGTTAAGTAAAAAATATTTGAGCTAGTTTGGGTTGGATCAAATTTTTTTGGTTTTGTTTGAATTGAAGTAAAACCCAACCTAGACCAACTCATAGCTACCCTGATTACACCAAATGCTCGTGGTTGATGATTTTTTTTTTTATTACATGAGACTATTGCTCAAACTATCACTTTTTATTACACGAGACTATAACTGATATTTACAAATCAGACTATTATTGGGACTAGTCATCAATTCTTATGAAGCACTGCTTAAATTTTAAACCCTTTTTAATATTTGAGAGATGTCTACTCCACTCACATATGAATAAGGAAGAAAACATTTTTCACTCAATCATTAATTAAAAAAGAAATTACTTTCACAACGTGTTTGTGGGGGTTCGAACTGCTGCCCTCTCAATTGAGGGCATCATCCCTAATCACCTGACGTGATATGCATGTCAATTTTAAACCCTCTCATTTGATGAAGTTAAGGTGAGTGACAAATCTTCATTTCTAGTTCCCTAGTTATACTGATATGCATGTCAATTTCAGTGGCTATAGTTTGTAATTAAAAGCTGAAACTTTTTTTTTGTGTATTTTTTCTCTTTTATGTTATGAATGCTTATGGCGTTTTAAGGTTTACTTACCATTGAATTTACTTGCCATTGAATGAAGATTTATTTGACTTACTCGTTCATTACAGTTTATTTTGAGAAATTTCAAATGATTTTTCATAGTTTGCTGGGTAAATACCTTTAATTGTTAAAATGTAAATGGAATTTTTTGTTTAAACTTGTGGTTGCAAGTAAATGCTTTGGTTCAACTAATTGCACATGGTGTTGCTTGTAAGCACTGTGTCCTTTGAGGTTTGTTTTAAGCGCAACAGTAGTAACTAATGCTAGAATATTACAGGAAAAATAGATGATGATGACGACAATCCCACAGTCTTTGTGACTTACAATGGTACCATACATAACCTTGGTGTTATCGATCGAGATAAATTTAATAGTGTTTCATTGATCAACAAAGTTATGGTGATAGTGCAGGTGTTCTTTGAGTTCAATCTGAGTGCTTGGCAATCATGAGACTGTGAGGAAGCAGATTAAAACTGTTAAAGACCTTATCTTCCAGCTAAGAGAGCTCAATTATCACTAAGTTTACTATATGCAACTATACATTGACAAAATCCCACTAAGTTATGACTCCGCACCGAAGAGAGTGTTATTCCATCCTTCTGAAGCAAACTCTTCTTTAGATCCACATGCCAATAATTCTGCAACTCTAAACTTCAATGCCCCTATTCATTAGGCCCGCCTTCAAATCCAACTGATCCAAACACTACTCCAAATGACACACACTTAATTAGAAGCTGAAATTCCATTTAATGCCAGCACCACCATTATGATCGTCCGATTGCACCAAATTCCATTCAATCATAGTCCAAATCAAAAAGATCACCATCCTCTGTTACAATCAAGCCTGAGCATAAATTTAAGCAAACTCTAACTTCATTGAGGATTTCTTGGGTACTTATTTAAGATCCGTTATACAGAACCAAACAGTAAACCTAACTTAGACTCAAACAGTGACCAAAACCAAACAAATGATACAGAGAATTTTTATAAACTTAGTGATAGCAACGGTGACAAAACTTCATGTTGCACTCTAAAAAGTCTATCTTAATAGCTTCTACTACACCTTTTACTAAAATGATATGGCATCTTTCACACCAACCCTAAATCCTGAATCACAGCCTGTTCGTTCTTCTAGACCTTTCAACAATACGTCTGAACAAGCCAAAACACTCAACTCCAAGTCACTGACAACTATATAATATGATTTAAAGGACAGTATCAGCAACTGCAGAATATGATTCAGATGATAGTGTTTTCAACTTGTTTGATGGAGATGAAGATTCTGAGAATCCACTAGCTGCTCTTAAAGTCATAAATCGACCTACCAAGACTGTGATAGAGCCTCAATTGGCTTATGTTGTTTCTCATGATAGTGATGGAGATTGTATGCTGTTTGACTATGAAAGTGGTGATGACGAGTTTGGCATTCTTTCTAATGATAAAAGTGATGGGGTTTTGGCTAGAATAGAGGTTATGATGAGAGAGAACATGTACACTCCAAGTTGGGATTCTGTGATTTTTATAATGGGGATGTATTACACGCGTTATCACGAGCTGGACAATTCTAAATGCAATATCGAGTTTATAGTTTCTAAGTATGGACAAACCTTTCTAAATCACATAGACATAACAGCTGATTTCATTCAAAGTAAACTCAGAAGAATATATAGTTGTAAGGTAAGCAAGTTCAAAGTGTATAAGGCAAAGAAAAAGGCAATGCCAAAAAAAGGTGCAGATTATGAGTCAGGCTATAGGCTTATTAAAAGTTTTACTCAGATGATACTATACAAGATGCCACAGGGTTTGGCATTAGTTAGTGTGATTAGATTTCACGGGAGCAGTCCCATACTCACTTTGGCAGATTCATCCTCTCATTTCCAGTACTTAAAGGTGAATTCAATGCTGGTTGCAGACCCTTCATTGGGATTGATATCTTCGATCTGAAAGATCCATATAAGGATGTGTTGTTCTCAACAATAACACTTAATTATAACACTGGAATATTTATAATTGCTCTACATGTATGTAGTGTTGAAAACTACAAGTGCCTAGACATGGTTTCTAGGCCATTTGACCGTTCTGGAAGACACAATGCAACGAACATTCATGTTGACAGGCATTTATCGAAAGTGCTTTTGATAAAGCAATGTCAGATATGATAAATGTAGATGAGAGTGTATAGGAGATACTGAGAAAATTATCAACAAAATTCTGGTCCAAGCATGCTTTAGCAACAGCTACAAAACTGACCACTATACAAATAATATGACATAATCTGTTAATGCATGGCTTAAGGTTCAAAGAAAGGTGCTAATGTTGAGTATGCTTGAGTGGATCAGGAAAAAAACTAATGAAGAGGATGGTCAATAGAAAGAGAAAGGTTGAGGCTTAGGAGTTTGAGATTCTAAAGAGGATCTATGACAAGATGATTAAAAATCTGTAGATTGGAAGTCCAAACCCAATAGCTGAAGCTAATGAGCGGCTGTATGAAGTAGATCATAACCACATGACTTACATTATTCATATGGGCATCATGTGTGTGACTATGGTCACTAGCAAGTAAGTAGCATTCCATGCATCCATGCAATGCTTTGTACCATGCATAGTAGAAAGAATCAAGCACAGTTCATCAGTCCATTGTTGAAGTAAAAAATTATTCAAGCACTTATACTGGAATGCCATTTCATTCCGAATAAGTCTCATGACAAATCACTACAGGTGATCAGATTTTTCCTCTAGTGGTTCATAAAAGGCCAAAAATAAACAGGAGAAGAGAAGCTGATGAGGTTTTTCCAAAGAAGAAAAGATATAGAACGCAATGCAAGGAGTTTGGCCACAACAAAAGAGGCTATCCAATTAACCCCTTAATGCAAATAAGAGAACTAGGCAAAAGTAAGTTCAATGTCGTTCCTTCCATTAGAAGTTTTATTTTGTAATGTTGAAGCTTATTTGTATGTTCTATGTTTATGTCATGTCCCGCAGAATAATTTCAAATTCTACATGATAAAAATAGGATCAACAGCCTAAGGTGTTTACTCATCTAACTATTTCGTGTTTGTCTTATCAATGTACATTTGTTAAATTAACTTATTAAAATTGTAAATAATCATCGCTTCAAATTGTTACACTTATTTGGTTTCACTATGTAATGTTGAATATTATGAGATTTAAATGCAAAGATCATATGTTGGGACTATAAGGCAAGGCAGATGGTGAACTACACAATGAACTAGCTAGTGGATCCACTGTTTGTCAAATGCAGGCACATGATCAAGTCGAAGTGACAGTTTAGGTTCATGAACCTCACAGTGGGTAGATGCCCCCACCAAAATAAAAAAGGATTAGGAATCAAAAAAGGCCATCAGTGACAAAGAAAATTTGAAGCAGACAGATGACAAGTGTACAGTTTAATGCTCCAAGTTGGTAGACTCACTCTGGGGGATAAATTAGGGATGATAATAAAATTCGGATCCAGCTTACATATGCAAGGATTCAGATTTTTTGTGTCTCAAAAAATCCGGATCCACAATGTAAATTTAGATGTGGAAAGTTGAGATCTGCATAGATCCAGATCCGGCTTGCATTCAGAAAATCAGATATCATGATCTGATTAAATTTTATTTTAAATTAAAAATATATATTAAAAATTAAATTTTATTTATAGATTTATGATGTTGTTGTATGTTATTCATATTGAATTGTTAATTATTGAATCATGATTGAATTTTATTTTATATTATTAGGTAAATTATTGAATTTTTAAATTATATATTAAATTATTAAATTTTAATTTTTACAGATCTGAATATCCGAAATATTTGCCCTCATCTGTTGCAGATATTATCTGCATCTAGATCTGAATATTTTTTTGTAGATCCGGATGCAAATCTGGATATATAAATATAAATGCAAATCCGAATCTAAATGTATCTATATCTGGATCTAGATCCGGCTTCGGATATGAATTTTACCAATCTTGGGATAATCAAACTATTAAAAAAACTGTACTAAATAATACTGAAAAATGGAAGGTGCCAACTTTCCCACCTTTTTTAGTGACGCGTAATTCTATCATTCATTGCCCACCTTTTTTAGTGACGCGTAATTCTATCATTCATTGATCTTAAAACAAATATTGACGTAGAATTGCTAGTTAATACTCTTATTACATTGCTTATTTTGTATTCTATTGTTTGTCATAATGCAGTGATTATTTTAAATGAATTGGAGACTTTGGTAGCAAAAATAGTAACAAGTGGTGGAGTCATATAACTCATTCCTTAACACCAGCTCAAGATTTTTAAGACTTGAAACAAGGACTTTTTGCTCAGTTATCATGAAATTCCAAACTTTTTCTTATTGATGTGTAATGTTAGTTTGCATTTCTATCTTAAATGTTTTTAGTGCTTAGTCACCAACTTGGAGCATACTTATCATTAACTCAGTGTTATTAAACCATTGGGCATGGCCAGGGCCAGAGATATAGTTTGTATTTTTGTATGATGGACAAAAATATGTAATGCCCTATCAATTTTATCATAAATGAAAGGCCCACAAGAAAATTGGCAAACCCAATAGTGCTTTGTCTCCAGGGGAAACAAACCTAGGTCACAATGATCTTCTCAAGAATAGTGGACATTAAAAACATGTTTCCTTAGTATCTCAAAGCAGAATCATTTGGTGCCAATTTAGTAGGACTTATGTAATGAATATAACTACTTGTTCAATTTTTAAAATCTCTCTTTAAAATTTTTATTATTATTTAGTTGTCTTTGGAATAAAATTTTTAGGGTTTAAATAAATTATTTTACTTCGATTAATAAAATTTAAATTTTAATCTATTCGAAGTAGAAGTTAGAGATTTTTTCAAAAAATTAAATTGTCTAAAATGCCTCTTATATATTTCATAATATTATTTTATTTCTTTTATAACATAACTTTAAAAACTTGACTATTAAAATAATTTTCTAATTTTTAACACAAACCTCATCGGCAATCAAGTAATTAATTTTTTAATAAAAACTTTGCTAATAAAAGTTTTCCTTAAATGAATTCTATTTGAAAATTATACTAATATAAACATTAAATACTTTTTTTTGAAATTATATTAATATGGGGCCAGCTACGTGGCATCTAACCACAAGTTTTTGTCTTGTTTTGAAGCAGCCGTCAGATTTGCAGATAGCCAATCTGAGGAATTCGAAGCGTTTCGTTCGGCGGCAAGAGGAAAGGCTGTTATCGGACCTGGAGTTCACCGGAAGTGGGTGGGAATTAAATTTCTTCTGTTAAGAATTGTTGTGTTTTATGAGAATTTTATTTTATGAGGGGTGCTAATTGCACCAATTAGAAAGTATAAAGAGTGGGTTTCCAATAAATGTTGAGAGCATCTGAGCATGAGTTTTACACTTAAATAGTTACATTATAATGACAAATACGAACGGAGCTTATATATATATATATATATTTTTTTTTTCCTCTCTTCAATCTATTTTACTTGCCTAGGTATGACTTTTCCTTTTTTTTTCTTTTTGGGTTTACAAATCTAGTCTACTGACAGGTTTGCTTCATTGTTGGTCCAACGACTAATTTCAATGTTACATGTATAATAAATCTCTCTTTTTTCTTTTGTAGTCTCATCTATACAATTTGTTTCGTACAAACTTAAAATATTAATATTTTTTCTCTATTTACTTATACCGATTATTTTTATTTTTGGAAAACTAGTGTTTTTGAGTTTAGTAAAGAGAAAAAATATAGATATTAAGACTATAAAAAAATTTTTAAGGGGGAGAAAATTACTAAAAATTAAAGGATTTACAAATAAAAGGAGTGTTCAATTAAAAAAAGAAAGGTATTTTTGGCATTAGGTAAAGTATAATAATAATAAAAAAAGGATTTTAAGAGAATTTTTTGGAAGGGTGCCAGTATTCCTTTTTTAATGTTGATTATACATCAGACTACTGTTATTACAACAGATATTTATAACTGTTATTTACAAGTAGAGATGTCTCTGCTCCACTCGCATTTTGTAAGAGAGAAAGACTTACAAATTAACTCCATATAATTATACTTAATTGATGGACATTGAGTTTATAACGACTCAAACCCTTATTCTCACAGTTGTGAAGATAAAAATTCATCACTAGGCCAAAGATTCAAGTGGCAGGTGCCGATATTCTTTAACTTTTGTAATAAGGTATTGGCCCCTGCCATTTATTAGGGCTACACAACACAAGTCTTTAGCC
The DNA here is from genome assembly GCA_030449075.1 of Murraya paniculata. NCBI lineage: Eukaryota > Viridiplantae > Streptophyta > Magnoliopsida > Sapindales > Rutaceae > Murraya > Murraya paniculata. Next base: position 1,443,908 of record JAEVFN010000030.1, read on the forward strand.
CTGAAAAGATAAGCCCTTGGTGAAAAGATAAGTCATTGGCTCATAAAGATACAATAAATGGACTCTCTTTGGTACAAGGGTATTATTTTTAAATTGATTTTTTTTCATTAATAAGTTTGTTAAAGTTATATTATGATGGAATAAAAATATGAAATAAAATAAGGTTTAAATAATTTAATATTTTTAAAGTACTTAAAATTTTAAATCTTTTGTCAATAGGTAAAAAGGCCTTTTTAATTCCTAAATTCTCAACTCAAGTTACGATTAAACAACAAAAAAATAAAAATTAAATATTAAAAAAATTAGAATTTTTTAGCCAAAAAAAGAAACCATACCAAATAGTCACGTATGACTATCAGTCGCCATAAAATAAACTAAAAGTAAACATAAGTAAGTTATGATTTTTTAATCTGATTGGTATAAACTATGGAACTCACAAAAAAATAAATAAATAAAACCCACAATATTAGATTACTCCCATGAATTTTTTTTTTTTTTTTTTAAAAAAGGCCCAAGGAAGAGTAATGATACATTTACCAAAAATAGCATAAAATTTAGTACAAAGTTAACAAAAGACAAAATTTTTATTCCATATTTATTATTATTATTATTTATCTTGTCGTAATGGTAAGGTATTTCTTTTTGTGCAGAGGTACCTCTTGCACAAGGAAACACAATGCAGCCAATAGCAATGAACCTTCGTACAATTGCAAGTTGCAGAGCTTGCAGGTTGCTAAAGAAAGAAAGAAAGAAAGAAAGAGACTAGTTTTGGCTATATATTGCTCAAAAGAATCAAATTCACCACATGAATGATTAAGAAAAACTGCAACTTATTCAAAAATGGGGCATGAGAATTTATTCGATTTGGTCATTTAGTCTTTACCTGACATTCACATTAATTTTAACTGGTAGTTGGAGATTTGAGGGGGAGGGGGGATGGTTCCATTTAATTTGCTTCGGCATTTCCCTCAAGAAGGGTAGACGCATAGATTCTGCTGACGCTTCAATGCCCTTAGCCACATAAACTCTCCATTTATCAAGGAACAGGACCCTCTCCTAAATGTCAATTGGGTGTCTCACTAATCACTTTTCTCCCTCTCTCACTCTCACTCTCACTCACTTAACAACTCTGCCTTCTCCCTTTGTGTTTTGTGTTTTACCTTGATATGGCACCCACCAAGAACAATAACAGTAATGATGCATCTGGTAAGAATGCGATGACCAGAGGAGCTTGGACTGCTGAGGAAGATAGAAAAATGACCGAGTATATTGGAATTCACGGTGCAAAAAGATGGAAAAAGGTTGCTACTGAATCAGGTTCGTTAAATTTACATTTGCAGTGGCATTTCCAGCCTTAATTTTGCCTGGAGCAAGGAAAGAATCAATAATTTTAGTAACAGGGCTAGTTTCATTTGTCTATGAATTATGCAGGCTTGAACCGATGTGGGAAGAGTTGCAGATTGAGGTGGTTGAATTATTTGAGACCGAATATAAAACGAGGCAACATTTCTGACGACGAAGAGGACTTGATCCTCAGGCTCCACAAATTACTGGGCAACAGGTACCGTCGGTTTTATTTAGATTAATATTAAGTAAGCAAGCAGAGGGTGCGGTGGTTGATTGACGTTGTTTCTGCAAACAGATGGGCTTTGATTGCGGGGAGACTTCCAGGACGAACAGATAATGAAATTAAGAACTACTGGAATTCTCATTTGAGCAAGAAAATAAATCACAAGCAGAAAACACAGCAGCAGCCTCAGCCTGTAGCCACACGCCGAACAGTTCGAGAAAACTCCTCGGAGATTGCTCCCGTAAATGAAGAGGCTGGCAAGCAAATTGCAAGCTCGGAAGTCCATTTTGATTTGGATTTTTCTACTGAGGGGTTCTGTGGTTTGGACTGGGTAAATAAATTTCTTCAACTGGATGATGATCATCTTTGGCTCACTGATCAACAGAGGTGAGCATTTTGTCCGTAAATGTTTTCTCCCTTGAAGAGGTCACTTTTATGTATTGTTTTACATAAATTTGCTCAACAATTTTAGACGCCCTGTGGCCTGTTCCATTTAGTAGCACAAAGTTAGCGTGAGTCTGAGATATTTTAATTTTTTGAACAAAAATATTGGAGTTTGTTTGAAAAATAAACCGAACAATGAATGATTAGAGAGGAGAAAAAAAAAGGACCCTATAAAAAATAAATAAACAAATAAACTCAACTAAGACCCCATAAAAAATAAATAAATAAATAAACTCAACTAAGTAATTTAAATTTATAGCAGAAAAGGAAGAAAGAAATATAAGAAAATGTGAATTTCAGTGCCACTTCAAACAACTTCATAGTGTCAGCCTTTCGCAGTTCGCAAGCGTTTGTGCCGCCGAGGACCGACAAATTAACGTAACCGTTTTTACGACTAGTCGGTTCCACAACAACTGTTGTTATTTTATTTAACACTCCAAAAAAAAAATTCAAAAATTCAACGGAACAAATAATTAAATAATAATAAAATTATGATAAAAATTTATGAAATTAAATAAATATTTATGATAGTTAGATAAATCATATTAAATATCACTTAGCGCATGTTTAATAGTAGGATATAAACTATCAAACATGCTCTAAGTGTTATTTAATATAACTTATCTAACTATCATAAAATAATAAAAAAATTATAAATTATAAATTATCATAAAATATTTTTAATTATATTATGTGAGTTTTCATTTGTAATAATTCAATTCGACTGTGATGAAATAAATATTTATTGATTTTCAATTAATTTTAATTATAATACTATTTTATTGTTATAGTCCTAGCTAATCCTGAATTAGCGCACCTTTAAGTGCAAAAGTTGACAAGAACGAAAAATATTTGGAGTTTTGCCTCTTCCTTTCATTACTATATTTATATTGCATTATGTGAAGATCATGTCTATAAATTAATGGTTGAGAATATGTACAGAGGATCTAAATTTTAGAAGTTATGACAAAGCTGTTCGTTTGCAAGGGTATTCGTGGGTATACTTGGGCAAGCTTTAGCCAATAAATAATTATAAGAAATATCTCTCAAGATTTCGAAGCTTTGAATGCCTTTGATTTTCAAGAGAACCTGGCGTTTATTTTCTTATAAATAAACGATATGCCGGTCATTTTCCTATATATTAGATGACATGTCATATTGTCATTTGTGGCCTTATAGACAATCATATATTTTCTCGTCTTCTTATAAAGGGTGGACCATCGTCGTCTACTAGATAACTACTTAAATTACATGTCATCTGACATAGTAGAAGAAGATAGCATTGCCATCGAATATATAAAATGTTAAAAGGACATGTCGATTTAAGACCATCGGCATCAACAAAGAAGATATATCTTGTGTTTAAAAAGGTATCTATTTAGTTGGTTGCTTATAAAACTATAGTATGACGGCTGTAATTTTTTAGCACAATCATTTATATTCCATTACCTGTTAATTATCCAAAAAATTATTGTTACTTATTGAAAGTTCCTTATTAGAAATGAAATGTAACATATAAATCAAAATCAAAGGAATTTAATGAAAAAAAAATTTTGAAAGGTAAAAGAAAATTTGAGAAATGTCTGAAAACCTGGCGATTGTAACGACACAGCCACTGTCCACTGTCTAATATCCTGAAAAGATGACTGAATTTGAATTCTTCATTTGATTTTTAAGAAATTTATCAAGACAAAAATCCCTAGCTTATCCACCCTTTGCCTCTTAAAAACATGTGCAATCTAAATAATATCCCCATGACTTAATGAATAAAGTTGATCGTGTGCAGGAATTAGCATGTAGCCGGTTCAAGTTCTCATACCTCTGTCTCTAAATCTGTAATAGAATAACAACGATTGTGCCTTAACATTTCTCTAATTGCTACTACTCACATGTAAATTAACATTTCTCTAATTGCTACTACTCACATGTAAATCTAAGAATCAACGTATACAAAGGTATCTTGTTACGTCCCCTACACAAATGTAGGGTACAAATACATAAAAAAATCACCTGCATTGATTGTGATGTGAAAATACAAAGGTTGTGCTGTTGTGGTCCATAAACTGAAAAGAAAACACCATGATTGAGATCGTCAATGTATGGGACAACAATATTAAGCAGGAGAAAAATGTATGGACTGTATGTGTATATATTTAATAGACTTGTACGTAATACATGATGCCATTTAATGGAAAATGACTAAATCTTTTCTTGTTAACACAACATGGTGTTTAATGGCAATACAATGGCAATTAGAGACAAAGGTACAGTTAATTATAGTAATCCCCAATTTCATCATGGAACAAAGGCACAACTGAAACTGTACATTTAACAACAAATAAATTAGTAAAAAGTACTATATAATGTTCAAGTGCAGTGATTGCCAGAGCTCTCAGTAACAAGATGAACACTACTGGAAAACAAATCATGAACAAGCTGCCACTTGGATCATCTCACATTTAACATATAATCAATGCATTAAAAGAAGACTCACATAATTGCAAATGCTATCTATTGATTACATTGTACCTGGGTCATGAATGCACATTCTGGCATCACCATTTTTATCATACATCTGTTCCTGCCATCGGTCCCAAGCACATGGATGCTAAAGCATCAAACCATCTCTGCGGCAACAAATTTTGCGGTTTCCCACAGCTATCACAACTGCTGGTACCTGTATAAAGTAATATGTAATAATATCCACTCTTCAGTAAACCAACAAGATTTACTGTGATTGGGGATCCTGAATCTGGTTCAATCGATTAAACCAAATTGAGTGCAGCACCATGTGAAACAAATCATATTTGATTGGCACAGGGTGCCAAACAAAATGCTTTTGAACCATCTTTACATTAACTTGCATCTCAAGATATTTTCTCAGCGGGATTGCCAAGAGAATCTCCTTTAGTTTGGGAATATCCTTCTCCGGTATCACCACAGAGAATGCACTCCAATCAAATACTTCGCTGAAAGGTAGAACAAAATTATCTGCAATAATCACTGGAACACATTCATAATATATGGCCTCGACAATCCGAGGACTGTTAACTTCATACCCCATTGGACATATACAATATCTACTTGATTTCATGTGTTGAATATATGACATCCCTTTAGACACAAGACGAGGTAGACGGTGATAAATTTTCATGTCCTCATCGTCTTTCCAATACTTGAGAAGTATAGGTCGGACCCTGCCATGCATATATCCAGCAAAGAAGGCAAGGATTGGACGCTGAGATACTCTATTTCCACCACCTATATGCCTTTGAGGTTTCTTGGGAAACTTTATTGTGGTTTCTGGGAGGGAAACATCTTTACCAGCCACGAAAATACTTTCGGATAGGTCAGCATTGCATAGAACTTTTATGGCATTTTCCTTAAGTTGTGTGTGTGCAACCGTCGTGTAAGGGCCCTGCGAATGTTAAATTAGATCAGAGAAAAATTAGGGAGTGAATGCACTCGAACTGACCAGAATAAATTTATGTCCTCAGTTGTTCCAAAATATTACTGATATGCTCACTTGAAGCTACTCAGGAGTTCATGATTGCTACTATTGGCATGTCAAATCAACATTTGATATGAAAATGGCGAATTTGGCCAAGTAGTTTTATTAATGCCATCAGTTGTTCTCTGAAAATACAAATGCTATTATCTCTATAGATTAATGCATGAAATGTGCTTTGTCCAACTGCATGTGTGTGGATGCGCCAGAAAGACCTTGAAGGAATTTCAATAAAGAAGTTGCTAATACAATTCAGAGTAGATTCCACAAATTCTTCAAATCAAACTCAAATATAATTTATATATGAGACTGTAATAATGTTGAAGGCCTTGATAGAGAATGGGAATCATCTCATGGCACAAACTTATCTTTCCAAAACTTAATTCAAATGCAGAAACCGAAAGCTCTTTTCGTTGCTATCACTTAAAATCAGATAAAACAGTGTATTGGAAGGAATATAACAAGCACATACAGTATCGAATGAAAATGAATGCCTACTGAAATAAATGGCTCTTGGCTCTTGCATTCTTAACCAAATGAAGCTATTTGATAAAATCAAGAAAATGATGCCTGCTATTAGTTTTGTGATTGAGAACCAATAAAGAGAAAAGAGAGGGGAGAAAGACATAGAGGAATTTAAGAGGGAATATCATGATCATTTCCCAATAATCAGTAATTATCAAAGTCTTCATCCAAGTCCTACTCCAAATTGAAAAGCCCTATTAATAGTGGCCTAGTCCTATCCAAAATATGAAAACTAGAATTCTTCTTATAATAAGTAACATACATAAATCATATGCAACATAAGAAAACTACTTTTGGAAAATAAGAAAATTTCTTTTGGAAAACCAAAGCAAGAACAAAGAAGTACTAAAATAAGATCCAAACAAGCAGAACAAAACCTCATGCAGCTTAAAAAGGGAAGACAAGAATAACTCCTACTACATCATTCTGGAAGTGGCTGCATTTTGGTTTCAATGTTTCATTGAGGATGATACGCTCATCTCATTTTAATGACATGAAAATTTCAACTAGACATACTGTACTTGTTTCAATATTTCAGCGAGTTTTCAACTTGTTTCAATATTTCAGCGAGTTTTCAACTTGTTTCAATATTTCAGCGAGTTTTCAACCATGGAAGTATATTTAGTGACAGAAATCAGAAGTTCTCCTGTGACTCAGCATTAACTTCGCTGATCCAAATATCTATGCAGAAAGTAGAACAGAAAACTTTACCCAATCATGGCAAGCAACGAAAAAATGATCCGACCCATGCGTGCGATTCCAAAAGGGATACTTTGCGGCAATCATGTTCACATAGTCCCTCAAAAAATTTGCCAACGGTTTCATACTATGTGAGTTAGGCACATAAAGAGCCAATTGTAATTGGCGTACACTGTACGGAAGATAAAATAAGTGAGCCTTTTCTGGGTCTTCTGTAACAAAGTGCTTGTTTCCTTTCATTAACTTCATAAACCATCCTTCAGAAGCGTAAATACCTCTAAGATAAGGGTGATGAAAAATTGGTCTCTTTCCATTACTGTAAATGTATACCCTAAGTGTCATTTCCATCAATTCATAGCTCCTGCAAATCAAGGCAAAAGTATAGTTTTAGATATTAAGATTTATACACAGTTAGGAAAACAGGGGCACCAGAATGATTTAGTGATAAACATATGAACTGAATGCCCAGTGAATTTGATTAAGAAAATTTACAAGAGAATTCTCCTTCTGAAGAGAAGAAAAGTACGCATTGAGAAACTTTATAAGAAGTAACAACAATTAAGCCTCTGTGGCAAACAAAAGGTAGTGATCAAGAATTATTTTATTTCTAAATGAAACAAATGCTGGAAAACTATTTGCAATGCAGGTACATCCAATCCTTAGTAATCAAGATCTATCTCTCAGCCTAGCATCTTTTGGAATCTTAGTCATCCTTGTGATCCCACCTACGAACCATTACAGCAATATGTCTTCTTTGCAGATGCCCAACCAATTTATGCTGTTGAAACAAAACTTGAATCAGGGTGCTGTTCATTGTGATCCCACATACAAACCATTACTGATTTAGGCTAGCTCCAAAGCGCTAAATATCAGCAACCACTCATTGGTAAATAGGTGAATATTCAATAATCTTAGAAGATCTCGAATGGTAACACAACTCCAGAGAATGTTGTTTTCATTTATGATTAAGTTTCTCTGAAAATACCCATCTCAATCCATAATAGTTCTCCTACATGATTGCATAAATATTTGGCAACATGAAATTTAAGCCTAGATGCCACAGGAATGCCCCTCTGATATTTTATAACAAATAAAAAATTCTGCCTTCTTTCTGATAGTTCCTCTGCCATGGCTAAAGGAAATTTCTGTCCTTCATTACCAATCCTGCATCGTCTTCACCTTTAATACATTTTTGAGTTTCTCACTGAAAAAAAAAAAATTACCAATCCTGCATCCTAACACCGTAAAATTATACGGCATAACACTCTCATTTGAAACTATGCTAACTGTTAAAACACAAGCTTGATAGCAAAATATATCTTTACATCTAATCCAGTCACGAATATTTTGATTAGCTACTGTAAACCAAAAAAAAAAAAACATAATGAATAAAAAAAAAAGGCTGATCTGATTAATAAATTATACCTTTTGAAGACGGAAACATTCCAAAATAGAGGAGCATGCAGTTCAGCATTTTCAGTAATGACTGGAGCATGGTCAATCTCCTTTTTAGCAAACACAAGTGCTTCACTAGGCGTCAACGTCTGAATGTATCTCTGAATTTTACGTGACAAAGCGTGGATATTACTGGTAATAGCTCTGGTTTATCATAATAAACTAGAAAACAAAAAGAAACTGAAAAAAGTTTTACCCGTAAAGACAAGGTTGGTAATCTAGGAGGAGGAGGAGTGGGTGTGGCCTTTGACTCATCATCTGTCTTCCATCTTTTACCATCAGAATCCCCTGCTTTTCCTTCCACAGGAACTGTTTGTATCACTTCAATTGAAGAATTTTGTGAAATGATGGAATTAGCTGGAAGGGGTTGAATTCTGTAAATCCTTTGATCCTGAAGTGTCTCACTAAGCTGACTAAGCCGCATAGAACCATTCAAGAAATTATATGAAGAAACTGTTAAAGGATGGGAGAGAAACTGCAAGTGAAGAAGAGCAGCCGCAACTGTTGTTATGGCCCCAGCAAAAATCAATTTTCTAGAATTCATTCTGAGCCGCACACACCACAGGAATAGTTCTTTCATCAGGAACAAGGCTGCATATCGCAAAATATTATCACTTCTCTGGAGTTGAAGATTTCAACCTCACCAATCATACAAACAGAGCTATTAGGATGCAAAGAGAAGTGCCAATTGTCATGTCATCCCAATGACCTAATAGGGATTGAAGATTCTAAAACCTAAGAAAACCAAGCCGAAAACACAACTTTTTGGCCTCGAACTTGATTCTAACTCACTGAAAAGCTTCAAGTCCACAAGCACTAATAGGCAGCTTTAGATTGAAGGCTTGAAGCCAAAAATTAATACGTAGTTAAATAATCTGCGATATTCAAATAACAGGTAGAAACAGCAACACTCTTCAATTATATTATTAGAAAACAGTAAATCCTATTGACATACTAGCCTGATGTGAAAGAAAAAAGTTTGGTTTACAGCCGATAAGCATGGACAACCCACATATTTATCCCAGGAAAAAAAGCAACGAGAAAATGTTCAAAAGCAAGAAAGATAGCCTACTAGCTTTATTCATTTCATGCTAAAGAATTCAAGTTCACAATCTGAAACCATACGCACTAACTTTTTATAAGTAGGGAATGCTTACATTGTGAATTCCTAGACCTGTGTTTGTTCTGCATATGAAGTAATTCACGCGTTGGAAATTATCTGAATGTTAAATGACCACACATCAAACAATCTGAGCCTCAACACAAGAAAAGGAGATGATGTGGCACCACTGAGATGCTAAAGATCAAGTTTGCCTCAACCATTCCCACCAACATCCAACCATAGAGCCGCTTGTGCCATTTCTAACTCTACCACTTGGACTCCTTGAAAAATTTAAGTGAGAAGAAGTAGAAAGTTTGTTACACCAATCATGACATTCACAATATCATGAGGCATGTGTTGCAGTCCATGCAATAATCAGCTTTCCATCATCCAACCGCTCCAGATACATAAGCCTAGGAATACAAAGAGGCTGAAATTAATACTAATGAATTTCTCATAAACTGCTATTTCTTCGATCCGAATGGAATAAAACAAAATGAAAATAGACGTTTAGCTCCACATTGGCTTCAGCTTACTTCACAAAATCTTATGTAGATTGTGTGAGGAACCACGTTCAAAAGATAGGTGTCACATTTCGTTATCCAGCATATTTTTAAGTGCAGAATTTTGATAGCATCAATCAATTCTTAGGATATTAATGAATAATTGAAACACAATTACCTATTTTGGCGGCACCTATATTGAGTTAATAAACTTCCCCCCGCCCCCCCAAAAAAAAAACAGTTGAATAAAATTCCAAGTGTTATTTTGGAGCTAAAACTTGAGCTTCTATCAGAACTATGCACCTCAAGGAACGCAGCACGAAATGTAAATAACCACATTATCAAGTAAATAAATAAATAAAAACAATTAAACTTCAAAGAAAATTAGAATCAAAATCTTACGCAAAATGCAGTGATCAAAATAACTGTTCATGAATGAGTAAATACTGATAAAAGAAGAACTGACGAATAAGTTCAAAGCTGGATTGTACCTTGATTGTGCTCCGGATATGGTCGCAGGACTTAATGGGAAAAATTATATACGAATAAGAATAATCAAAGAGACGAGACTGAAGCTAATTATAGATAATAGATCTGAAGTTCTGGACAAGGAGCTTAACAACTTGAAATCCGAGTGAGGGAATAACAAAATCAAAAATAGAAAGAAAAGATGGGGCAAGCCAAGGAGCCGGCATTCGGTAACGGCTCCGATAAGTAATTAAAGTATGCTGCCTTCTTTGTGTATTTTTTTAATTCTTTACTTTTTTTTATATATTTATTATATGGAACTGCAACTTTACCGACACGTAAGGTGCAGCCTTGACCCATAAATACTATCGGACCGCACAATCCTTACCCATCAATAATACTGAACCAACAGCTTAACACTGTTTATGAGTTCATTTTACGTAAATATAAAGTAGCCCTCGTCTTATTAATATATACTTATATGATAATTTAGAAATAAATATATAAAATTAAATAATCAACACCGTCTGAATCGTTGTCTGGGAAAATTTGAAGCCACCGTGGCTAGACGTCATATTTTGGTGTCACCATGTGGTTTGGACTGCCAATGTGAAAACATCCGCATTTTATGAAATTATTAAAGCTGTCCTGCGCATTTAGCTTTGTTTAAGATTAAGATCCTTCGTTCTATGAGTTTTCTGACCGACAAGGATATGCAAACAATTGGCTAGAATATGGCAAATGCCGGTTTCCAATCTGTATGCATTGTTACTTAATCGTCAATTTCATAAATCAATTCTCTAGAAGTTACCCATTCATTTTTATCGTTTATTTGAAAAAAAGTTCGTTAATCTTTCATGAGAATAATGGACGTTATGAAAAATTATAAGTTATTTTTTTCTACAATCAAGTTAGAAAAAAATAAAAAGGGCTTCGATTGTCGAAGTAGTAGAGACGGAACAGAGTCGATTTTTGGTATAGAGAGAGAGAGCTGTGCCGGTGAGGTGAATTGTGATTGAAAAATAAGAGTAACAGCCACGGAGAGAGAAAGTTGAGTTAGATAAAATTTTAAAAGAGAGAAGACAAATTGTTTGAATTTTGTTTTGTAATTTAATTTTTAATTCATTGAGGATGCATTAAACATGTTCTCAGTTTTATAACTATAAAAGAAATTTTGAATTATTTATGTTATAATTTTATTTTTATTTTGAATCTGGCCCCAACGAATATGTATTACATTTTTTAAAATTTATTAAAACCCCTGTTATATATTTACATTTTCACCCACAACTGAAATTACCTAAAAAGATATATGTATTCGATATAACTTAATCGTTAACTTGATTTCACCTAAAGCTTTTTACAACCATATTCAGTTATATGTTCAAAATTTTAATTAAAATCTATTTACCACATGGAAGAACAACCCAACTTGAGACGTTTTCAAGTCCTGCAATAAGTTTACGGTCAAGACGATTTAATAAAGTCGAGGCTTTGAATTCACAATTCTTTTGCAGTTGAGCTGACAAATTGAATATTGTAAGTGATTATATGAGTTCTATCCCAGATCAAAATTTTTTTATAAAGCAGGGACTAATTTCTTGACTAATCCTCCATGAATCAGCAAGCAGAACGTCAGCCTCTCAAAATAAACTCAATAGCTAATTTAGTCAAAACAAACCACTCTCAAATTTCTTTGCTTGCTGATTTGAGCAAACCAACAAACCCAGCAATGTCCTTAAAATTTCGACAAACCAGCAACTCCTGGAGTATCGCAAATCAACAAACCTAGGCAGATACCAATTCGGACGAAATCTATTTAGCCATTACTCGAGTTTATCAACAGCATTTTTTTTTTCATTTTTACTATTTAGGGTTACTTTGGGAATAAGTGGGTGTTATAAAATTGTCTTTTTTTTCTTTTTTTTTTTTAAATGTTTTAATGGGATGAGTTAAGGTAAGGGATTTTAAAAGCTGTTTAGAGGGGTCCTAATAGTTGCACTGTTACATCTATACTGCAAAATGAAAATAAAAACAAGAACCAGAAAATGGTACCAATTTTTCAGTCGGGCTCTAGCTAAAGTAAAACTTAATGTATGTCGGGGAGATCACATTCACTAGCTACAATTGTGCGGTGGTTAAGGAAGGAAGGGAGAAAAATAAACAACTTTTCGAACGGATCCAATTAAACAGGTGTTAAGTAGCATGTTAATAAAACAATGTATTATTTTTATTACATATGTCAGCAACGACTTCTAAAATCCAATAGCATATTTTGACCCTTAATTGATTTCACCAATCTTATTTTTTAAATTAATGTTATTTTTTATTAATAGTGTTTTTAATAAAAATATAATTAAAAATAAATATTTTTTTCTTTCTTAAATTCGTACTACAACTTCGCGTCTCTCACATCTCTTTAATTTTTGGTAATTCATAATTAAAATCAAATATTGACTCATAATTAATTTCTAAATTAAAATTAAGCAAAATTTTATATTATCACACAAAAGTGAAATTAATACCATCAATAACAATGAAACATATCACTTGCTCATAAAATTTAACAAAACTCAATATTAAAACTCATCGTACATTAGTGAAGATGATGGATTGATAAGAAAGAAGATAGATGATGGTGATTTGATGATGATAATGAAGTTACTATAGATAAACAGTGGAAGCAATGGTTATCATAGATAGAATAAAATAAAATAGATTTTTTTTTTAATTTTTTAATAAAAATAATTTCAAAAAATAATAAGATACATTGAAAAATAGGATATTAATAAAACAATTTAAAGGTCAAAATATCATTACTCAAAATCTAAACGATGCCTTTCTCTGAGCCCGCTTTGCAAGATCTAAGATGCTTAAGCTATGAAAACTACGAAAAAGAAAACTAGCATTGACGGCTGATAAGAGTCGAACACGTCCACATTTGTCAGGCTTACCAATAGTATGGTGCCACGTGAAACAGATGCCACGTGTAATCTTCACGCTAGCTCACACGGCAAATACAATGTACATAAACCAGAACCCAGAGTTCAAACTCGAATAGACTAAAAGAGTCATTCCGAAAGAAATAGCAGTCCAGGGAAATCCTCTGAGAAATCATCATTTATTAGGGTCATTTCAGTCACTAAAGTTAGATCTTCTTTATTCAATCTTTCTTCACTCCATAAGTCACAGGTAAGAAAACATAAACGAAAAGAAGAATTAACCTTTATGAAAATTAAATGTTTTTGATCTGATCAGAAAAAAAATGAATACGTCAACGTGAGTGTCCGAGATCTCAATGGCGAATTGACGAATCCTTGAAGTGGAACGACGTTGTTTCTTCCATCTCGATTCCTTCAAAAGCTACAATCCTCCGCGTCTCTCGTTATGGCTGCACCGTTTTTCTCTACGCCTTTTCAACCTTACGTTTACCAGGTACTGGCTCTCTTCACAATTATATTATATTGTTTAAAAAAATAATATTTCATCAATTGAGTTCTATTTATTTTATGTTCGTGACTAAAACAAGCATTGATTGAATTAAAGAGGCGTTATTGGATACTTTGTCCGAATTGCGGTCTCAAATTACTTTGGTGTTTGATCCATTTTGCTTTACGCGCGAAATTGAAGGTCGTCTCTTCTAGCTTTTCAGTTAGGGTTTAGTTTTCGGCAATTAGTTAATGAACAGTTTAGGTCTGTGTACAGATTGTTGCATTTTGGCATATTTCTAATGTTTGTTAATTGTTTCATGCATCTACACAATTGTGACAAAATCTTTAAGGCTAATTGGAAGTTACAAGGGATATAATATATACTTGATTCATCTTTGTAATATTTGGGCTGCTTGCTGTACGTTATAATGGATATTAGTTGTTGTCCTTAGGCTAAGTTCATTTTTGCTCCTTGTATGATTATGGTTCAATCCATGGAGCTTCTATGCTTACATATCCCTGGTTGGAGGAATATTTGAAGTTCTGTCGGTTTTGCTGATATACTAAAGGCAGAGTAATTTATGAGCTATATTTTACTGCAGAGTCCACAAGATGCAGTAATACCATTTCAGATTTTGGGTGGGGAAGCCCAGATTGTTCAGGTACTTATGATAACCTCTCAGAATATTTCATGTTTTCTTTCGTTCTTTTTACTGATTTCTCCTCTTGTTCCTTACTTTTTTCTCCTCTTGTTCCTTACTTTTTTATCTGTTACTTAAATACATTTTTCTTGTGTTGATCTTGTATTGACAGATAATGCTGAAGCCACAAGAAAAGGTTGTTGCTAGGCCTGGTAAGTTCGGTAGCATTGGGCTTGTTATATTTGCTTCCATGCTATTCTGTGTTAGTTTTTTGGTTCAGCAAGGATGTTATATCATTTTATTCTTGTTGGATGGAGAAATACAGCTACATGACAGATTTTGGATTATATAGCTTATTTATTTGTGATGTTCATATGTAATGTAGTCATAGTCAATAGTCATACACCTGTCTTCCGAAGTCAGCATTTTGGTCTGTTCATTACATGTACATAAATTTTTTTGATGCCGTGATCTGCTTTATGCTTGTCTTGCTTTTACGCCCTTTTGCTGATTGGGTATGCACCATCATCCTCCTTGCTTCAGTCTGTTATTCATTATTTGTTATATGTTACTCTTGACTGGCTAGGAAATTTACTTAACACTCCTGGTAAATGTTGCCCAACTGGAAATTAGTTTGCCAAATCATTTGGTTGCTCCTTCAATTTAGCCTTTGCATTGGACCCTTGCAATAGGGACTTCTTGCAATGGATATTCACGTGCTTGCAGCTTGGCATGAGGATTTTGCCATAATCTTGAAGTAAAGGCATGGGGATTTCCTTGAAAGTTGCTTGTTAGAGCTCAACAAAGTTATTGAGAACATTTAGACAATGTTGCCAAAGTCCATGTCCATGATACACGCAGTTCAATTTATGAATTTTGAATTGTAAGACTTGTCTTGTTCAGTTATACTATGATGACTGGTTCAACTGATGTACAAATAAATTTCAGGTTCCATGTGCTTCATGTCTGGGTCAATGGAAATGGAAAACATTTACATCCCTGAAAATGAAGTAGGTATGTGGCAATGGCTTTTTGGCAAGACCATCACTAGTGTAGTTCTTCGCAATCCGGGTCCAAGTGATGGATTTGTTGGAGTTGCTGCACCTTCTCTTGCAAGGATTCTCCCGGTTTGTACTTTACATCATGCCAAATTTCTGCAATTATTACATTTCCTACATATGTGAACTTAACCCATGCTCCTGAAATGGTGTTTGATAAGACTAACTAGCATATGGTTTTTGTTTGATTCCCATTTATTTTACAGATTGATTTAGCTATGTTTGGTGGAGAGCTTTTATGCCAGGTATACCCTCCTTGTTCACTTTAGTTGTTTCTCTGTTCGACCAAGATTTTACATAGTATTCTTCTAGTTGTTGTTACTAAATTTGGATATCTTGTAGCTGCCTGCAGCTGCATTTTTTAAAATCTATTTTCGTGGCAAAAAATTGCCTTTTTCTTATTTCAGTTAGCCAGACTTTTATCTGACTTTGTTAAATTGTTTATAGCCAGATGCATTTTTGTGCTCCGTCAATGATGTGAAAGTCAATAATACTCTTGATCAGAGGGTACGCAATGTCATTGGTGGTATAGAGGTAAGTCGAGAATAATTGTTGGTTTTCACCCCCCCCCCCTCTCTCTCTCTCTGTGTCTCTGTCTCTGTGTCTGTGTGTGTTCACATGCCATGTGTGTGCTGTTTGATTGCCTTCTCTGCTCCTCTAAGCAAACTGTTTTGCCGATTTCAATTTTCTCCCTTTTATTTTCTACTTTCAAGGCTTAATCTATATTAATTTACCTTAATGGGATTGTAGGGATTTCTGAGACAGAAGCTAACTGGCCAGGGGCTTGCATTCATTCTTGCTGGTGGATCTGGTATGTGTCTTTTGCGTTTAGGCATGTTCTTGCCAGGAATATGTATTAGCCACTTGGTTCTAGGCAATGCCTGTTTACCTGGCTCCCGTGTATTTATAACTCAGTCACTATATTTATTTCTCCAAGCTTATTTCTTGGCCAAATAAGAGATTTTTCTGTTTCCCCTCTATCATACTTCTCCTTGTAATCGTTTAATTCTATAATAGTGTACTCTTTGACTATAGGCCACCACTCCTGCTATGATAATTTGCTAGCATACATGGATATATTACCATTTAGACTAATCATAGAAGCATTATCTGTTTCCAATTTGCTAGTTGTGCAGAAAAATCTGGAGGTGGGTGAGGTACTTACAGTTGACGTGTCTTGCATTGTTGCTGTTACTTCCTCAGTCAACGTACAAATCAAATACAATGGCCCCATGCGAAGGGCAGTCTTTGGCGTAAGTTGCTCTTATTATTTTGTTTCCCTGTCTATGTTAACCTTGTTAAAGATTCTCAGTACTTGTGGATGGAAACCATTTAATTCTGATGAGACTGTTGGCTGAACAGTGAGTCTAGTGTTCGTAGGACATTGTGATCTATGTGTGTTGAGTCCCTTAACACTTGCGGCTGCTTTTAAGGGAACAAATATTTAGTTTTGTGTAAGGATTTTGAAGATGAGTGCAGCCTATTCCAGCTTTATAAGACATTCCAAAGCACCCTGTTCATTAGAGCCACTTGTCTTTTGAGGCTCCTGCATTCATGATTTTGTGTATACATTGTTGTTTTTCAGATCCTTATGTTTACAACTATGGTGAAATTGCAGGGTGACAATTTAGTGACAGCAGTTGTAACAGGACCAGGCATTGTCTTCATCCAGAGTTTGCCTTTTCACCGACTTTCTCAGCGCATTGCTAGGTAATTTCTTCGTGCAGCATAGTAAAGAATTTCCTCCCACATTTGAATTAGATATTCACTTCCTTTCTTTTGTTTACCAAACAGTAACTTCACGAGGTGTTCGTAAAATGAATGGTTTTATGCTTTGCAGGGCAGTTACATCTCCAAACATGAGAGAAAATCCAAAATTCTTCGTTCAGATTGCGATTTTCTTTTTTCTTGCATATGTGGTGATTGTATCTTCATTAATCTTGACCGATGTATGAACCGTAATTTTCTTTTCCCCCTTTTAAGAAACCCATAGTATATTTTGTGTCATTAGTTGTTGAGATGCGATTCAAATTAACCTTAATATTTTCAGTTAAATGGAAACAAATGGTTTCAAATTGGTTTACTGGATTTTAATCTTCTGTTGATATTTTATCCTCCAAATAAAGTCCCGCAGATGATGAAATTTTAGGCAAATTTCTGAGATTTAGAACTTTGAATTTTGTTAACTAAAGACTAGGATTTCGATCAGTCAAACTTTGCTGTCCGTGAGGACCGAAACCGTTGAATCGGGTGATATATTAGCAATTCATGGGAGCGGTCGGGTGATATCTTCTTGTTGCATGCTTTTAATATAATTAAAATCATAATAACGAGGCTAACAACAAATCCGTTGTAGTCTAGTCGGTTAGGATATTCGGCTCTCACCCGAAAGACCCGGGTTCAAATCCCGGCAACGGAATTAATTTTTTTTCAGACAAATGATTGGAACACGTTTCATGCACCCTGCCGTGATGCGCAATTTTTGGGGGAAAAAACTAAAATTTACATGGAGAGGAGATGGTGGCATACTAAAGAAAAAGAAAAAACATCTTTGTGAGTTTGATGATTTACATAGTAATAAGGATTTAAATTACTCTATTTTTTTATATTACCTAAAATACAACTTACCAATAGGTATATATTCATATAAAAGGAGTCTTAAATTTTTTCACCTAAAAGAAAAAAAAGGACCAACCGTTAAAGAAAAAAATAACCAACTAATTTATGATATTTTCTTTATTCTTATTAATTTTATTTAAAAGTGACTTTAATTTTTTTTTTTTTTATTTTGAATCGCTTTATCAAACGGCCAACTAATCATTTTCTTTATTTTTATTTATTTTAATTCTTTTTAATTTGGATACACTTTCTTATAATTAAGGATTTTACTACGGTCAAGACAACACAAATAAACAATATTACAATCTCTTCATTTATCTCATTAGCCTTCATTCTTCAATTAACCTTACAATGAATTTTAAATATACTCAAGCCTGAATTCTTGAACAAACTTTCTATACTCCACTATAATCTCTCAATCGACAGTTTTCGGCTGGGGTAAGCTTCTGAAATTGATTTCAGGTCTCCCAACGAGTGCCTATTTTGATTGCTATGTGGGAAGAAAATTATAAATGCAAATTTATGGACAGAGAAAGGCCTAATGAAGCATTGGTGCTTTGAAGTAACAATAATACAACCGTGACGCATTATTTCACTCGCCCGTACCTGTAAACACAGGTTTTATGTTGAGGGCTTAGAAATTTAAGGGGGGAATAATCTATATTAAGCTGAAATCTGAATGCACATGCAATATATGCAGCTATCAATGTGGAGGAGGATGGATAACCTGGTCTTGGTTGTAGGTACGATTAGAGATGCAAAGGGTGCGGTGATGATGGCTTCATCAATTTGCAGAAAAATTGATATGCTTATGATTAAATATCTATCTATAATATTTTATAACATAAATGCGAAAGTATTTACATAAGAATGTGACAAAATAGAAGGAAGTCTCAATATGTTTGAGATTTTTTTTCCTTTTTTTTTATAAATTACATGAGCAATTATATGAGATTATTGTTTATATAACGTTTTAAAAAGAAGAAAGAAATTAAACGATTAGGAGTTCGAACTCATATTTTCACAATTCTAAGAGCAGAATTCTAAGGCGCAAGTGGTAATTACGCGTATGCACTTATGTAGTGTTTACTTACTGGAGTAGGAGTGGGGAATGTGGAGTCCTCCTACTCCAGTGTTTATTTACTAATTTAAAAGGAGGAGTGGAACTCCGTGAGTCCCACTCATTTTTAAAGTGTGGAGTGGATTCCCACTCCCACGGGATTAAACGATTAGGAGTTCGAACTCATATTTTCACAATTCTAAGAGCAGAATTCTAAGGCGCAAGTGGTAATTACGCGTATGCACTTATGTAGTGTTTACTTACTGGAGTAGGAGTGGGGAATGTGGAGTCCTCCTACTCTGGAGTAGTGTTTTTTCATTATTTTATATTTTCTTTCAATTAATAAATTAATACCATATCAGTTTGTACAAATTTAATTTATAAAAGAGTTTACGGCTGTATTATTACTCTAAGATTTTTATAATTATATTACGATGGGAGTGTTGTAAGGATAATTAGGGGGTCTTAACAGCACTTCGCATAAAAGAAATCGTGGCCCACTCAAACGTTATCCGGAGGCAACGCGTAAATCAACAGCATGAGAGACACAAACGCGCTCTTAAAGGGCGCGTATCAGCACGAGCGAACAAACACAAACTCCTTGGCCCTTACCCGTGCCGCGCAAGGATGTCATTGCTACCGCCTATAAATATCCACATGTCACACAAATGCTACCGAAACTTTTTAACTACAAATAATTCTTGGAAAATCAAGAAATAAGAATCCTCTTTCTCCCTTATCACTCACTCTCTATTCGATTCATAGAAGCCCTAACCCTCGCTCTTCAAAATAATGATCTGTAACTTATATTGTTCCAATCGGCTGTTCACGGTCTCCAATCTGATGACATTCAATCATCAATAATCACTTTTTACCGTACCAGAGACTCGCGATAACGCTTTGAAGACCATCTCGATTGATCCTGAATATCGCGTCGGTGTTCGCTAATTGTAATCGACTCTCGAAGATTCTGATGGGTGACGATTCTTTAATCGAAAATAAAAGATTTTAGGGTTTTATCCTCATTTCGTTCGATTTGTGAGTTCTTATCCGAATTGAAGGAATCAGCCTGCGAATTTCTCGTTTGCGTTCTACAAGAATATTTCTTTTGGCAATTTGCGATCTTGAAGGTTTCTGCGGTGTCGAGGAAAGTTTTCAGTTCTGCATCTGGTGGCTGGCGAAGAAGATTCAGCGGGAATCCCCTTTGCGTGGATTCGATTGGTTCGATCTTTCTTGAGAGCATTAGAAAAAATAAAATAAAAGAGAGCTTTGCTTTTGTACTTTGTCATATATTTTTTGTTTCTTTGAGTTGAGTTGAATATCAGGCCCTATATTTTTGTTAAGGCCTTCGATTATCATCGCTCCATTATTTTGTGATCTTCTCTTTGATATATTCTATTATTCCATACTTTTTTTATTCATCAATCAGAAAAAAAAAAAACAAAAGAATGGCTGTGTATTACAAGTTTAAGAGTGCAAGAGACTATGATTCAATCCCAATGGATGGTCCGTTTATATCAGTTGGTACTTTGAAAGAAAAAATTTTTGAATCAAAGCATTTAGGCAGGGGTAAGGACTTCGACCTCCTGGTCACTAATGCCCAAACTAATGAAGGTTGGTTTTTGCTCTTTAGTAATAGTTTTTTAGTAGCTGGTTATTAGTCTTGATTTTGTTGACCAACTGTGGATTCAATGAGTGAGACAAGTTTTTAGCTTTCTGGGTTTCGGATTTTGCCTAGATTTTAACAATTGGTCAGTAATCCCCTTTTTTAAATAATTGTTGGGTTTAAATTATAAGAGACGACCTTTTGTGTTCTGGGTGTGGGGTCTTTGCATTCAGATAACTTTGTGTTTCACTGAATGGTTATTCTGCACTGGGCATTTGTCTCAAACTTGTAGTCATGTCTTTCATAGAATTTGGGTGGCTCCTCCACTTTGACTCGACTCTTAACCAATCAACAATAGTTGGTTGCTTTTAATGAACCTAGATTTATTTGGTAACTGGGCTCATTTATCCGATTATATCAAATGAAACAATTTCTTACAAGAGCACTCCGGGTTAGTTGGTGATAGAGCTGAAAACTCAATTTATTAAAATTGAAATTATTCTTTTCTCTTGTTTGGGAGGTTGTTATCAGGTTTACGTGGTTAGGCTGATTTTTCTTACGATTGGTTTCTAAAGGAACTGAAGTTCGGATAATGTTATGTTTAATTTGTGGATTAATATGTTTGCAGTGTTTTATAGACATCTTGTTCTCTGTTTTCCAATTTCAGAGTACCTTGATGAGGCAATGTTAATTCCCAAAAATACCTCTGTGTTAATTCGTCGGGTTCCTGGACGGCCTCGCATGCCTATTGTAACTGAGCAAGAGTACTATCTCAAACCTTTCAATTGTTAATCGTTTTTGGTTGATTTTTGTCTATCTGTTAGAATAGTCTGATAAAAATTATTGGCAGCATTTTGAGCTTTACATAATATATGTCTGGGCCCTCATGGTTTGGGCGGAGTGGTCTTATAATCTTTTGTAAAATATATATGCATCACGCTGGTTATTGCCATTTGTATGGTCATTTGATTTGATATAAACTCTGAGGGCTCGATTGAGGTTGGTGTGTAATATTTTGGCAGGCCTAAGGTGGACACTGTGGTGGAGGACACACAACCTGAAAAGAGTGGCTTCCACGGTGTTGATTCTTCTGCCATGAATGTAAGCATTTACGACTTTAGTCGTTAATTTTTCTTTGGACTTCAATTTGGTTTTCTTTTTTGGTCAGATCTAGTTGATATGTGAGTATGCTGTCTGAAATGAATCTGACTTAACAGACTTTGGACTCTGAGTGGGACGAATTTGGCAATGATTTATATGCAATTCCTGAGGCACCGCCTGTTCAATCAAGTAACCCACTTCTGGATGTTGCCCCAACAAATAAAGCTGATGAGGACAGCAAAATTAAGGCTTTAATTGATACGCCAGCTTTGGACTGGCAGCGGTGAGATGTCTTTATGCTTTTGCTGCTTCATTTGTAACTGTGATGATTGGCCTTCAGGAAATTATGATTCATCGTTACTGATCATTTAATATGTTATATTTAAATTATGGGTTGCATCTGCAGGCAAGGTCCTGACAGCTTTGCCTCTGGTAGAGGCTTTGGCAGGGGAATGGGCGGAAGGATGGGCGGACGTGGTTTTGGTGATTCTCTCAAACCTCATCTTCTTTTCTCATATATTCTGTATTGATTAGGAAATTTTTAATTCTGTCTCTCTCTGTTTGTGGATACCCTGTTAACGCCGGCATCTTTTAGTTTTATAATTTTACTGATCTCTATCCCCGTAATTTTTTTAACTTGATTTTGTCTTGTGAAACTGACATATGGTGACTTTTTGCTGTTGATTAGGTTTGGAGCGTAAAACGCCTCCACAAGGCTATGTATGTCACAGGTGTAAAGTTCCTGGTACGTTCATGCTTAATTGTTGTATTTTTAAGACTTTTGGTTTCTTTGTTTATTGAGCAAGGAGGTATATATCCTTAAGGTGAACACGTATTATTTGGGTATGCACTTGGAGCCTAAACACTTCATTATGTGGATTTACGAAAACCTAAATTTTAGTTAAACCATGGTTGTTTATTTAAATTATATAGTAAATGTTCTGAACTTATTTCCTTTTTTCTTACTCAGGACATTTTATTCAACACTGCCCTACAAATGGGGACCCAAAATATGATGTTAAAAGATTTAAACATCCAACTGGAATTCCGAAGTCGATGCTCATTGCAACTCCTGATGGCTCATATGCTTTACCAAGTGGTGCAGCTGCTGTTCTGAGGCCAAATGAGTAGGCTCATTTTTAATTTATGTTTTTAATTTTCTTTGTCCCTGCTTTTTGAGTAAACGCAGTTGTAGGCTTTAGAATTCATTGGAACCGTTGTTATTGTATACAGGGCCGCTTTCGAGAAAGAAATTGAAGGCTTACCTTCAACTCGTTCTGTTGGCGATCTTCCACCAGAACTCCATTGCCCACTGTGCAAGGAAGTAATGAAAGATGCAGTGTTAACAAGCAGATGTTGTTTTACAAGTTTTTGTGACAAATGTATGTTTCTTGTTGTGTCGTTCATTTATCGAATTTATCTCAATGAGCTGTTTGTATCATTATACCATTCTTTTCAATGAAAATTATTAAAAAAAAAAAGGAAAATGTGTACCTTTTCATGCATTTCTCCATCAGACATTTGGCTAATTTGTTTTGTATCTGCTCTTTAATTTTACTGCATTGTTATATATTTTCTATTTACTGAATACATCCTGTCAAACTTAACTCAGGCATCAGGGATCACATTATTTCAAAAGCAATGTGTGTATGTGGGGCGACAAATATTCTTGCGGATGATCTTCTGCCAAATAAGACGCTTAGGGATACAATAAATCGTATTTTGGAGTCTGGTAATAATAGTAGTGCTGAGAATGCTGGAAGCACTTTTCAAGTTCAAGGTCTGTATTATGAATGCTTTTCATTTTGACCATTGGTGTGTGAATGAAAATGAATGACTAACATCATTGTTGTCTTCAAATACAGATATGGAATCTGCTAGATGTCCACCACCGCCTAAGGTTCCATCTCCTACTATGTCTGCTGCATCAAAGGGTGAGCAGAAGCTATCAGCTGGAGACAAAGAAACTCCAGTCGCTATGGAGACTGCAGATGTGGGAAAGGCTGTTATTATGGGACAGCAGAGCGCCGAAAAAGTGCCACCAACGGCAAAGGCAGCTGATGTGTCTGAGGCTACACTGGAGTCTGTGAGTGTGAAGGAGCCAGCTTCACAAGGGAGTGCCCCACTGGTGGAGGAGGAAGTGCAGCAGAAGATGGCTTCTGGGGAGGCAGGTAATGATTGATCTTCCTATGAATAAGTTGGTGAAATATTGATTGTTGCATGGGTTTCTTATCTTTTATTTCACATTCTTCCTTTATAATGGATGGTTTAAAGTGAATTGTCTAATATTTCTCAATTGTTTACTATGTTCAGCAAAGAAAAAGAAAAAGAAGAAAGTTCGTGCACCTGCAAATGGTATTTGTCTTCCGTTTTTTCAATTTTAACTGGTACTTTATGTTTCTTTCTTCATTGCTACTAGTAAATGGGTTTGAAGGACTAAAATGGTAGACTTGTGTCACAAATTTTTTAATGGATTAATTTGCTGATTCAATTTTCGGTGCCTTTCAGACTTACAGTGGAAAACCCCTCAAGATCATGCAGCTGAGAGCTGTATGATGCCTTTTGGCCCCTCAGCCTATAATCCTCCCGCAGCCTATAATCCTTACTGGACTGGAATTCAGCCTGGGATGGAGGGATATATGGGTTCTTTTGCTGGTGCCATGCCCTATATGGCTTATGGAATGGGGCCCCTAGACATGCCATTTGGAGGTGTCATGCCTCAGGAACCTTTTGCTGCACAAGGGTATATGATGCCTGTTGTTCCACCTCAGAGGTATGCTATTTCCGAACTCTAGTAAATTGCAGTTTTCCCTTTCAACAGTATGGAAAGGATGGATGATATGAGTGTGTCCCTGCAAGTTATGGCCACTTGCTTGTGTGGAGATGCACTTGAAGGTGTGCTTTATAGAATGAATGCAACACCTTGCTAGTCTACTAAACAGACCTTGTCCTCCATTTTGCAGGGACTTGGCAGGGTTTGGAATGGGAATGGGGATGAATGTTCCACCACACATCATGAGCAGAGAGGAATTTGAGGCTCGAAAAGCTGATGTGAGGAGGAAACGTGAAAATGAGAGACGAGGTGAAAGGTAATGATTTACAATAATAACCCATATCATAGATTCTTTTTTATTTTTTATATTTTGTAAACTTCTGGAAAAAAATCTAGGGAATTGTTTCCCAGTTTTGTTTCCTATAATCTACAGAATTTGGTTGCTATCTACTGCCACTTTTAAGTAATTATTCAGTCAATTCCTATTTTTCAGTGATTGCGTAGGCTTAATAAAAATGTCCTTCTGCAGGGAGTTTTCTAGAGATCGAGAATATGGTAGGGAAGTAAGCAGTGGTGGCGATGCTCCTTCAATGAAATCAAAATCTGTATGTGTTTTCATTGGCCAAACTTCATTTTCTTCTCTTTTCATGTTCTGTGGCAGGTTTCTCTCATGGTTTGGAGCAACCAGTTGGTTAGATAGCACCACCATGGCAAGAGAACACTTGTTTGCCAAGAGAACTTTTTCTTTTCTCAATCTGTTGCCGCAGTTAGGACTAAATAATCTGGGATCAGTTAATTGGATGTTTTGGATGTTTACCATCTTAATTATAATTTGTCATTTAATTTTAGCACTTGTAGAAACACTTTTGAGACCTCAAGTTAGGTTATAGTGTGGCCATGCCTGTACAGTGAACTGGGTCTTCCTTTTCAGCAGGTTCATTTATCTCATTCTAGGCATGGGAAATCTCCTATTTGCATTCAAATTGTTTTTGCACTCTGGGAGAAAAGCAAGGTTTAGAAATATATTCTATTGGCAATTGAAATTTCGTTGTCCTTGGGACAATCCTCTCTTTTGAGTGATTAGCAAATGTCCGAAGACAGGTAAGCTTGGGATTGCGGGAGGAGAGGCAAAATCTGCACGCATAATGGGCCAGCGGTCGTCGTTTGGTCCAATATTAAGTAGTTCACATGGTTCAATGTCGTCAATATAAATTATTTTTATATACCGATAACGAACGTTGATTTAGTCCTTTATAATTTCAAATAATAAATCAAAACGGGGGGCGTGGTTCGTTGCTGTTTTTCCTATTCACCCCCAAATGTATTTTGCTCAAATTTTCTATCAATTTTTTTGTTTCTACTTTCGGTTAATCATTGTAAAAGGGGCCGTTAAAGCCCATGGAAAAGGAGGTAGAAAAGTAAAAAATGGTTGGACGGTGGTTGTGGGGTTAATTATCAGAACAAACGCTAGTGCTGCTGGTTCTTTTTTTTTTTTTTTTTAATTAAATTTTATTTATTTTTTATTTTTTTTTGAGCGCAGAAATCAGTCCCCCAAGTTTCAAGCGGAGACCACCACCATCAGCACCGCCAGAGGCCCGTGAGATCCTCTCCGGAACCACCACTGCCACCACCACCGCGCCCCTCCAAGAGAAAGCCTGAACACCTCCATCACCTTGACCGGGACCGGGATTATGACTATGAGTACGACCGTGAACGTGAACGGGAAAGGGAAAGAGAAAGGGAAAAGGAGCGGGAACGTGATCGCAACCACCACCACCGTTCAGAGTCATCTTCAAAGCGCTCCTCTGAACCACCCACTACTACCACCAGCAGCAAGCCAGCAGCCGCAGATAAAAAGCACAAGGGGAGTGTGTTTTCTCGCATTAGCTTTCCCGAAGAAGAAGCTGCCGCCGCCGCCGCCGCGGCCAAGAAACGCAAGATCTCGACATCTTCTTCTTCGGAAGCTGTAGTGAGTGGTGCCCCTGGCCATCAGAAGCTACCGACTAATACAAATGGGTATTATGACGATTACAAGTCGTCGTCTTCTCATTCTGCCAAGGCATTGAAGACGGCGGCTAGCGGGGGTGTGGACTACGAGTCTAGTGATGATGACAGACATTTCAAAAGAAAACCGTCCAGATACGAACCTTCTCCTCCACCGCCTCCAGCTGACTGGGACGATGAGCCTCGTCTACGACGCAAGCATAATAGATAAGATAGTTTTGGGTTGATGACTTGACTCTTGAGTGAGGCACAGATTTTGGATCGGAGGTTAAGGTTAATTGATCAATTGTACCATGAATAATAATGATAATAACAATAATATATGCTTCCACACGACCCAGCGGACTAGCAACGTCTGTGCTCCCTTTTTTTTTTAAAAATTATAATTATAATTAATACTAATATGACAAAAATCTTTCTGAATTTCATTTTTCTCTTTTTCTCTGTTATCGAGTAGCCTGTATACCGTTTATTATTATTATTTTTTGAATTAGCCGTACCGTTTAGTTAAACAAGAAAAGTTTTAGCCTTTGGGGGTTGGAGCTTGTGCAATATTAGTTATTAGTTGTATTGTATAAATAATTAATTGTAAAAAAAAGTAGTTAAATAAAATAATTTTTTATGAAGGTAATTATTTAAATATTTGATTAAATTTATTGTAAAAATTTCTATATTGAGTATAAAATTAATTTTTATAATTCAAATTTTAAAAAATTATTTTTCTTTTACATGTAGAGTGATTTTATTAAATTAATTTTTAAAAAATTTATCAAATATTAAAATTATTTTAACTTTTTAAAATCACTTATAAATCATTCAAAAGTTATCATCGAAGTCCACCCATTTAAACTCTGTTTGCCCACGCACGTCGACACCACATCAAGCATGGCCCATAGGCGCCTCAACGGAAAAGGTACCTATTTACATAGATCTATTAGATTTAATATTATCATAAAATTTTCCTTAAATAAATTCTTAAAATTATATTTTCCTATTAAAAACAACAACCAGAAAGCCCATAAATTTTATTTAAAAGGTTATATTTAATTTAATAAAATTTTATTTCTACGTTAAAATTCGTAAATAGACATCCTAAATACAATATTCTAAATTCAAATTTCTTAATAAAAACTTTCAAGCTAATTTCTACAAAAAAAAAAATGTTATATTATATTTCCATTTGATTATGACTGAACAGAGTATTAAAGAATTAATGTAGTTCATTTGTAAATGTAAACCAAAAAAAAAAAATGAATACATGAGATTCATCTAATGATCCAAATATGTATAATAATCTTGTAGATATTTTTTAAGAAATAACCAATTTTGCATATGAGAATGTAATCCAAATGATTGTTTTTTCAACGGTTCAAATCCAATGAATTTTACTTAATCCAACTCCAATCCATCTTATATAAGATTTTATATTTTGAATTAAATCACTTATTGAAATTCAATATAATCCAAATCAATAAAAAAGCCAAATCCAATTCAAACCCAATCAAAAAAATTTATAAATAAAAATCATTAATTACTCTTCAGAGTTCTAATTAATTTATATTTTGAATTAAATCACTTATTGAAATTCAATATAATCCAAATCAATAAAAAAGCCAAATCCAATTCAAACCCAATCAAAAAAATTTATAAATAAAAATCATTAATTACTCTTCAGAGTTCTAATTAATAAATTAAAAAAATCGACCCCTTTAATGTTTCATAATTCATGAATTTTATTATCATATATATGCATCAATTCTCCACAAAAGCAAAAGAAGGTGGCTACTTTGAGATTTGATTATTGAAAGCAAACACTAGTTGGATCTTGCAATTTGCTTACTATTATTATTGTGTATTAATAGTTATACAAAATTAGGTTTTATTTTGAGAAAGTTAAATATAAAAGTGACTTAGGTTGCGTTTGTTTTTTTATCTGAAATATGAATATGTCTGAATTTAGCTGAAATCTGAATAGGTCTGAATGAAAATATCTGAATAACATGTTTGTTTTTTCTTTTTCAACATCTGAACAGGAAAGTCTAAATGTTAGTAGTTTAACATAAATATCCTTTTAAGTGGTATATATATTTATTCTTCACAATTTATAGTTTTCACAAGTTGATTTGTTTAATAGCATTTAAAAAAATACTTTCATTGTTGATCTTAATTTAATTTTGTAATAAAAAATGTAATTATAACATCAACATTTATTATAAAGTCAATATTTTTGCTTTAATTTTGATTAATCATAATGGACATAATTTGATTTGTTCAATATTTTAGTTTAGTTAATGTTACCATGTGAATAAAAATTTTAAGAAATTAAAGAAAAAATAACTTCAAGGATAATGTAAAAAATTAGGTTTATACATAATATTAGAAATACATGAATTATTAAGGGTATTTTTGAGATTTAAAATTAAAATTTTTCATTTAGATTTCAGACTTAAGATAAAAGTAGATTTTTTCTACTTTTTCTGTTCAGATAAAATTGTCTGATAATAAGTGATAAGTTAAAAAAACAAACAACCTATAATAAGTAAATGTCTGAAAAAAAGTTAGATTCAGACTTCAGACCAAAAAACAAACAGCACCTTAGTAATATGTAGCTTTTATTTAAAAAAAAAAAGAAAATAAAATTTGACTTTCCATTTTGCAATCTAATTTAATCCAGTCAAAAGGTCCATCTAATAAAAATTAGATTGGTTTGGATTGGATCAGATCTTGAACCCCCTAATTTTAGCACATAATGTTGATTTTTCATGTGATGAAGCAAGAAGAAAAAGTTTTGAACTCCATATTTTTTGTATAATTATAATTAAAAATATTATACTTTAACAATAAATAAACAAAAGCCTAATTTATAGTTTCGCCTAAGGCTTGAAGTAATGTAGACATGACCTTCCAATCCTCCATCCATAGAGTACATTGAATATACAGAAATGATTATAACAAAGTTTTTATTATTCATATTAACAACTATTTTAAGAGGAATAATTTTATGTAGTGCTAATGATTTAATAACTATCTTTATAGTTACAGAATGCTTTAATTTATGTTCATACTTATTATCTGAATACACCAAAAAAAATATATGTTCTAATGAGACTACTATGAAATATTTATTTATGGGTGGGGCAAGCTCTTCTATTATGGGTCATGGTTTCTCTTGAAGACAAAAGTTCTAATGAAAGAGATATAACTAAAAAATGTAGGCATTAATAAGTTCAATGCCAAAATTATTATGGATTAAATTATAAAAAAATTCTTAAGTGAAAATATATATCTTTGTTAACAACGTGGATACCATTTGAAAATGATTAGCTCATATAGAATCGACCTTTTGGTTGATCCAGCAACATTTTTAGATTACAGTGTAATATAAGCCAGTTACATATCAGATATTAGTATACTATTTCCAATGTGTACAAGTTTTCTGTTAATAGGGCTTAAGGTGTATCTATAATTTTTGTTACAAGTTGCGGGGAAAAAATTTGTTAACAAGAACAAAGAATTAGTTATTGAAAATTGAAAATTTCAACTGAAGCTGGGGGTTTTCAAATACATCGAAGAATGTCAAAATATTTGGGATTGGTTAAAATTTATCATGTTGTAAATGTAAAACTTGTGAGTTTTACAATTAACATGAATTTTCTAAAGATGTCTTTCACAAATTTTTAAACTCGATGATCCAATTTTTGATAAAAATTATTATAAATTAGTCTTTAAATTTCAATGTTTGACACTCAAGCTAAATTTATGTCATGGCTTTATATAATTTTTCTTAATAGAAAAGTGTAGGTTTCAGTGCTACCCGCACATATATACGTCGTCTTAGTTAACTTCATTATTTTTAAATTATAATTATTTTAGTACATAAAGCACTACAATTGGGATCCAGCTATTCACTCTTAAATGTTTGATTTATTTGAATAACTTTAATCACGCATGATTTATCGAAGGAAGACATTTGAAAAAAGGAAAAAAGCTTTCACTTTTTATCTATAGACTCTTAAATGTTTCATGATCTTATAAAATCTTTCTAAATGTAAAATCATACATACAAGTTAAAGATCAAAATATTGCAGGAAGTTAAATAAGTCATATGTTTGTAGTTGTCAACTCTTTAAACTCGTTCTAAAAAAACAGGGTTTCGCGTAATAAGTTTTCGATATTCAGCAATTTTTATTAAAAAATAATCGTAAAAATCCAAACATTTATTTATCCAACCGTAGGGTAAATTAGCTACTACTCCTCCGATACAAAAATAATTATGCATCATTTTCATACCAGTGGTAGCTTTAAACAGATTATATATTAATTCTCTTTCTCTGAAAATATAGAAGAAAGAAGTCTGTGCACCAATATATGCCATAAAAGGGCCAAGCCATAACAGATGGGAAGCTATACGACTCAACCCCAACATAATTACTCTGATATAGCTGGCCCTTTTAGAAATGCGAATATTACTTATTTGTTCTGGCCTATTTACAGTTATTGCTTCTGTGTACATAGTAGCTAAATAATCCCAACGGATTACATAAGGTAGATATTATATAATTGTTTGGTTTTTTGTAATTTTTTTCATCCCTCTGTGTAAACAACGCAATATTAGTTCACAGTCAATAACATCTTCACCCTCTAGAGTAATGATGAGACAAAAAACATCATGCATTGACGGGCGGTGAGGTTCCATATTGACTATCACAAATTCTTTTTCTATATATAGTATACTTATAGGTTTTTCCTTGATTCATTCTTACATGAATTGTTGAAAACAAAAAGTTCATCAACAGTCAAAATCAAATAATTTGAAATTGTTTTTCAAATTTCAAATTAATGATTTTTTGACTCCCGGATATTCAACTTACTAATTAATTCTTTATAGCGTACTTTACTTTTCTTTGACAAATAAGCTAGTAGATGTTGGCATTTTTTTTAAATTTTACGTAGACCCCTTTGAGATAAATAATCTTTTCTATGCAATTCTAAATGTGAAGTAAGTTTCCGGATCTCTTAGTGAAACGAAATACTTGAAATTCACTCGATCCGCTGTTTTTTCTTTTTCCTCTTAAACCCTAACTTAGATAAATGTATTTTTTAGCATAAAATGAATCCCCTCGCCTTCCCTTTTTATGATGAATTTTATTGATCAATAATAATAATTCCGGTTACTTCAATTTGATATACACAATAATCTTAAGTTCGTTATGAACTTGCTAGAAAATCAATATCAATAATCAATCCAATTTTCAATTTGATTAGGGATCCAAAAGGGTGGTATATTTCGGCAAAAGAGAAACATTTGGACCTAAAAAAGGAGTTTCTTGATTCATTTATGGATCTAATTAATATATTCACCATTAACTTGGTATCTTGTATCATACTGGAATTGAAGAGAAGACATGTATACATATCTTTGTTTTCATAGCCCAAAATAGGGACATGATAGATAGGAAAAGTATACTATTAACGAATTTTCAAGCGTGGATACAAATGTACCCTTGTCTTATCCATTAGACAATTCATTCCCATTCCTTATTATTATTATTATTATTATTATTATTGCATTTTTCTTTCCTATATCTTCTTCAGAAAGCATAAAAAATATTTGATATAATTGTAGGACTTTCATATTCAATTTGGCAATGCATTAAGTAAACTTTAATTAACGCATCACCGAGTCGAACCCACATTGTTACATTGGAAGACTAGGGGTTATAGTCAATGTCAATTCATACTTTTTAACGCCGCTAAATCAAAATCGGACATGAAACTTTGGGGTCATTTGGCTCTTTTATAGAAGAAGGCTATATTTCCAAAGAGAAGCCGGAAGCAAAATTACAAATGTCAACTCATAACATCTATGTTAGCATTTTTTTTTTCTTAACGAATTTAAAACAATCTGCTTTCTAGATGATCCATCTAGAAGAGTGGGATTATAACAATACCAATCTTTCTAGCTACTTTGTTCTCTGTTTCTATTTGAGAGAATCCTTAGGAAAAGTTTTTTGTTTCCCTTGAGCTAAACTAAAAAAATGGAATATGAATATGTTGAATTATCTGGAATTATTGAGTGTAAAGCGTTAGTAGGTGGCCTTTTAAGTCCACCATCAAATCCCAGGGCTCAAACCCTGAACAGAAACTACCAAGCTAGAGCTTGCTAGGGGAAGAGAGAATTTTCGGTAGAGCGATGAAATGCGCAGAGATAAAAAAGAACACCCACGGCGAAAGCACTCTGTTGGGCTGACACTGACACTGAGAGACGAAAGCTAAGGGAGCCAATGAGATTAGATACCTCAATAGTCCTAGTCGTAAACGATGGATATTAGGCGCTATACGTATCAACCCGTGCAATGCTATAGTTAACGCATTAAATATCCTGCCTACGGAGTACGCTTGCAAGAATGAAACTCAAAGGAATTGGCGGGGGCCTGCACAAGTGGTGGAGCATGTGGTTTAATTCAATACAAAGCAAAGAACCTTACTAGGGCTTGACATGGCCACGAATCTTCTCGAAAGCGAGGGGTGCCTTCAAGAATGCAGACATAAGTGGCGCATGGTTGTTGTCAGTTCGACATGCCCACTCGGCAAGTGAGAACATTCACAATTCTACTAGAGTTAAATATATCACTACAAAGAGTAATGATAGATATTTTAAAATTTTTATCCTAAATTTCATTTTAAATGATATGTTATTTATTGAGTGGTTAATAATTCGTTACAATATCCAAGTGAATTAATTATATTATCCTCATCAACTAATTGATGAATGCCACATTATTTGGGGGTAGCTTTTTAAATAAAAAAATTAGGATATGTAGCACTACTCTACTGCAAAACATTGGTGCGATGTGTCATTGCCAATCTTCTATCTATCTCATCACTGATAATTAATTTGGGTATATATTTTTGATTTTGTCGCAACAACCCCAATTTCTATTACTTCTCCACATTTCTCTTTACTTCTCCACATTGGGTGCGTCGTAGCGCTAAGAAACTCAAACTTCTCCACAGTGGGTGCCTCATAGTGCTACAAAACTCACTAATTGGGACATGTTACAACTAATAATTAAATGGATCAAATGGGTATGATTTAGATTTGAAGCACATGATTTACACAATTCTGTTTATGTAATACAAAAAGGTAATACATTAGAATCTCAATAAATTAATAACGGTGGGATCGTGAAAAATTTATTAATTTAGCAAATATTAATATATCAATAAATTAATAATTTATTAATTTATAAAGATAATAACACATGCATAATAGGAATTTATATAAAATATAGAGAATGAATTGATACTGTAAAGGTGCATGATATGATTTTGATTTGATCTTAATTGAATGTATTAATCCTTTAATTGAATTGCATGGTTGAATCACAAGTTTACGATTATATGGTAACTCTTCAGAAAATATTTTTTGTAGGCAACATATAAAGTCAATCTCTCTCATATTTCTCTTAACATAACACATTAAATACAACAATGGCTTTGAGTGGAACTAATTTCAAGCGAGCAACATTATAAACTTATTTTCAAAAGCCCTGTAAACATTCATATTCATTTAGTTTCAAACTAGGTTATTATTAATTTATGTATTAACTAAGTGATATACATAAAAAAGATTTTTTTTTGAAAATTTATTATCTAATAAATTTATCTAATTATTAATTTAACCCGTTTCTCCAATTCGGGACCAATGAAAATTATTATTGAATTAAAATTATCAATTTATCAAATTTTAATTTAACAACTGTACTGTATATGTTAATTTTAAAAATGATTCTGGATCAAAGAAATCGTTCAACCTATGATGATTAGGCTTATTACAAATGGTGAGCTTTCGTCAGCCCATGACCGCCACTGTCAATATTCAGAACGCTTATCCGTCGCTTAGAAAACTCCATGACCAAAGAGAATGCCATGGAAATTATAAACTAAAGAGAATATCACGGCACATGAAATATCAAGTTATTTTGCAGCAAGCAACTGAAGAAAAGGAACTGAACTGTCAAATACAGATACAACTAGGCCACTTCAAATTACTGAAAGATCAAAATCATCTGTTTATTCAGACAATCATTTAGCATAAGCCAGGATGGACTCGATGAAACACCAAGTTCAAATACACGTTTCAACAAGTTTAACTCAACACCGGTGTTCAAACATCACCAAGAGAAGGCATCGAACAATTTATTCAAGCTGTCGTCAATGATTCAGCACTGTGGCAAAGAAACTATATCTTCTGATACAAGGGCAACAGAACTAGGATTTTAAGGCCGAGCATATGAAAATCTGAACTACCAATAGTCTATGAAACTGCATACGATGCTGCAAGCACACCCTGCAAAAACTACACAAAGAAACAAATATAATAAGCCTCACTAACAGTACAAAAGGCTTGTATAACAAACTGAACATGGAATTCGCCAACTGATATCACTCAATTATATTGTACACACAGTTAACTAAAGAAGGTGACCAAGGAACTAGTTTTACAAGCCTCTGTTTATTTTGTGAACTGAATACTCAAATCCCACATCTAAACCATAGTAATCAAGTTCACCACCCATGACTCTGCTTCCAGTATATTTTTGATCCTGTGTCCTCTCTAGAAAAAGACTGATTACTAAGACGTCAATCCACTGTCACCCAATATGAGCAAAATACTCTTCCTAATAAGTCATTAACAATAAATAATACAGTAAGCACAACAATGATACAAGTATATATCATCATCGAAGCAATGCTACAAGTTTTTTTTTTTTATTTTACAGTTATATCCCACAAAAAAAAAAAATCATTGTCATTGTTTCCAAATTATTAACAATCTTGTTTTAAAAAACCGCTTGAACGTTAACTAATCATTTTTCCAATGACTCTTACACCTAAATTTTCTGCAAACTTCATCCCAGCACCAGAATTCGTTAAACTTGACCTCTGCAACCAAATTTTTAAGTAATCGGATAGCAGGACACCAGAGCTTCCACAAAAGTTTAACTCTTAAAACTGAACACCCAAATTACTAAATGAATATAGGCAATGGCAATGTAGTAAAAATATTGAAAACTTACAAGCTATTTCAGTTTTGGCTGGGAATCATTCCGGTCTTTCGCGCGTAGGCGAAGATACCACCAGCATCAATAACGGGTCCCGCATCACCAATGGGCTTCAACTTATACTCCTTCCCAGTAGTGTGATTAATCAAACGGCTCTCAGCCATTTCAATAGTTACCACATCTCCCGTACTGCACTCCTCACAAAGCCTTGCCTCCGATTCCAAAGGATATATTTCCCCAGTCGCAACCGAATTCCTAAAGAATATCCTCGCGTAACTATCCGCAACCACCGTCGCACATCCCGCCGCACCCAGCGCCACCGGCGCGTGCTCACGCGACGACCCGCACCCGAAGTTATCGCCCGCGATTATGATCTTGTACTTTGTTTTTGTTTCGTTGTTGTCGATGAATCGCGTGGTGTAGGTCGCGGGGAGGCCGATTAAAGCGTAGCTGCCGAGTTTTTCGTATTCATCGGGATTGGACGGGACCAAGGTAAGGTACTCGGCGGGGATGATTTGATCGGTGTCGATGTTGTCGCCGACCACGTAGCAGAGGCCGTGAAAGGTCGTGGCTGCTTTGTTGGTGGCGCGTGAATCTGCTGAGGTGGCTTTAGGGATTATGGAAACGGCGCGTTGGAAAGTGATTGCGGCCCTTCGAGAGCCGGTAGTGAATTTCAGTGAGTGTGGGATGAGATTGAATAAGGGTTTGGTCCTCGGGATGGGTGAGGAAGTGAAAGTGGAATTTGCACCGAAAGCGATTGATGAAGCCGCCACCATTGTTAAGCCGCCGCTGAGTTCAGCTCAAGAGAAAAGCGTCTAATTTCTTTCTTTTTTCCTTTCTTTCTTCTTCTATTTATGATGAAGCGTCAGGTTCTCACTTATTTCTTAAATTTAGCTTGTGACCAGGGTTTGGTTTGGCCTTCTTCTTAAGTCGCGTGTTCCTCCTTTTGCTCATACGTTTATTGTATTTATTCATAAAAAAAAAAAAAATTAATCAATTTAATTTTAGTCTGTATAATAATATTAGATTTGAGTTCTTAATTTTCCATAAAGAATGGTTTCTGAAAATGATTTGTTTCAGCAATAAAATAATAATGCTAATTTAATACAACTATAGCAATTTGTATCCACAAAGACATGCAACTAACATGTTATAAATTTGTAAAAAGCATATATGATAACGAAAATTATTATGCAAGTTAATTTAAAAAATAAATAAATAAAAGGAGTACAGCAAGTGAAGAAATTGAGGCTGTAGTATTCCTACTTACTATTTTCCATTCACAAATCATAAAGCAAGATAATGGACTCTGATAGGGGCCCAAATTCTATTACACAGAAGCCCATGTCTTGGTAGGCTGTAACTCAAACGACGATGTTGCAATTGCATGCTACAATATAGGGCATACAATTACAAGACCACTACAGTGGACGGCCCGGATTTGGAAGCCTATTGTTACTCCATCTTTATAAGCTTGACGTCCCTCTACAAACCCTATAGCTCTCATTGTAAACGAAAACCCTAGCCACACAGATACTGCGCAGCTCAGCTCGGCTCAGAGCCAATGGGTACTCTCCCTTCATCTGTTTAATAATAAGACTCTCTTCGTTCTACTAGAAAATAATAGAGCAGTTTGCATTATGATTTGGGGGTTTTGAATTTTTCCTTCAGGTTTTGCTGTTAATGAGCTCTTTGTGTTTGTCGCTTGATCTGCGTGGTTGTACGCTTTCGTCTGTTAGATCATTTTATTGCAGTAATAAATGGACGAAGCCATTAACAAGTTTTGCTGGTGTTTTTTGAAATCCATTTTGCACTTACAATTTTTTTTTTATTTTACAAAGTGGATGCTTTCTGACTGAAAACATTTTACGTTGGAAGAATAATGCTCAAGTAGTCGTTGATGCAAAATTGGTATAATGCTGGGGTTGTACAATTTTTTAATGGGATTAATTTAAAACAGGGGCTTACAAGTACGTGTCGGAGCTATGGAGGAAGAAGCAATCAGATGTGATGAGGTTCTTGCAGAGGGTGAGGTGTTGGGAGTACCGCCAACATCCATCTATTGTTAGGGTCAACCGTCCCACTCGACCTGACAAGGCTCGACGCTTGGGTTACAAGGCCAAGCAGGTAATGATTGTCTTCGTCTTACCTGTATATATGTAGCTGGAATAATTTGGCTTAATGGAAAGTGGGTTTATTACTTTCATTTTGTTTAATTACAACTAGGGCCTTCGAAGATATTAAATTTGAGATGCTAGAAGTCAATTTTCAATTTTTAAGCACTGGGTTAGACAATTGGGCTCATTGTGGCCATGTATTCTTGCATTTAGTGCTGAGCTGTAAAAAATAAAATGACCTGCTTTATTCTTGCTGGTTAAGCGGCTCCTTGATGTGTTGATGATGGGTTGCTTCCTGAGACCAGCTACATGAAATCAACAGTCGATCATCTGACCAAGTGGATTCTTTTTTTTGAAATTTCACTGTTGTCTCGATCCGATACATTATGGCAATATTTTGTTCTTGTTTCTTCTCTTTTCTTTGTTCCACATGTATATATATTCACCGTTTGTTTTCTTGGTGCTTTGTTAAGTTATTCTTTGATTTATTGATCACTAGTCCACTTTTCTTTTTCATGTTCCAATCAAGGTACATGCGATCTCACTTCCATCTTTCTTGGTCTCTAACTGTGTCTGTTGCGTTTGCTACTGTTCAATAGTGTATAATTTTTTAGGATTTTCCATTTCCTCATTCTTCTCATTACCTGATGTCGTGGTTAACTAGTCTATGGTTAACCTTTTTTCATTTTTTTCAGGGTTATGTTGTTTATCGTGTGCGGGTAAGGCGTGGTGGTCGAAAGAGACCTGTTCCCAAGGGCATTGTGTATGGTAAACCCACAAAC
Organism: Murraya paniculata; assembly: GCA_030449075.1. NCBI lineage: Eukaryota > Viridiplantae > Streptophyta > Magnoliopsida > Sapindales > Rutaceae > Murraya > Murraya paniculata. The sequence continues at coordinate 1,482,442 of JAEVFN010000030.1, forward strand.
CAGGGTGTTACTCAACTGAAGTTTCAGCGCAGCAAGAGATCTGTTGCAGAGGAGCGTGCGGGTCGTAAGTTGGGAGGTCTTAGGGTTCTCAATTCTTACTGGATCAATGAGGTTTGCAGTCTAATCTTTATGTCCTTTTCCTTTAGACTTGTATCGTTAGTTTTGTTTGTAATGACTTTGTTTGAAACAGGACTCCACTTATAAGTACTTTGAGGTGATCTTGGTTGATCCTGCTCATAGTGCCATCCGTAATGACCCAAGAATTAATTGGTTATGCAATCCTGTCCACAAGCACAGGGAACTCCGTGGTCTCACTTCTGCAGGTAAGAAATACAGAGGTCTACGTGGAAAAGGACACTTGCACCACAAGGCTCGTCCTTCGCGCAGGGCTACCTGGAAGAGAAACAATACTCTTTCCCTCCGTCGCTACCGTTGATCATTGTTATGGTTTCGATGTTTTATCATCAGTTGAGGGATTTTGTCTGGAGGACATAGTAGTTGTCATTTTGAGTTTTTTAGAGATTGAAATACTATGGAACATATTTTACTTTGAAACCTTGCATTCTAAGTTAAGACATTTGTGTTTCTTCAGTCTACGGTCAATTATAAGAGCTTTAAGTGTTTCCTACTGTTTAAGATCTTGTTGAGCATTTGTTTCGTCATTGCTGTGATTTATCACCTCCTGAACTAGCAGATTTTAAGTTTTGGCTCAATTTTCAATTATGAGCTTGGCTTCGTGCACAACCAATTTTTTCTGCTGCCGTGACTGGGATTGCATTTTCTAGATTGCTTTCATTTCTAATCCGGCAAGTAATCCTTTGAGAATTTCTATGAACTTCTGAATGACCTGGCAATGACATGGATTGAATTTTATTAAAGCTACAAAATGTTAAATGTCGATGGAAATGCTTCATAACAAACATGTGCTCGCTTATTTTTTATTTTTATTTTTTTCAACTTTTTGGCTGCCAAAACCGTCAATACCCCATTAGAAGCTCAAAGCCACAAATTTAAGCAATTTTCTGAGGGTTCTCTTTAACACTTGATAGTTTCTTCCCACTAAATTTCCAACTAATGTCAAATTAAAATTGGCATGAATACCAGATTTTATTTTGGTGCCTCAGGACTTACACTAGCCATGGTTAATTCCCAAGGAAAAGTGTTTCAAGGGTTACTATATACAAAGCCACGGCCATTGCCATCCTTTTCAGGAAAGGATCCCAAAATGATTTGAGTAACTGTTTTGTTTTAGTCAGAAACTTAGATCCTTCCATCAATGAAGCTCTCTTTCAGATTCTGCAATGCATGTCGGATTGATTCCTCATCTTGGTTGGAGTATTTTAAGCATATTAGCCGTTGAGCCGCATGGTAAATCATCTGAATTTGTTTATACTGCAGGCAGTTTTTTTCCATTCGCTTTACTTCCTGTGCATGAACAATAATAGAGATTAGACTACCACACTGATAAGCTCAATAGCAGGGACAACTAGGTTTCTGCACTCCGTAGTTTGAATGTTCTGACGCATGAATCCAAAAATAGAAGTTTGTTTGTTCGACTTGTGATTTACTCTTCCAGCGCATGTATAACATTTGGATTTCATTGTCTTTTAAATCGCAAAGCGTTGGTCAGCATTTATAAAATGAGAGAGAACAAAGAGCACAAATTGCAGTCGCGTGAAAAATTAAAAGCTTAGGTATTTGCTCAACAGAAATTGTTACCTTCTCAGTAATACTTGACGTTATGCTTCGGGCTTTCTCAATCACTGGGCTTGGTAATCCTGCTACTTCGGCTAACAGAAGGCCATAGTGTGGGACGTGTCTTGGGCCATCCCTGAGTTGAAACTGGATTAAGTTAAATCAGTATCAGTGAGTGGAAACAGCCAAAATATAAGAATAGAGTGAGAACACCAAGGAAATGCTACCTTGAAATCTAAACGGTTGCTTCTTATAACAACGTGGAAATGAAGAATTTTCACATTTGGATAGATGGTTGCCAACTCTGATAGGTTCTCCATATGTGAGGCAAATATAGTATACCTGAGAATTACGGCAGATATATTAATCCTTGGAAATAAAGTTTGTCAGTTTGAGGAACCTTCAAGGATGAAACAGAACAACAGTTAAAAATCTGACATATTGGATGGGAATCAATAAGTGTGTGCCTAGTTTTCCATCCACAAGAAAATAAACTTCAAAGCATCTCCGGCTTCAAACCAGTGTTATGGCTAACATGCAAATGAATGGACCACAACTTTGCAGTTAGCTTACATTCTATAATTCTACACATTGAAGGAAAGGCTGCCCCAAGAGCGAGCATGCAGTTACTCACGCGCATATATCATGAATTATTCTGTGAAATCTAACAAATATATGGCATGTTCAAAATTCATTTATAAGGAATAAAAGAAAGCAGAGCCCACGATAACATGGACAATATTTTAGTTGTCTCTAGCAGATTTATATGCTTTTCAACTTTTGCAACAGATCAAAGATATGTAATGGGAAAGTCAGAAAAGTGATTACGCTTTGAGTGATAAGAGATGCTCACAGCAGCTCCATGCAATTGCAAATCCATCAGAGGAAGAAGTAGCCCTTCCAAGTTCATCCATGACAATTAGACTCCTATGCAATGAAAAATATTTTTTAGAACTCTTGCATATTGCAAGCAAATCAGGCCATCCTTTAGTATTTTACCTTTCAGACACATTCTGCATAACAAAAGCTGTTTCTTTCATCTCTGTCATGAACTGTAGCACAAGTGATTCATTAAACAACTAATCTTTTCAGTCAAATCTATAACATAAATTGATTGTGCATTGACTGCAAGGCAGGAAAATTGTTTTTTCATGCTTATACAGACTTCGTAAATCTAATAATGAAACCAACACCATCAAAACTTCTAAAAAGCAGTTAAACAAATTCAAGGAAACTAAAAAGAAGTCTCTCGAACAGGAAAAAAAATGTTTTCCATTAATTTTGGTTAGGTCAAGGTGATATATAAGAGAACAGAATCAAGAGTTTGCAGTAGTGGAGTTCGGAATCACACCGTGCTAGAGTTTGATTCAAGATTATCCACAGTACCCATCCTTGTAAATATGCGATCAACAACCCTTATCGTCGAGAAGTGAGCTGGAACATAACATCCAATCTGTGCAAGAATAACTATGAGACAGACTTGTTGAAGATAAGTGCTCTTTCCGCTCCTGTGGGAAACAATAGATAGTATGAAACAGAAGGAACATCCAGTCCTAAATCAGAATATTCTTTAGCCAGATATGAAAAAAAAAAAAATCTAGATGGAAGGTAAAATTTACAAAAAAGGGGGCAAAAAAAACACGACGCATCAGATGACTTCAACTCCATGCCAGGAATACATTCATACATGTTTGGACCTGTGACGATCACCATGTTTGCTGCTCCTGAAATAAAGATATTGTTGGGCTGCAAAAGAAACAATCAATCAGCAATTAAGAGCTCCCTAGAATTTCAAGAAAAATCAAATGAAGAAAAATTTGTAAACTATTCCTCTGCTACAAATAACCTCAATAAAAAATTACATAAACGTTAAATTAACGTACAATGAAGTCATTATGTATGCTTTCTAGGATAGGGTGTCTTCCACCATCAATTGCAAGTGGGCCATTCTCTGTGTGACATGATCAAGCATTCACTACTCTCAACTCTGAAGGGCAGAAAAAGAGATGCAAAAGAGAAAGTTGCTAACCCGTAAAATGTGGTCTAGTATATCTGTCGACAGGCTTAGTTGATATTGTATGGGCAAATGAATTAACGATCATATCCAAGAGACACAGGACCTCCGCAAGCAGTGTGAGCACTGAGACGTCCTCCCTTATGGCATCTACCAATGCTGCATGTAGATAACAATTTTAATGCAAGTACCCACTGAATTATCACAATATTCTGAAGAAAACAAATTACAAAATGCCATAAGAATATACAGTCAAAAACTTTAACAGAAGGCAAATACGTTTGGAGGATATGCTATTACATAGCTGCAAAGGCATGCAAAGAATTTGTTATGTCAAATGCATGGTATCAGAGAACAATGCACGAAGACATTAGTCACATCTCGTCATCCTCTCATTAACCATTACTGAAATAACCCATTTATCCATATCAACTCAACTAAAACAGAACACGAAGAACAAATACAGCAGCCAAGTGTCGTAGTTGGCCATTCTCCCCGACATTAATTAGAACATCATCTAGCAACTGAAAATCCAAATGGAAAAAATGATAAATTTCCTTGATTTCCTTTGTATATTCATCTTGCATGTAAAAGTCTGTTGCTTAACAGAACAAGCCCCATGCATCAGGTGGCAAGAGCTTGTGAAGAAATTAAGCACTTTGCTGAATAAAAAGCAAAAATTCCAGCAGTTATGAACGGAAGTATTTAAGAATTCATGAATTTGCAAGGGTAAATTTCAGTTGCTCCCTAGTATATTAACTATTCTCAAAATATCCCATAAATTATTGTAAATCTCAACTCTAATTATCATTTAGAAACAAAATATTTTTCATCACCACCGCATTAATTTGTCCTTCTCTTTTGAACAATGATTAGGGGTAAGTTGAGATTTATAATAGTTTGAGGGTATTTTGTGGATAATCAATGTATTAAGAAAGTAAACTGAAATTTGCCCTATTGTAATGAACTTAGTAAGTCTATCACAACCTTCCAGGCAAATTTCTGTTCGTATATAGCACTCGCCAGCTGCAGACTTATTTCTGACATTCAGCTGCAAATTTCATGCAACAAAGCAAAAGATATGAAGATATATTTGAGATGGAAATAATAATTTACTGCCCAAGCAATACATACATGAGATAACATACTGATATTAACGCAAATAAAACTACATCGCCTCACAATCACATGTAGAATGCCAGGTGTTGCTATAGATTCTCATTATAGTCCACCTTGACTTTCAGTAAATAAAAAGCTAACATTAATCAACACATCAGAAACTTTCATAAAAGAACCACTTTTGAACACTATCAAATCACATAAAGCAAGAAGTTAAGAACATGCTGCATTTTGACTTGGTCTGCTAGGATTGTTATTATTTTCCCAATACATGTTCTTCCCCAGCTGTGTCATGATTGCAACCAATATTTATTTCCGGCACTTACAGCCAAAATTGATGTCCCTATCAAACTCACCGATAGTTACAAACCCCTGAGCATACCTCTTACTTAAAATGAGATATATGCAAACTTAATTCACATGTAGTGCAATCATCCACCACTTTATTACACTGATTAAAAATGCAGTTTCAAATAAGATCATCAATCAATGCTTCATGGATATGTACTTGTTCAAATGCTGTTAATACTTACAGAAGCGAGTTCCAGAGTTGAGCAATGTATGTTGTTTCCATGTTTCACAACCTAATTAATGACGTAAAAAATATAAAAAAAAAAATCAGAAATAATTAATGAGGAGATATCCATACATTTGGAGTAGATGTTGAAGGCTTTTATTTGTAACCTGAATGAACTTGCTAGGAAGCTTTCCTTGAATGTCTTTATGTGGAATGCTTAAGTAAAAGCCTTGCCTATTGTTGAAAGGGAGCTTCAAATTTGGCAGCTTGAGCTCTTCACGATACTTGTTTGCAAGATTATGTATAGCTGTAATTTTAATTTGGATTAGCTTTTAGATTGGTGTATACCACATCAAAAGGGAAAGTAGATGACAAAAGTGGGACACAAATAAAAAAGGCAAAAAAAAAAAGGGAAGAGAGAAAAAGAGAAAAGGGGACAAAATTTGATTACATTAGCTTGTTAACAAACCTTCACTGGTATCACAAAATGATCTCCGAGCAATATCCAGAAGACCATCAATTCCAGCCTTAATAGCAAAACACTGCTGTGTGCGAGCAACAAATGGAACCCGTGCATGAAGCACGTCTTCATCAATTACCTCTCCAATTCTACATAAAGAAAAAGAAAACAAAAAGTAGATATTTTTCACAAACAAGCCAAGTTAATTATTGTCAGCCAAGTCATGATAGCACATAAATGGTAGTATTCATAAAACAACGTAAAACTACAAATGAGAAAAGAGCTTAAAATTATAGCATAAACTAATGACACACTGGTATTTATAATATTGTAGACTCCTAATCTCAACAGAATGAAGATGCAAAACTTCTGCAGTATCAGACAGAACAATTATCACGATCACCACTACCATAATTATCATGTAAAGTTGGTTGAACTGCTTACGTTTGAGGACACATCTTTTTCCCTTAATGCCTTCTATTTAAGGTTGTATCTTCTCAGAATTTCATTAGTTTTAACAGATGCAAGAAGCAACTTTAATAAACCATGCCTATCATTGTCCTGACTGGCCAACAATTTTAAAACAAACTTCATATTCAATTGGACTAATGATGCAACAGAAAAGGGCTTCATAATCTCAACGTCAAAGTGATATTTGGATGAAATAAATACAACGTTGACTAAGGATATAATCTACCTGTTTTCTACTAAAAATTAACAAAGACTTAAAAAAGGTAGACTTAAACAAAGTAATGTCAGAAAGACACAGGATATGTTTTTAAGTAATTGATAAAGCAGAGGGAAGAATCTCTGGCATGAAAGACAAGCTTTTGGGAAAAAGACAAGCTAAAGGCATTAGTCTTTATTGCAATAAATGTAAGAGATATTGCAAATATTTTACATGTTAGCAACATATGCAGACAGAGAAGCAGCATACAGTGACGTGAACGGGAGAATGACTTGCAACATACCTCTTTCTAATGGAAGCATACTTCTCATTTTCACATACTGACTTGTATATGTTTGCAAGAAGAAAACTTTGTGCATCCTTAAGCACCTAGGTTATGAAAATCATGGCATGCAGATGTGTTTGAGTTGGGTTAGAATCACTAAGTACATGGGAAAGCAAATAAACTGACCTTTGCAAGTAAAGGCAAGGCATCCAAAGCTGTTTTAAGTAGAATAATGCTTGAAATCAATGTTTGGCTCTTTTTAGCATTATCAACATCCAAGACCTTACTTGTAACTTTCTTCGGTTTGAAGCAGAAGTGACAAAGTACCCTATCTGAGAGAGTTTATAAGTTTACATTCAGATAAAAGAAGCAAAAGATGTCCAGAAGAAATGAACAGGGAATCTAGCATTTCTTTAGTTATTTCTTTCTTTCATTTCTGCTTACCAGTCTCTTTCGGAAACTTACGCAGGACCTGAGAAAGCCCAAAGAACAGTTGTTCATTGCTCATCAGCTCGTCCTGGAATCAAATATTAAGAAGGACATGTTACGGCTTTAAAACGCGTTAAATCAGAAACTAAATTTAAATAATCAATTGTGCAGCAACTAGAAAGTTAACAAAAATTAAAATGATTACTTCATTCAAGAATTTAAGCAGATATATGCTACTTAATTGTTTTAATCCTGGAATTTTACATCCAGCTGGTTAAGAAATTCAACCTAAGCTATCAGCACCATAATGCCTATGGTTCTGGTCTGATAACAATAACAAACTTTCAGAATGATGAGGATCAACTCATATTGCTTGTGTTTCTATAGTACGCGCATGTGGTTAGCAGCATCTTTTCTAGAGTCTTCCCCCCCTCCACAATGGAACCAAAAAAGTTAAAAAGAGCAGGAAAATGACCTAACTAAATTAAGCAAAACTAATTCAATAAAAATGTGACTGTTCAATCAAACCAGCACAGAATAAGGGCAACATTTCATTCAAACAGATATACTTCTTTCATAAGTTGATGGTGCATAATGAGCAAGGAAGAGTAGCAACTGTACAGTAACATATACATTAAAGGACAACAGAGAATGGTTTAAGACTAAAGTTGTCTTAAACAGACAGATTATTTATTGTAGCTCCACTAGATTAGTCAGAAAAACTACACAAGCTAAACTAACCAGGCAGTCCAGACGGATGTTGATTGTTTCGATATCTTTTAAAGGCTGTAACAGATTGGCACGAAGTAGTTTTGTTCTGAAGAAGAAATATCATAGAGCACTCGTTAATAATTTTTATCTACAAAAGTTGCAAAGAGAGGGAAAGAAAAAAGAAAAAGGAAGGCGGGAAAACTTTCACTTGTTATGCAATTATCTGCATCTGCTCCCACAGACCAAAAAACAGTTAATTTGTATGTTTCTGTGTCTGTCTTTGTGTGCTTATGCACATATGTATAACATGGTGAGGTGTTATTTACACAGAAAAAATAAAAAATTGAATTGATATTTGCAGAAATCAAAAAAGGAAATATTTGAAACAGCTACCAATTTGGCAAGGTCCATCAGCGAACTTATCAACTGGCTACATACCCTCCGATAGTTTTAGTTGTCTTGAGCATATGGAACAGACTTCTTTTCTTATTGCTTGTGCCCCAGAGGGCAGAATGCAGTGGCTCAATGATTTCCAAATTCCGGACACTGCCATAAAACCCAACTGTTAAATTACCAAAAAAGCAGAAAGGAAAATCAAACTTCAGCTCAGATTTCTAGTAGAAGTTATCCTGGTGAAATATCAGTTTTCTCTATACTAAATTATCAACATAAATCCGATTTGCATAATATATGCTGTACTAAATAAAGCCTTCTAGAAGGGAAAGCAAGCGTACCTAGTAGCATCAATATTCATGTGGTCAAATGATCCATTAAAAGTAACCTGAGAAAGTGAGATGCAAACAACGGCAAAGGATCGCATCCTTCCCAAAACAGAGGAAAATCAACCAAAGACACAAGAGAATAAAAGTCCTTCACGGAAGGTTATCTGGCATCATATATCTGTGCCATTCATTTAAAGAAAAATCTGCATAACTACTATTATATGTTAAGATTAAAAATTCTCAAGAGAGGCATGCTAAACTTGTACATCTTAAAGAAAACTCTCAATGCACTCATAGAAATACACTTGAAGAAAATCCTTAAGAGTAATATCTTATAATTAGAATAACCCATTAATGTAAGTAAAGAGACACATAACATAACAAGTGGTAGGTATAGAAGAAGCTTTTCTGATAAAGATTCATTCTTTGAGAGACTCGTAATATATTTTGCCAAATATTCAGCACAAGTGCTTTCTGTCAGATTACTTTTTCTCAAAAATGAACCATTGTAGCTAAATACTGACAAGAGATGTTTCCACTTGCAGAAAAAAGTTACCAAGAGCATTAAAAGAAACTTCTCATAGTCAACAACAAATTTTATAAAACACATACCGACAAAGAGTGGTTTGTGACAATGACCCCTTTCTCTGCTTCTATCCTGTGAATGAAATTGGAACTTTTCAAAAGCAGAAAGGTGAAAGCGGTCCGCCGAATAAGATTTGCACAAGACAGTTGCTAAAACTGCAATATTACAAGATAACTCAAAGCAATGACATTATTTGAGGTCGTCCTTGGATGCAAACCAAATTTTTCCGTGTGTGCATTATAGCTGCACACACTGCAACATCACATGTTCACATTGCACATGTAGAAGAGTTCGAATGTGCAGATTTGGACATTAGGGTATTATACTTTAAGATGAACATTAACACCTTTACACCTTCAAGAGGGAGTTATGGATTTGGAACAAAAACACAATTTTTTTTTAAATATGTAAAAATAAAGTTCTGATACCACTTTATAATAGCTGCAGCTGCAGCCAGACAGAGATAATACTGCTTGTAATATGTATCCAAACTAAGCGCAGAGGGCTCCTTGGCTGCTAAATTTTTAATCATCACAGCACCCTGGAAGATTAAGCACAATAACATTTTCATCAAAGAGATACAACTGTTGGCACCCACGGTCTAAAGCACCTGTCAAGAATGAGTAGTATAACCTTGGTATCATCAAAGCAACCACGAGCCATAACTACCTGCTTGAATCAATGGATGGTATTAGTCATTAAACATGTAAATATGTACTCACATTATTGTACATTTTTCCTCCATCATGTAAACACAGAGACAGGCATGCAATTACATGTGTTGAGAGAGATAAGAGCTACAAATTTAATTCTGAAGGGTCATCACCTTTCTGACTGAAGGATAAAATCGATCTATCAGTTCAGATACTCCAACCATACCATCAGGTGCCAGTTTGTTTGGAGAAACAATGATGACCGTGGGATCATAGAAGTGCAGTAAAGTTTTTGTGTTCTGATATGAGCTGCTGGTTTCAATATACTGAGAAAGATGCAGTGCAGCAGACCTCAAGTCTAAAGCAGCCACCCCAACCTGTTCAGAAAATTGGTCTTACACTCAAGCATTATGTACTTCAGTAGAAATCTAACTATCCGGGAGATTTATTGAGAAACGTTAACTACTAAGTAAAGGTATTTCATGATGATACAAAAATTGGAATAAAGATAATTATTCATAGATTTGGAATTTCAAAGAGCACATTCCAAGTTTTTTAGATGATTAAAATCCACCTCAAGCAATAGAAACAAATGTTAATCAATTCTTCAAACTTTTAGCCTGAATCACTATCAGTTGTAGCACGGTATTGGAATAAGGAACAGATTTTACCGTGCAGTACGTAGCAACTTAGGTGCTTGGAAAGTTGGCATTATAGTAGGTTTATATACAATACTATCAGAAATGTAAGCTAGTTAAGGAAAAAAGATCTCCTCTTTCCAGGTGGATATTAAGTTTTAATTTTTAGTAATAACTAATAAATCCATATGATACAATTTTATTTCAAAACCTCTGCTAGGAATTAGAAGAAGACTGGATCCATAAACTTGGCTTTTGGAATGGACATAATGAAATAACCTAGAATATTCTTGCTATTCAAATTGACAGCATTATTGATCGTTTTTAATTATAAAATTTATATTCTGAAATTTAATTTCTATTGTTTAGGTTTCTGTCAATAAACCCTAAATACATTAGAAAGTTGACAACCATATACGGTATAGAAACCACCTTCATCCTCGCAAGATGTTCGTTAATTTTCCATTTAAGAATCTCAAAAATTAACACGTGGCTGTCGCTTCAAACTTAAAATAGCCGATTAAATTCGAAACACGACCGAAGATTTTACTCTCAATCACTGCAAGAATTTATCGATCTTCTTATTTTGTAATCTTTAACCAAATTAGAACACTATAGATGGATAAACAAGCCCTAGAATTTGAAAAAGAAAATAAAAATAAACATTAGAGATCATATAGAAATAAAATCACATGCAATCATTTTAGCAAAATATCTTTAAAAAAATAAAAACTTAACTAAATATAAGAGCAGCGAGAAATATAACAGAATAACAACACTGATTTCATTTTTTGATGTGAAATTAGAACTAGAGACTGAATTAAGCGACGCAAGACTGAATCAGATCGTGGTAGAGATTAATTTGAACAAAGGATTCTGTGTTATTCGCGTCTAATGAAAAAGCAAAACGCAAACAAAATTTTATTTTGCTCTAGTGCATTTTCTCGAGGGCAAACGGAGAGTACCTCTTTAGCTCGGTTCTGGATGAGACCAGTCACGAAGCTCGATTGCTCTCCTGCGTCGTCTTCCATCTTGCTCCCACGATAGAGGGCAAAATAAAAGATTCAAGTCATGCAAATGCGCGGCAATTCGCGGCTTATTTATAGAAGTGAATATGGCTAGTGCCGTTGCTAAGTGGAACAGCGGGCGTAGGTTACTTAAAACGCGCACCAAGGATTCGCTTAAAATTTAGAAACGCGGGAAGCCGGGCTAACCGCTAAGTCGCTAACGGTCTAAACAGGTAATTTGAAAAAAAGAATTCTTAAATTGGAGATATCGTGATATGATTGAAAATTTTGAAATATAGTATAGATTTATCTCACAAAGAATCTGAATATCATACTTGTTTTAATAATCCTTGTGAGTTATGGATATCTCCTTTCTTAACTCTAATGTGAATAAAAATTTCTTATTAAAAATTTTAGTAAAAATTTTGCTTCCATTCTCCATCATATTAAAAATTTCATGTCCATTTTTCATTTTATTTCCCACTCCATTAAAAATTTCACTTCTATTTCTCATTCCACTTCTCAATAAATTTAATAGGATGAAAATGGAGATTCTCCATTTGGAGAGTGATTTCTTCATCTACCTCTTTCTCTATTTACTTATTTTATAATAGATATGAATACATAATTTCAGTAAATTAAAAATTAGAAATTTAAATAAAATCATCACTATATTACAAAGTATTTAAATTATTTATAAAACATTTAAAAATTTGAAACAATATCTTAAAATGATATCGAAACTAAAAAATATTTGAATATAGTAGCACCTTAAAAGAGAAAAAAAATAAAAATATTTTAGAATTAAATAAGAATTATATTGTATGGTTTTCTTTTAGTTATAATTTATTTATATAGGTAAAAAAAATTATTAACTGATATTGTAAAAGGTAAAACAAAAATTATTAAATTAAAATTAAAAAATATTTATATATAATGAGAATTCGGATGGAGTGGGAGAAAAATACAAAACCAAATCCCAATCCATTAAAAATTTAGAGTTTATTTTTTTTTTCATTCCCCAAAGATTATTCAAAATTCACCTCATTTTATGCGAGGTCTCATGAAACCCCAAGTCCGTGGAGAATTTTGTCATTCTTAAGTGAAATCGTAAAAGTTCGAACCTCCCACTAACCATAATTTAGAAAATCAATAATCACACCTATAGAGTTTAAAATAAATCAAATCCGTGAGATCACAGCCGGCAACACATTCAGATTTGCGCTTGTATAGTACTATGCTATATCAGCACAGGAAGCCATGAAGGGAAACAAAAGAAGTGAATGAAAACTGAAGATTGGTGGGGACGGAAGATCCAGAAAATTGTAAACTAGCAAGTGACAGGTCTTTTTTTTGTTTTTTAATTTTATTAGGCATCGTGGAAGAATAAGCAGTTTTTTACTTTTTGAACTTCGGGAAAAGAGGGAGGAGCACAACCACAAGAAACAAGAATCACCACCAATGACATTTATTCATTTTGTTTAAACCTCAAGCAGAAGCTTTGCAATTAAGTTCTTCCATGACTTCCTCAATTGCAATAAACCGGCCCTTGTCAATGGAAAGCTGTGCCGCAACTCCTATAGCAACTGAAATCAAGCCGTCTTGTAAATCCACAGCAGGGACTTTTGCTCCTTTGGCTCTAATTGCAGACAAGAAGTTTAGGTGCTCCAAATAGCTAGATCCGTGATGCAGCCCCTCGTATCTGAAAAATAAATCGATTTCTATTTCAATTCAACGAAACCAAAAATAAAATAAAACTGAGGGAAAACAACCTACTTTATCCGGTCATCTTCGGCTTTTAAAGTTTGGACATTTTTTCTCCCAGCCTCTCGAGTGGCAAACCTCACAATACTCTCAGGAACAAAGGCCTCGCCCTGTTTACAAACTCATAGTATGAATTAAATTTAGAATCAGAAAGAACATACTTCCACCCACATACTCAACCATACTTATAAATGGAAAAATCACAAACCGATGGTTGAAAATTGATGCAAGAGATGTTGTGGGGGAGAGAATTCTACCTTTCCAATGTCACCGACAGCAACTATTTCTTGCTCATTCTTGCTCCCTTCGGCAAACATGCAAAGGTCAAGCATCCCTCGAGAACCATTTTCAAACTCCACGATAACATATGCGTTGTCAATAATGTCTGGTACCTGAACCATAACTAGAATTGTTAAAAGCAAGACTGAGTAAACCGCTGAAAAATTAGTTATCTGAAGGTTGAAATAAATCAAATTCCAAGAAAAAATGATGAATAAAAGCCCAAACTCGTATTTGGAACCTAAAATCATTGTGCTAAAGCACTTTCCAGATTAAAAATTTGTTGAAACCAAAAAGAGAAGTTGAATACAGGATCTGAAGCAAAAAAATTGATATCCTAATAAATGGAAATATCACAAATGTCAGCACTCAAAAGATAACACAGAGTTGTACACTTAAATGGACTAAATAAGACAATGAATAGATAAAAAGACACTTGACTCTGTCATCGATGTAAAAGCCAGTTCAGTATCAATATAGAAGCATATCTCTTTTAAGTATTGATTCTGTAATAGGCTTTTTTATTCAGCCTCCTAAAAGCAGGAGCTAATTTCAGCACTCGAGCAAATCAACTGCATACTAATTGCAGAGTGATGGTTCAATTCATTTTCCCTCAGTAAATGAGAATCTGCTTTCTGAATCCCTCATTTGTAACTTTGCGTTATCCTTTATTTTGCCTTGACAAGTTCCGTTGTTCCCATTTCCTGTCAGCCTCCATAAATACTATAACCCATAACTAAACAAGTCTCCAAACTTCTGCAAGAAATATGAACTTTATGGTCTCTTTATCAGATACCAATTAACAAAAAGTTACCTTTCCATTGTACTTCTCATCTTTGTGATTGACATCCACAGCTCCAGAAGCCATCACACGTAGAGGATTAGAACCTACAAAGAGTCTCATGAGATCAAAGAAGTGGCAGCACTTCTCCACCAGAGTACCCCCTGTGTTTTCATTGAACCGATTCCAATTGTTGACCTAGAAAATGTGCATGCCAATAAGATAAAAAGCTAGAACGCGAACACAAATTTGAGTTGCACAATTTACCTTAACCAAGAAAGGAAAACGATGTTCTCGGATTGCCACCATCTTTACTTGTCCAATAGTTCCGCTCTTAACTATTTGTATCAGTTTAGCAATAGGTGGCATGTATCTGTACTCTAGTCCGACTTGAACCAGTATATCTGGTCTCTTCTTGGCAGCATCAACAACCTATTTCCAAAACATAACAAAATTGATCAAATATTTTAGGGAGAAAAGAATAAAGATCAACATGCATTGAGCAACAATAATGATAACCCCTTTCTCACTTTTATCACTTCTTCACAAGTTATCATATTTTTATTAACATCATGGGCTTTTGTGTTTTGAGGGTTTATTAAATGTTTCAGAAAAAAAAATACTGCAAGAACAAATCTATCCAGGATTGTCAATGTTAGCTTTTCCGGAAACAATCGCAACTGTTGCCACTGCAGTACAAGAAAGGAGGTTATTCTTGAACCTACACTATGTTTCAAATTGATGAAAAGTTTGCCGTCTTCAAATCTATACAAACACATTTTAGACAATAAGACAGTATAATAGCCCACTGCGTATATTCTTGAATCATATAACATATTGATGATACAGTAAAAAAACGACATAATGAAAAAATTTTTGCATAAACAAATTTAACGAAAACGCTAGAATCTTCAATTGCAACAGAGTTAACATCATTGATTTGGTGAATCACTATAATGTAAGCTTCTTCCTGGATTCATAATGGAGGGTGGTTCATCGTGCTATACGTCAAAACAAATCAATCAAAGGCATGGAATTTGACCAAAGAATCAAAATCGAAGAGGACGAGACAGTACCACTTGATTCCGATTTTGAAACTCTGATGTCATTCTATCAGACACAGCCAATATAAAAATAACAATAGTGAATAGCATCGTATCAACCTGTTTGCACTCCGCAATTGTCGTGCACAACGGTTTCTCAACGAGCACGTGATGAGGCTTTGGATGGTTAATAATATCCATCAAAATTTGGTAATGAGTCATGTTTGGAGTCGACACAACCACTACATCACAAAGTCCACTGTCCAGCAGCTCTTGATGACCCGAAAAAACCTTCATGAAACTCTCCACTGAGATAATTGTACCGGACCTGGTGGTGATAATTAATCTATTATTACTCTAGACAAAATAAGAAACGTACCTTGAGAGACCAGTCAAAAGCGTGAGCTAATTTGAGGGCTTGTCGCTGAGATTGAAGATGAGGGTCAGCTATGCAGACGACGGACACGCCTTGGCTGCGGAGATGGTGCAGATTGATGAGGTGTTCTCTTCCCATCATTCCCATGCCTATGATGCCGTACTTCACTGTATCATTAGCCGCCATGATTTCGTTTCTCTCTTTCTAACTCACTGTCAATAACTATTTTATCTTTTGTTCGACCCGTGACTTCTTTGGTTTCCGGTTTAATTTTTGGCGGTTGGTAGATTGGCAGTTTGCTTTATTTGAAATTGTTTATCCAAATAACGTCTGCATTGCAGTCTAGAATATGTCTAGGTTCATCGCTTTCAAAGGGAAAATTTGGTCAACGGGCAGCAATTAACGTGGAATATCCTTCCATTCCATCGTACACATGATATGCTACCATTTTAGTCACAATTTCATTTTTCTTTCCTTCTTATAAATGGCCGAAACCAATTTTTCTTCGATTTTTTTTTTTGTCGTACTTAAATTTTGTGTCGGTGTTTTTTTTTTAATAGGGCATTCCATATTAGGTGTCGATCCTTGAGCCGCCCATATCAAATAAAGTTTTAATTGATATTTAATAGAACCATAACCGACGAAGGTCTGTAGGTATATTTGGTATATTGTATTACATACATTGTATTATATTAATTATATTGCATTAAGGTATATTATGAGTATGGATTGTGTTATATACAATAATATTATTTTATATTAATATAAAACTAAATTAATACTATCTAAATTTACTAATATTTAGGGTTTTCTTATTAATTTGTCGAAAGTAATTATTAAACAATAAAATACTTATTAATAAATTATATTGTAATATTTTAATTTAAAGTATAATTTAATCTTATATGGTAAAAATATAGTATCATATAATTATATAAATATAAATATAATATTAAATTATAAATTTATTTTTATTTATTAATGTCGAATATATTTGCTTAATCTAAATTTATATTTAAATTAATTTGTAAATAAAAGATTTTATTCAGCAGTTAATCGGAATTGTAATTACAAGACTATATATATTGATTTCTAGAATCATCTACTAACTTGGATTACACGAGCTAAGCATGTAAACAACTATCTAACTAACTTGAAGAATAACAACCTTGTAACGACTTTTGCTGACTCAGCAGAATCTGTTAACAGCCAAATATCTCAGCCTCTGTTATCATTCAAATTATTCTTAACATCCCCCCTCAAGCTTAAGGTCGTGAACTGACATTAAGCTTGCTGCGAAGGTAGGCAAAATGATCAAAAGAGAGAGGCTTGGTGAGAACATCTGCAATTTGCTCCGAACTGGAAACATGACTCACAGTGAGGTGATGTTGAGCAATATGTTCTCGGATAAAATGTAGATCCAATTCAATGTGCTTAGTGCGTGAATGATATTTTGGATTGCTAGCTAGAGCTTCAGCACTTTGGTTGTCACAATACAGAACAGGAGGCTGAGGAAGAGAGACTTTGAGTTCTTGCAACAGATATGTGAGCTAAAGAACTTCTGATGCAGCCAATGCAAGAGCCCTGTATTCAGATTCTGTGGAAGAACGTGAGACAATGTGTTGCTTTTTAGAAGACCAGGAGACCAGATTGTTGCCCAAGAAAACACAGTAGCCTCCAATGGATTTCCGATCATCAGGATCAGATCCCCAATCAGCATCAGAGAAGGCAGTCAAAGACATTGTGCCTGTGCTGAAGAATTGGATGCCAAGATGAGCTGTACACTGCAAATACCTGAGAACTCGCTTACAAGCCTGCCAATGATGGACGGTTGGAGCGGTTAAGAACTGACTAAGCTTATTGACAGTGTAAGCTATATCAGGCCTTGTAAGAAGAACATACTGAAGAGAACCGACAATACTTATGTACAAGGAAGGGCTTTCAAATGCAGCACCAGTATCTTTACATAGCTTATCAGAGGGACTCATAGGAGTGTTACATCCTTTGCTGGCAAGCATATTTTCCTTTCTAAGGATGTCCCCAATATACTTAGTCTGAGATAAATGCAGACCTTCCAGAGAAGGAGTAATTTCAATACCAAGAAAGTAATTGAACTCCCCTAAGTCTTTTAATGCAAACTCTGAACTCAAGTACTGAATAACAGATGCAATAGATGTAGAGCTAGAGCCGGTAACTAGAATGTCATCAACATATATAAGAACAACCAGAATATCCATACCAATATGTTGAATGAACAGAGATGTATCAGACTTGGAAGCTTGAAATCCCCAGCTGAGCAAAGAGGTTCTCAGCCTGTCATACCAAGCTCTTGGAGCCTGCTTCAGGCCATAAAGAGCCTTGTTGAGTTTGCAAACATAGGATGGACGTGAAGAATCAAAGAATCCTTCTGGCTGATGCATAAAAACATCTTCTCGGAGTACACCATTGAGGAAGGCATTGTTAACATCCAACTGTCGTATTTGCCAATGCTGCATTACTGCTAGGCTGAGGATTACTCGGATTGTGCAGGGCTTCACTACTGGACTGAAAGTCTCAAAGAAATCAATCCCATGTGTCTGATGATAACCTTTTGCTACCAAACGAGCTTTGTATTTTGAGATGCTACCATCTGGATTGTATTTGACTCTGTAAACCCATTTATTGCCAACAATCTTTGTAGCTGTTTCAGGAGGAACCAATGTCCAAGTATGGTTTCGTTGTAGTGCATCAAATTCTTCTTTCATAGCTAAGAACCACTTAGGATCTTGTAAGGCAGCCTTGACATTAGTGGGTTCAAGTTTCTCAATGACTGTGAGGTAAGTTTTAGGTTTGAAAATACCAGCCTTTGCTTTAGTAATCATTGGATGTGTAGGTCTTGAGTATGGTTCAGAACAAAAAGGGAAAATGGAAGGATGGTGTTGAAGAAGGATTATGTACTGGACTAGAACTTGATGTTGGAGACAAAACTGGAGCAGAGATGTTAGATGGTTCTGTATTGCTACTGTCAACAGAAGGGAACTGGTGGAAAACAGAGACTTGGTTTGATGATTCAGGTATATCAACAGCAGAAACACTGGTTGAGGATTGTTTGGGAAACAGTTCTGAGTAGGGAAAATCAGTCTCATTAAAAGTGACATGTCTAGCTATAAAGACAGTACCAGATTTGTCTAAACACTTATATCCTTTATGCAGAGGACTGTAACCAATGAAGACACACTTTTCTGAGTGAAAGTCAAGTTTAAATTGATGATAGGGCCTGAGCAAAGGGAAACAAGCACAACCAAAGACTTTAGGAAAGGTATAATCAGGCAGCTGATGATGTAGTTTCTGAAATGGAGACAAATTTTCCAGAATTGGTGTTGGCATTCTATTGATTAGAAATGATGCTGTGTGAAATGCTTCCCACCAGAAAGAGAGAGGCAAATTGGACTGAGCTAGAAGTGTCAAGCCTGTCTCTACAATGTGTCTATGTTTCCTTTCAACAACCCAATTTTGGTGATGTGTATGTGGACAGCTATATCGAAGAACAATTCCCTCTTGTTGAAGATAAGGTTTAAAGGCTAAAAATTCACCCCCCATGTCTGATTGCAGGGCTTTTATAGGCAAAGAGAATTGTTTTTCCACAAGAGTTTTGAAGTGTTTGAAAGTTTCGAGAGCTTCAGATTTAAGAGTAAGAGGAAAAATCCAACAATATTTTGTAAAGTCATCCACAAAAGAGATGTAGTATCTATAGCCATACATGGAGTATTCAGGGGCTGGCCCCCATAAATCAGTGTGTAAAAGTTCAAGTGGAGAGTTGGACTTAATTGCAGTAACAGAGAAGTGAAGCTTATGCATTTTCCCACACTGACATGCATCACAAAAATCAATTGAATGTTTGGAAGTAGAGTGTAGAGGAAGACTTTTTAGTATTATTTGTAAAGCATGTTTATTTGGATGGCCAAAACGATTATGCAACAACTCTATTGACTCACTTCTTGAAGCAAGAAAATTTTCAGAACCTGGACTCAAATAAGTTTGATCAATCAACACCTGATTATTTGACTCTTGTTGAGTGCTTACAGATCTATTATGACTTAGGACTGACAACATGGAATTTGGTCTTGAGGTATGATTTGCAGAATAAGAAAAAGACTGATCTTTTGACAGTAGCTTGTAGAGTCCATCTTTAACAATCCCTTGTGCCAGCAAAGCTCTCTTCATCTTGTCCTTGATAAAGCACATATTAGAGGAAAATTCAATGGTTATATTGTTGTCTAAAAGAAGTTGAGATATGCTAATCAGATTTTTGGTGATGTTTGGCACACACAAAACATTATTTAGATTGAGATGAGTTCCTAATGAGGTATAGATACAAGTGCTGCCTGTGTGTGTAATTGTTAAGCCTTGACCATTCCCAACCAACAACAACTGAGACCCCAAGTAGGGCTTACCTTCAGCCAGTGTCTGCACATTACTTGTAAGATGATGTGTAGCTCCACTGTCCAGGTACCAGCCTTGATCAACAGCTCCTTCTGATGTTGCTAAATAAGCAGCTTTGGAAGCTTGATTCTGCACTGGGAACTTGGGAACAAAGTTTCTATTGAACCGATCTCTACAATCAGCAGCAGAGTGGTTATTCTTGAAGCAAATTTGACAGGTTATAGATCCTCTGCCACCACCTTTGCTAAAACCATGATAACCAGCACCAGCACCAGAGTATCCACCATTGCTAGGAAAACCACCACCAGAGAATCCATTGTTACCAGAAGGATTTCCAGTAAATCCGTTTCCATAAAAATTTCCATTGAAATCTCCTCTACCCTGTCCACCATTCCAGCCTCTTCCTGTGTTTTGGCCAGAAATTAAATGTGTAATGAAGTCAAGAGAGCTGACTGGGCTACCAGCTACAGCAAGTTCATCAGTAACTGATCTTAGTTTGCCAAAATATTCTGTAATTGACATGGATCCCTTTTTAAGGTTGTTTAACATCATTTTTAAGTGAACTTTCTTAGCTGTTGTTTCAAATCCAAATTGCTCCTCTAAACTAATCCAAAGTTCATGAGAAGTCTTAGAATTTACCATAAGACTCAGAATCTCGACTTGAATGGATGATAAGAGCCAGCTTAACAGCATCTGATCTTGCTTCTTCCAGACAGCATAAGCTGGATTTTCTGAATTCACATTACTGGTGCCTACTGATTCAGTTGCCAGAAACTTATCAGGACAAGATCGCTATCCATCAAGCAAAGCTTCAAGATCATTAGCACGAACTGAGGAAAGGATCTGTGATTTCCAGATCATATAGTTTGATCGATCCAGTTTGATTGGATTCGTGAATGTGAAGGATGAGATTGAAGAAGAAGCATGAACAATAGAGTTTAAGGAAGCCATGAGAATATCCGATCTGATGGCTCTGATACCAAATTAGAGTTTATTCAGTTGTTTGGTTAGTGAGAAAGCAGCAAAGAAAGTTCAAGAAGAATTTGTAAAGAAAATATTTTATTCAGCAGTTAATCGGAATTGTAATTACAAGACTATATATATTGATTTCTAAAATCATCTACTAACTTGGATTACACGAGCTAAGCATGTAAACAACTATCTAACTAACTTGAAGAATAACAACCTTATAACGACTTTTGCTGACTCAGCAGAATCTGTTAACAGCCAAATATCTCAGCCTCTGTTATCATTCAAATTATTCTTAACAAAATTTAGTATTTTACTAAATAATAAATGATTAAATAGAATTAAAACATTTTGACATAATTAAAGTAAAATAATTAAAATGAATTTATGAAATGAGTGTAAAATAACATATTATCATTTATTTATTAAATATTTAGATTTGTTTATATTTTATATTTTTTACTTAAAATATTAATATAAATATAAATTAATATTTAATAAATTTAAATTTTACCATAATTTATTGAATAATAAAAGTTAAATTATTAGAATTTTACTAACATACAATCCATAAATGTTACAGCCTATGTAAAGTGGATGCACAATAGCCAATACGTGGTTATTGTTCATCCCTTTTTACAAGAGCTATAACATATACGAGCTGTATGTTAGGGGTTCCCAAATTATTATATTTAAAAATACAAAATGTAATGCAATACAACCTAAACCCTATAAAGACTTATTTTATGCCTCTTTCTTTACATCAGCCAATTTTTTAACTCAATACAATACAATTCAAAATTACTGATAAATATGAATTAACATACAAACAGTATTTTGCAATGTAGTGTAACAAGCTAAACGCACCCTCAAAAGTTTAAAGGAGTTGGGCACGACTGTGCGACCGTACGGGCATTTGATTTGCTTTTTAAGCCGAAAACGAGCGTTTAATGCTGCAAAACGGCTGTCAGAGTCTCCGTTTTACATCTCTTGCCAACAGTGTATCAAAAGAAAAAACCCTAACGAACTCTGTTTGTATCAGAATTCAGAAAATTTAAAAAAGTAAAAACCCTAACGAACAAGCATCTCTGTCTCCAAAACCCTTAAACCAGTATGAAATTTCGGTTTTCCAATAAAGTCTCCGTTTTTCCTCACTATTTACGGCTCGAACATGACCATCACTGGCGTCAATTTTCCACTTCATTTTTGAGAAAGCTCCAAACAAATCCTCCAGTTCGTGCTTCTTTCAGTGGCGGCAGTAACAATTCTCAAGGTCTTTCATTCTACTTCACTCAATGTTATCTTATGTCACGTTCTCTTCAGCTTAAAAATGACTTTAAGTTATTGTATTTTCTGCTTTTATATAGACATTGTTTGGTTAGTATTATAGAAGTTTTTTTTTTTTCCTGCTTTGAATGCATGATAAGCTCTTTTAAAATGACTTTAAATCTAATAATTTAACGTGTGCAGGCAATACTTTTCTGTTGCCTGGTGCCACGTTGGCTACTTTACTTATGCTTGGTGCTCTTCATGCTCGCAGAATGTATGATGATAGGAAGGTAGATATTTGTTTTATCTTTGTGGAAAATACATAATTCTAACTGTAAGTTGCGAGTGTTTAATTTTTCCTGTGGCCTTCGCTGTGAAGTATTTAGATGTTAAGTAGCTTTATCTTTTGTTTTATGTATCTATTTCTTGTTGGTGATAGGTCGAAGAGGCACGGGAGAAAGGGGTTGAAATTGAGTTCAAACCTGATGCAAAAGTAATATATTTATCTCAACATCTGAAATGTCTTTTGAGCTTCACATGATGCAATGTCATTTCTAACATTTGACTATATCTTTGCCAACTTCAGGCTTCATTTCTCAGACTGCTACCTCTACGTTCCATCTCTCGGTTTTGGGGTTTCTTGACAAGTGTGGTAAGCACTTCTTCTGGACACCTGTTATTATGTCTAAGCACTTATTTTTTTTTAATTAGTTGGTGCTTGTGGCTCCATTTTCTACCTTAATTTTATATTCTTGTTTATTTATTGTGTAATCTGTTACAAGTTTGTTTGTTAACATGTTTTTAGGAATATCCTGTCTGGATGCGTCCTTATGTTTATAAAGCATGGGCTCGAGCATTCCATTCAAGTATGATTGTTATACCTCTTATACCTTGTTTTCGTTACTTATATAGTTATCATCACCCTAGGTAGATGTTTGTTATTCTTGATGAAAGTGGTACGACATATTCATCATTCTCTCCAATTTGTCTGCCTTACAGACTTAGAAGAAGCAGCTCTGCCTCTGGGTGAATATGCTTCCTTACGGGAGTTCTTTGTTCGTACCCTGAAACAAGGTTGCAGGCCTATTGATCCTGATCCCCATTGTCTGGTAACTGGTAACTAGCACTTTGGACATCTTATATTTCCTGTCTAGTGCAGCTAATTTTAAAGAACTTGTATGATATATTTCATGTATTTCCAGGTTAGTCCTGTTGATGGTATTGTTCTAAGAGTCGGAGAGTTGCAAGGAGTTGGGGCTATGATTGAGCAAGTTAAAGGGTTTTCCTATTCTGTTTCTTCTCTTCTGGGTTCTACCTCTTTTCTTCCAACGATTGAGGAAGGTGATATGCATGAAGAAAGTGGTGAACAAGAAAGTGCTCCTACAGAAAAGACTAAGAAGTCATGGTGGAGCATTTCATTGGCTTCTCCTAGAGTCCGTGACACTGCGACAGCACGGTAATCTCATATTAATATGTCCAATAAGTTTTTGGATATTGAGTTGGTATTCCAGTATTTAGAACACTTGAACACAATTTTTTGTTAACAATAACTGGCTGATTGCTTTTCAGGAGATTTCTGTTGGGTCCAAATACATGTCACATGTTTTGTTCTCTTGGTCCCTCTACTGTGGATTAAGGGTTTATGGAGTTCATTAGAAAACATTCTTTGATGAACTTAAAGGCATTTTATGCTTAGTCTTTCACCTTTTAACATCATCAAAATTTTCCAAACGCTTTCTAACACCTTCAACAATTTGCCTGTATTTTTGTCCATGTTCTGAATCTGAGGGATCTTGGAATTTCTCACAATTAAGAATTATATCAGCTCTTATGAATGTGATGAGACATGGTTAATTGAACCCAGTGTCTATCCTGCTTTTTTGTACTGCATTGATAGTTCGTTTTCCATTTTCATGTTTGCTTATTTATGCTTTGCTTTACATAACATGACGATACATGTTCTACTTAGTGCCAGTATGATTGAGTTTTTCCTCTATGCTACATGCTTTATTTTTGCATCAAGTGAAATTATATTCAATTTACATTTATCTGTTAATATTTTACTACAGTCCTGTGAAAGGCCTTTATTATTGTGTTATATACCTGAAGCCTGGAGACTATCATCGCATACACTCACCAGTTGACTGGAATGTTCTTGTACGTCGGCATTTTTCAGGTAACTCTTATCTTTTGTGTTGGTTACATTAAGTGTTATCTGTTGTGTATGATGGTAGTTTAAACTTTAAACAATGGTGTACCCTTTTCTGTTGATTAAAATTTTTATTACGAACTCTTTTCATATCATTACCTCTTTATTTGTCCTTTATCAACCTTTTGCTCCCCGTAAAAGAAGAAACTGTGTAAATCGGTGGTTTAGCAGATGTTTACAATTTGTTGTCAAATGTTGGTTTCCACCTGATGTCCATGCAATCAATTCCTTTCTTTTTCTAATAAAATTTCATTATTTTGTAGGTCGCTTATTTCCTGTGAATGAACGTGCTACAAGAACAATCAGAAATCTTTATGTGGAGAATGAAAGGGTAATTTTCTTTTCCATTTTCTATTTCTTTCTTTAACCAGTCTCAATAGCTATGTAACAGCCCAGCAGTTTTCAGCTCTTGACTGGTTTTTGTTAATTTTATTGCTATAGGATGGATAAATACTTTAGTTTTTACATTTTGAACTTTCTCATGTCAAAGTACATCTATTCAGAAACATTTCTAGCTAGCAATATGTGCTGCTAATTTTGTCTCTTCATTTCGTAGATTTTTTCTGTTCGTAGGTACTTATTTTCTGTTCTCAGCTGGAGGGGCTTGTTTTATAGATCTAGTTAGGTAGCTATGGCCTTTTTTACTCATATTTTTTGACAGTTTTTAAGTTCTTCATTCTTGATAGATGATGCTCAATTTGGAGTTCCAAATTATAGATATGCTTGGATTAACTATTATTTCCCATCTTTATTAATGGATATGGTTTTTGACGAATCAGCTTTGCAATTTTCATGTCACTAGGTTGTACTTGAAGGCATGTGGCAAGAAGGTTATTTGGCAATGGCTGCTGTTGGAGCAACTAATATTGGTTCAATTGAGGTTAAATGGCTTCTCCCGGGTTTATAATAAGTAAACAGCAATTACCCATTGACACACGTTTGCTGGCCCAACCATAGGGGTGAAGAAAAGGAAACATAGCTCACTCTGCACTGTGCACAGCCACACACACTCAACAATCATGAAAATAGCCCGTACATGTGGAATGAACAATTACCATTTACATAATCTCCCAATGTTTTAACCTCGAAGTAATCTCATGGCTTAAGCGCAGTGTACACAGACAAGACAGTAGCACAAGAGTCCAGTAGTGAAATTAGCGGTTCAGCTATTTGAGTTTATATTGCTGACTTATTGGTTTAAAATTAAATGTGCAGCTGTTCATTGAACCAGAACTTCATACAAACCGGCCAAGAAAGAAGTTATTACATTCAGAGCCTCCAGAAGAACTAGTGTATGAACCTCAAGGTGTTGGTATGATGCTTAAAAAAGGAGATGAGGTTAGAGATACACATAAATCATGCCTTTTGGAACTTGGATGCTTGACAATTATTTTATTTCAAAAAGTGTAGATATCTGTTTTTGGTTTTACAATGGGTTCCATATAATAAGTACAGCCACAACTGAATGCTTGATTTCGTTCATCCTTTTTCTTTTTCCAGTTTAAAAGGTCCAAATGTTTAAAGTTTTGATTCCAACTGTATCCATCCCTTTTTTTCTCCAAATTTTGGAGTCCAAAATATTAAAATATGTCAATCATTAATAGAGTTTAACATTTGACTAAATTTGATATATTCACAGAGATTGGGTCTACTCTCCTTGAAAGTACTATTTGAGATATTGAAGCATGTCTCAATTACTCCAGCCATCCTTATTTTGAAAATGCAGTATTTGCTTGTGAGCCATTTATTTGGCCTATTATTTCATTTGTTTCCTCCATGCTTTTATCCTTTCAGGTGGCCGCCTTCAACATGGGATCAACTGTTGTGCTCGTCTTCCAAGCCCCAAGTATTAAATCACCAAAAAGTGGGGATAATTCCAATTTCAGGTTTTGCATCAAACGTGGAGACAAGATTCATGTTGGAGAGGGATTGGGGAGGTGGCAAGAATCTTGCAATGAGAGTTCCTCATTTTAGGTGCCATCAACTTGACATATATTTCTGACTTTTATCTGGATCAATACAATTGCACGGGTGGGAGTGACGCTGGTGGATGTAGTCTTTGGAATGTAACATTGCGCTCTCAGTCAATGTACTGTTGAAATTTACATGTGGTTTTAATCCATTGTTAAACAGACAATAATCGTATTCTTTTGTGATGGTTTTTTATGTATGCGTGATAGTCAAATTGGTAAAGCAAACGTAGCGAGAGACAACACTGCAAATGCATATTAAAACAGAGGGACTCTTAAAAGGATCATGCCGCTCTGCCAATATTAATTTAACACCCTACACTTCATTTTTCTAGTACCTACGATGATGCCAAAAATGATCCATATTACATTGATAATGATAACCACAATTAAACACCCAAAGATTGGTAAAATAAAATTCAAACGAAAACTAATTCGCTTGCTCTGAAGCTTCCATCAGTGAATTCACAGAAACCAGGTTTGCTTATCCGTCCACACAAGATGAAAGCAACCCAAAATCCTGACTCTAAATTGCCACACAACAAGATATGAATACACTATACTCTCATTCTCAAACCAAATTCTTGTTTGACCAAACGATACTATTTGTGCAAAATGCCCCTTCAATTATCATCAAGATTCGTGTAAACATTCAACTCAATATCATGAACATCGAATGGGGTAACTACCTCTTATTATAATTTCCCAGCTCCAGTGTTCTTTTTAGACAATTCCGTTATTGGATCTTGGATGACCCACTCTACTGAGCTTGTTCATCCGTCAATCTTCTGCTGGATAAGAGATAACTAACTTCACAAAAACAAATTAACAATAATATGCAACAGCTTGAGAAACAAAATAAAAAAGAACTTACAGTAGCCGACAAGATGCATCCTAGTTTTTACATCATTACACTGTTTGCAGACTTCTCATCGAGTAAATTTTAAACAAGTTTCCAACAAAAGAAAACAGCAGTAAATTGTAATCCCCTGCAGTCGATAACAAAATCAAATTCGGAATAGTAGTAGTAGAAAAACACAAACTCTTCAAGAATGGCCAAGTTGGGAGTTGACAATAATCCCCATTTTATAGTCACAAACAAGATAGAAAGAACAACAACATATATTTTAACAAAGAAGTACGAGTGTAGGAGGGACATCGATTAAACAACCTGGTAAAAGCAATGAGAACAACTAAATCAAACCAAATCTGTGTCATTTCATAAACTAAGATTGTAATTCCAACCAATCAATATGACATAATTGAAGTTTGAATACAGGTACACTTTATATTTGCAGATCTGTCAAGGCCTCCTTTTTCATCTTCTTCAGACTTCAATATCTAAAATCCCCCTTTGCAGTTTCTCTATATCAAAACTTTGTTCCTGAGACGGCAACCAAAAATCTCACATTAGAGTGCTTCAAATTTATGCAAATGATCATGATAAATCAAACAACGTAAACCAAAATAACAACATAAACCTTTCACCGAGTCTTATCAAGACCTTGCATTAGAATTCTTCAACCTATTATGATCCAAAATACATAAATCACCATTTATATTTGAAAATTCTTACTCTTTCAACTTAACAACAGATTCAATATAAAGTGTCAGCAGTACTTCTAATCACTAAGCTGATTTAATATTCATTTCATAAAATTATGCAATGTGCAACAAGTATATGAGAAAATATAAAGAAAAACCAAAGGCACACCTACGTCTGTTTGGAATAGGAGGAAGTAGAAGGCACCCGCTTGTTACGGAACATCATGTAACCGACGGGTAATACAACTCCGATCATCATGATCACCGCTCCTATTAAATATCTCAACGGACTCGGTGGCTCCACTTCAACTATTCTCCTGAACTGCACCGCACACGATTAGAATCCACATCATAAACTAAAAATAATAAAGAATCATATGAGATCTGGATCCATATAGTTCGAAAAGAAATTGACTTACCGGCATTTTTATCTCTTAATTCTTTTGGCCGGGGCAGGGCAGCTACGGAGTGTCAATGTTGACTGTAATTGTACAGGAGAGGAGGTAAGAGTCGAGAATTTTGCCTCGCAACGAAGAATCGATTGCTGTGTTTTAGATTGGTTCCAAGCGTACCTGGGAGACCTCTCCGGTGAGATTGGTGCGGTAAGTTTCGGTGATCTCTCGATTGTTTGCCACCTGGAAATCCGCAAAGCAACTCGGAACAAAAAGAAGAAAAAAAAAAAAAAAAGGTATACAGAAACGTTTCCACTATTCTTCTCACATTCGGTTTTTATTCTCTATTGCTAAGGCCCGAACTAATACCAAGATTCAAGATCTCTCCATTAAATCAATAGAAGGACAAAATACACCCCTCTAACTTTCTAAATACAGCAACCACTTTTATCTCTTTTTTTGCT
Source organism: Murraya paniculata (assembly GCA_030449075.1). Taxonomy (NCBI): domain Eukaryota; kingdom Viridiplantae; phylum Streptophyta; class Magnoliopsida; order Sapindales; family Rutaceae; genus Murraya; species Murraya paniculata. Next base: position 1,511,429 of record JAEVFN010000030.1, read on the forward strand.
TTTTTTTTTTAAATTACCACCCACCGCTTTCGAATGAAATGTTATAATTAGAAGCTAGGTAATAATGTTTTGAGTCCATTAAAATAAAAATTCGATCTGACCACTGTCTTGAAATGTGAAGGAGGATAGGAATTAAAAAACTGGACTTTGTTAATTTCCTATCCATTATTCTAAAGAAGAAAATCATGCTTTTCTTTTTTTAAATTTTTTACGAGATCAAATTCATTTGATTAAGGGTCACTACTTTCGTATTATGGAGCAAACTATCCTCCTAATATAAAAGGAATATGTATTATCCAAATGCTATTTTAGCAATGAGTTATTTATTGAATATAGTAAAAAGAATGTACCTACTTGTTCTAGAGACCCAAAAAAAAAAAAAAAATTATAGTTGAGAAGAGCACTAGTGATAGGATAAAATACATTTTTCTCATAATGTGGATCTATTTGAGTCTCATAAGAAAATGAGTTTTTAGTGCCCGGAGAAAAAATTTCATCCACTTGTATGAATAGTTAGAAACGTGAGATAGACTCATATCTATTAGGAGCTATGCTGGCTAAAGTCAAATAATATTTGTATATATGCATTTATACTTTTATTAAGTATTTGATATAAAGTTTAAAATAATTACAAAAATTATAATGATCATTATATGACAAGCGGCAACGTCATGAATTGCTCAATGATTTTCAAGTAGTAATTAATTTTTAATAAATCATTTTTACATTTAAAAAATGTAGAAAATATAAATAAAATTATTGTATTTTTTCTTTTTTTTTTTACTGGAAAATGAAACTAATTGCAAAGTAAAAATTTCTCCTGCTTCTGGGTGTTCTGGGATCTGTAATTCCGTGTACTTTCCCAATTTGGAGCACTATTTTCAGTGGTTTCATATTTGGTAGAAAACGGTTATTTTCTACGATAAACGGCTTTGATTCTTTTGTTGCCAATCAACAAGAAATCTAGAAAGATTTCACCGCACTGACAGATACACCAAACATTTCACCCCAATCACCAACTCCACGCGCCAACACCAAACATTTTTCAGAAGAGAAATGTTATCTGCCCATTTGCCCAAAAAAAACGAAAAAAAACGACAATGCGTATTGCGTTTAGTTGGCAAAATAAAAAGCACGACAAAAGGGGGCGTATACGTGGCCTCAACAAGACAACAAGTTGAGTAAAGGCCGCCAACCAAGTTTGGTGCGAGGCGCTGGTTGCAGCTGGCTGGCTGAGAGAGAGAGGATAACAAAAGAAAAGGAAATGACTCTGTTGCAAAGACTCCCTTCAAGCCTCCAACAAGTTGTTAAATTTACAAACGGGTCCTTCAAGTCCTTGAAATTCCCCGGAGAGCTCCTCGAGTCATCTGTCTCTCCCACTCTCACCCATGGCATCCACGTCTTCCGTTGCCCCGTGAGTCCTCCTCCTACCCATACCCACAGTCATATTCCCATTGGTCTCTGTTTGATTGCTCAGAAACCAGGGAACGAAAAGAGTGAATGTATCATCGAAAAATGAAAATTTTAAGGAGTCCCCATTAGTCTTTCTTTATGCTTATTTTGTTTTCATTTCATTGATACTGGGAGTGGTGGACTGCTCTGTTTAGCTTTTGGAGTTGATAATTTGGATTCATTTTAACTATAGGATGAAGTTGGGATTGTAGCTAAGCTCTCGGAATGTATTGCTTCAAGAAGTGGAAACATACTTGTAGCTGATGTTTTCGTGCCCGAGAAAAAGAATGTCTTCTATTCCAGGAGGTACCTATGTTGATTTATTTCTCTATTTCACTTGAAGCATGTGTTTCATTTTTTAAACTAGCCAATTGGTTTGTTTGATTTAGAATTTAATTTCGTCTGGAACTTAGTGATGCATGTATATGTTGATTTGTTTTCTTAATGGTAGTGGCTGGAAATTGATTTTATGTGGATTGGTTTTTGCTCTTAGCGCTATGAATTGTTGCTTAAAAATAGCAATTGGAGGGCTATTTTTACATGTTGGGTTTTATCATTTGGCTTCCTATTTTCTATAGGCGTTGAAATGAAAGGAAATTTGTTTAATTTGTAAAAATTTCTTCTCATGTATTAATGCCATGTGTTTTCACAATTACAGGGTTTTCTGTGAACTTGCTGTCATAGCAATGTCTAATTATATCCCAGGGTGCAATTCTTAATAGGATGGGCTTTTTGGGCAATAAAAATATGTGTATGTGAGTGCATTTTTTGCCTAAGTAAATTTCAATCATATATCTATAAGTTGACCTGCAAGTTTTGTATAATTGATTTTCATTTTATGTGGAATTGTCAAAAAGGTGATCATGGGTTGGATTCTATAAGCAGTAATCTTTTAAGTGCTCAATGTAGTTTGTAGCTATAAGTTCAACGCAATGGAATACGATCCTCATATATTACAAATGATCCTTATGTAAATGACAGTGAGTTTACTTTTGATCCCATTAAATGGCCACGGGAACAAATGGATGAAGACTTCTTCAAGCTGTCTAAAATGTTCAACGCCATGAGATCTGTCGTCCGAGTGCCTGATATTGACCCCAAATATAAGGTTGCAGTTCTTGCTTCAAAGCAGGTATGTTTAGAGATGCCATGATGGCTATTTATCACATAGTTTGAATACTGAAGCCATCCATTTCTTGATACCATAGGAACACTGCCTCGTTGATTTCTTATATGGATGGCAGGAAGGTAAACTTCCAGTTGAAATAACTTGTGTGATAAGGTGAAGTGTTTGAAATCCTATTTTCCTCTAGCAGCCTTTTTCTTGCGTTTTGTAATAAAATGCTGATTATTGTCCTCAATGCTCAATATTTATTTCAGTAATCATGATAGAGGTCCAAACTCCCACGTGATTCGCTTCCTTGAAAGGCATGGTATTCCTTATCATTATTTGTGCACAAAAGAGAACAAAAGAGAAGAAGAGATTTTGGAATTGGTTCAGAATACTGATTTTCTAGTACTAGCTAGGTACATGCAGGTAAATAGAATAAGGCTCTATGTTGCCCAACATTTCTACTGCTTAGTAACTGAGCAAGACAATTAACAGTCTTAAATTCAAGTTTAGGAGGAATAAACATATCCTTGTCCTCCTTTTATGCTACAATTCAATGTATTTATTAATATTCAGAAGAACCTTCTGGTATCTACTCTTGATGTTATTCACCATGTTTATTTATATATAGGAGCACGTTTTCAGAGCCTTAGTGGCTGGTTACATTTAAACCCACCACCACAGTCAGTAATGTGTGTGTTTGTGCAGCCAGTTCCACCGCGGCAATAGGCCTACCTGGGTTATATATTGTTAGAGTCATTATCTAGTAAGGGAACCCTCACTGGTTACTTCCATATGGTAAGGGCAAGTTAAAAGACAGGAAAACACAAATTTCAATACACTACAGGACAAAATACATTGCATTGGAGTTTGTGTTTTTCTTGTCTTTCAATAAAGTAAAGGATTGCTTATTGGAAAATTACTAATATATGTTATGCAGATCCATTGATGTAGCTAAATCATTTGTTGCATTTTGATTTTTTGTTTTTCTGCAGGTATTTTCAGGTAAATTCTTAAGGACTTATGGAAAGGATGTTATTAACATTCACCATGGTCTTTTGCCATCCTTCAAAGGGGGGAAGCCAGCCAAACAGGTTGGTTCTTTAACATTCTGTCTCTGTAATCTTATCACTATTCTAAGTACTTCATTTTTCCCCCCCCTGACTTCGCATACACATTAAATTGCTAGATTATGTTCTCAGGCTTTTGATGCAGGTGTTAAATTAATAGGTGCAACAAGTCACTTTGTGACTGAAGAACTTGATGCGGGGCCTATTATTGAACAGATGGTGAATTTGTTTTTTTCTCCGCTGTTTCAAATATGCTTTGATTTGCTAGATTGTTGAGTATAATAGAGATAATGAAATAATTTTGTATTTGGTGCTCTAGCTAATTGTAAGACATTCTGAGTGTGTTTTCAATGTTATGAATGGCCATGCCATCCCCACCTCTTGAACGCTATTTATCTGGTATCTGGGTTCCTTTTTTAAAGTTTCCTTAAACATGGAATTGCTCCTAGTACTTTACCCATGAGACTCGCTAAGACTCAATAGCTTTGGGATTGGTTCTGATTATTTGGGTTGATTGCTCAAAATCTTCATGATTCACTTTTTTACATCTGTTTAAATTATTTTAACTACCTTCTTAGAGGAAAATACTGCAAGTAGACCCAGGGTAACATTTTCAGGTTCAGGACCAAGCATGAAGATCAGTTTATCCGTCTATACTACTAATACATAATGTGTACTGTGTGCACTTCAATCTAGAAAAGTCTCTGATAAGCCTATAATAATTTTGCAGGTTGAGAGAGTTTCCCACAGAGATAACTTGCGAACTTTTGTGCAGAAATCAGAGGACGTTGAAAAACGATGTCTTGCAAAGGCTATAAAATCATATTGCGAGCTGCGAGTGTTACCTTATGAGATGAACAAGACTGTTGTATTTTAACAAAGGAGTGAATTCCTCACTTGCTGCTGTTTCTTGAGTCCCTCAAGTCTACTAACAGGAACCATGGCACAAGGAAAAAGCATAAGGGAAAATGACAAAGAAGTTGGAAGGCGGTGTTTTCTGTATGTACATTCAATCATTTTCGTAAACACATCACCACCATTTATAGCATTCTATTGCATGTGCAAATACCTTTTTTGGAAAGATTGTACTAATATTTGAAATAACTTGCTGAGATGATCATGAATCACTATTATTTTTTAATTATCATTTCGAAAATCCATAGTGCAACTTTTCCTCTTTAAGGGTGCTCAATGCCTGTAATGCTTGAACCTTGTTTCTGTTCGTTGCTGATGTTTTGAATAACATCTGTAATAAAGTTAGGTGATGACCATGGTCCATCTGTACAGATAGCTTTATCTAGTTAGTTCATTTGTCAATTTTGGTTGGTATTTGGTAAGCTGTAAGCAGAGAACAGGTGTGTAGACATAGCATTTCCAGGGCACATGCCTTACTTTGCTTGTGAACCCTTGATTTCGTAATGGATAATAATCCATTTTGATTTTGTAATTGATTGGCAATTACAATAATGCTACCTTTACAAAATACAATGTTTATATGCCAACTTGTGGCATATGACGTAGCGTTAACTCATGGTGTTTTATGTTATTATATATCCAATAATCTCATTTCCACATAATGACTTCATGCATGCCCCATCTGTTAGAATACTATGTATCCCACCATTGTAAGTGAAGTATTACTTTATTACGGGCTTCAGATCTGCGTTTTGCAAACACGATTTTAGTGAAAGAAGTACTGAACCTCATTTATTTTCACTTTTCTTGATTCAAAAAAGAAGTATAACTCTCAACAAAGTTTTGCCTGTTCTTTTGTATGCACTAATGTAAGTCATTCTACATGCTATTACTGATACACAATGACTCCAGAGAAAGTTCTGTTGCCTCAAGGCTGCTAACTTGACGTAGAAGATTCTGAATCCCATCAACCCATCTCTGCTTGTGAATCTTGCTCTTGCACTTAAACTCTAAAAGACCTTGTGCGGTCTTGAGGCCAAAATATACTTCCTCGGAGATTTCCCTTTCCTTTTTATAAGGCCAAGCAGCACTTTCATCACAGACTCCATAGACAATACCTGGTGTCGGTAGAGTGCATTTAGATGTTACCGAATACCAAATCGCTGATAGATAATTTGAAAATGCAAATTGGAAAGTGGGTATGTGCTTACATTTATTCTTCTTGGAGAAGGCTCCTCCTACATGTTTGCTTTTGAGTTTAACAATGACCTGACCAAAGGGTGATTTCAGTAAATGATATATTTTTTATTTTAGCATTGCTTGTTTTCTCATGGGGCTGCTTTTTTCTTTTGCCATACCTGAGATATCTTGTTGATGTAGACTGATACAAACTTGCTTCTCAACACTCCTGCAAATTCCAGAAACAAGAATTTTAGATTCGTATGAATAGATGTCCCAGGAAAAAGCAATTTAATACTAGGAATGATTTGAGACGTTATGGGAAAAGCAACATGGGTGGCATCAGATTTATTCTACTGCTTAATTCTTAAACTTCACAAGCAATTACCTTTTCGTGTGAGTTGCATCAGTTCACCATCACAAGGGTGTGTTTGCTCCTCCAGCTGACAGCGAAAAGCAGCTGGCCAATGAGTTTCTGCTACCTCCCTCTCATAAGGACTTATAGATGCATTCTTCCTTGCTTCTTTTGGCAATCTTGCTTTTAGAGCTGCTTCTCCTCTCAAAGCTAATTATTCAGAGAAGTATAAAAGTCAGTGACTTGCATATATGGTGGTCAAACTTGAATCCATGTATCAATACCTGTTGCAGCTGCAGCAGTAAGAGTCATCAGATCCCCGGGAGTTTGAATGTCCACCGCTGATCTTACAACAGAAGCCACACGATCATGATCAGCTCCTGCTGATTCAGCTAGTTCAATGCAGTGTGATGCCAACAGCTCAGTAGCAGAGGACAAAGCCATGCTCATTTTGGATCCTGAGCTATCAGTGTTCCCTGCTGCAGCAGCCACAGCAGCCAAGGCTGCAGCTAAGCCAGCAACAGACAGAGCAGAGTGCATCCGAGCATTTTCTACACGGGCCCTCTCTTTCTTCTTCACTTTGCTAGTACTAAGCTCCCTGTGGTGGTGGAACCATTTCCCAATTGATCCTGTTCTCCGAGCATTAATTGAATTTACTATGCTCCCCGACTGTAAATTTTTTTTTTTTAAAAAAAAAAGGTTAGAAAGCAGAAATAGCTTGAACTTGATAACAATTGACACGGAGAGTAATAACTTACAATTTGTGATCCATGCAGCGTCTCTGGCATTGCATTGAAATTCTGATCAATTAAAAATTGCTTTTGCTTCTGAGCAAGAGCTTTCGATATCTCTGAAGCTGAAAGACTCCATGATCTGGACAAAAACTCCATAGGCTCCTTTGGTGTTTGAGGCTGAGGGATCAACGGCAACGATGATGCTGCTCTCAGCTCTCCATCCGCTTCTAAATGCTCAAGGCCATTCAAAGAACTATTTTTCCAAGATGAATATTTCCCATTTTCCATTTTAACTTAGTTTTTTCTAACAAGTATAATCTCTTGTTGCTTGTACTAGAAAATTTTGACTGCTTAGCCTGAAATCTGAATTGAAGGCAAGAGTTAGCGCATAACAGGGAACAAATAATCAAGAAATATCAAGTGAAAAAATCAGATGGCCCTTTTGAACTAATAAGCAAGTCACTGTTTGGCCAGCTAATTGAAAGTACCTGCAAACTGCTTTTCGTATTGTGGGATTATAAGTTTATTTCAAATGAAGATGACTCAACTAGTGGTCCAAAAAATTAAAAGAGCGAGAAAACCCAAAAGATTTTGAAAAAGATACTTATTGCTTACAATCTCAAAAGCCAAGCACTGCAAAAAAGCTATTTTTTCTCACAGAGAGAAAAAGTAAAATACTCGAGTGATAAAGAGACTTGCTTGACCGAAACAACCATGCAAACCTGAAAGTTCTTTATAAAGAATTGACCCATCACCTTCTCTGACAGAAGCTACTTGTATATAAAGATATTATATATAGAGCCAGTGACAAAATAGATTACATGAACAAATTTCAAAGTCTAGTGCTTTGAACCCCTCCGTAAATTAAGGTGAAATAAAACTCAAAAGACAAAACAGAATTCACAAAACTCAAAAAATAATACAAGTGAATTAAGGACCATAGTGAAGACATTATCCTGGATAAGTGGGGGTGGTTTCTTAGCACTCGTGCATCTAACCAAATATTACGAAAAAATAACATTTAGTTATTCGTATTATTGTACAAGGAGATGAACATAGAGTTCTTTTTAATTTTTTTGGTGGGTTTTGAGTCCTATGACTTTGGGTTGTTGGATGTTAGAAAAATGTGCGCTTGACCAGCCAATGGGCGGTAGGGGCGGTGCTGTATATATTCTCTAATTTTCTTGCTTGGCGGTGTCTTTGATGCATGATTTTCAATCAAACGGTTTAGATTGCTTTATTTATATTAATGGGAGACTTGCATTTAGAGTATGTGATTCATACAAAACATATAATACAAACATATATAAAGCCAAGAGTTGTGGACGAGGTCTAGTTAAATAAGTACTGTCTTAATTATAGGACCATTTTAGATCCAAGTCTACTTGATTCTTAAGCATATCATTATCTTAATAAATTGGATCACGGGATAGGTCTTTAACTCATGAGATTTATGCGTATACATGGGGAATATTTAAGAATTGTTTGATCCCTTTTCGGCTTTTTATGGTGCGTATATGTCCATTTGATGTATTGGATAAATTACAAGTCAGAATCATATTACTCACACTATCATCTGAATTTTAACAAACACCTTTAGAGTTTAGAGTTATGCTGTTATCCAAGATTAATGAAAAGCTAGTAGCAAAGCAGAAATTGATCGTCTGCCAAAACCGCTGGGATCCCACCAGCCACATGGGCTGAACAGGGTTAACACATGTTTACATAATTGGTTTCAAGGTGATTCAATTTGGCTAGTGCCGGTTTGCTCTTGCCAGACCAAAATTTGACACCCGTCCAGCCTTGTGATGGTTCCAAAATATTTTCTGCCTGGCAATAACTTGACTTTGTTACTCGAGTCTTGACCGCCATTATGGCATCTTGATGAACTAATTATTTTACCTGGATTAATAGAAGCTAAACGGAATAATCCATATTGATTTTTGGATTAACCTTGTCCCCAGTGCTAAGTATACAGCTAGTGTAATGTCACTTCCACGCTGTCTATGATCGATAATGGCCAAAAATCCATAACAGAACGACCAAAGAAACGATTGAGTCAAATTAAGTTGCTGTGTTTCAGTGACATTACAGTACTAAACTTCCCTCTTTGCAATGCCACAAACGCGTTACCCACCGACGCAACTGCCAGGCTGCCATGACAAATGCCATTGTTCACAGTTTTGTAAAAATGCGTCTCATCATTAGGAACAATATTATAAGTTTATGTGGAGCACTTTGTGGTTTCAAATTTCAATTTTACAATTAAAAAAGAAATTCACTTCCTGCAGAAGATTCCAGGTTAAATTTCAAATGAAAGGTGCAGGGGTAAAGGTGGAGGTGGTAGCAATTTACATAGCTTGAAAGCGTCTTCTAATAATAATGGATCCTTATCTTTTAGAACCGAAAAAACGCTGAAGTTAAAAGGGTCCCTACTTTTCGCGATACATACATATATGAATGAGACATGCAATCCTGATAATGTGATTTGACCTTGCCAGTCTGTCCAAAGTTTTATGCTGAAAAATGATCAAATAATGGGACTGTGAGACTGAGAGCTAGCTCATTACTTCTGAAATCAAAGTCAGATCATAATGACAACCAAACCTGCTTGAAGAGTGAAGACCCACAGTTTGAAAATAGAAATATTCTATTTTTGCTTACGTACTTCTTCTGGTTATAGATGATGGAGATGGAGAATGTTGTAATGTAATTATTTAACTTCGTTCTAACCGATCAATAATGATATAATTAAAACTTGAGATGTGAGCAATAAATAATTTGATGTCCGGTAAATATATCTAATCAACTTATATTTGAAATGAGCGGCTGATTTAAGGTTCTTGAATGGCTCGTCATGGTAGGTCATGCATATATAGTATAGGCCCATCTAGTTTGATCGGCTCAAATTTCTTTATCATTCAATTATTGATGCCAATGATTTTGTTTGAACAGTTGCTTTAACCGAATAGGCAGCAGGAGGAGGAGGAGTATGTGAAAAAGACAGAAATATGGCAAATCTTCAAGCAGATTTTACATTTCTCCAAACCGATCCAAGGAAATATTTTAAGCTTCCATTTCTTCACGTCTCTGGCACTGTAGTGAGCTTATATGCCATTTTCTTCACGTCTCTGGCACTGCAGTGGGCTTACATGCTTTGTATTATCTTCCAGCATTTGCTTGACTTTCAAAAGGAAATTCTCCATTTTTGGCCCATGGTGGAGTTTTCAGAAAATGTTCTCCACCGGCACATTGTAAGGCAGGTAATATCACAATGCCACTTTTACAATGTGTGGGGGAATCAAATACCAATAAAAGAAAATGGAATAAAGAGGACAGTAAATCTAGAAAAGCTATCTATGTCTTCCACTTATATATGCGTACGGGCTTCTGGATCGATTAAACTAATAAAGTAGTTGGTATATATATACCTATATAACCCTGAAATATTCATATAAAGTTCCCTTTTAAATCAAATGTTAAAATGTAGATTTGAATTATATATTGTTATGTTATAGCCAGAAGATATTTGTATTTAAAATGCACTGAAGAACTGATAAACTCATGTAATTTTATAATGTGTGCGCGTGTGTTTTACATTGTTGCATGAATAGAGAGAATTGAAGCAAACTTTAATATTAAATTCATTACCTTGTTAGAAAAAAATACGCAAAGAATCAATCTTTATTCTAAGAGTCCTTTACTTAGGAGGGATTAGTAGAATAATGAGATCCCTTTCCCTTAAATGAAAGTAAATTCACCGAATAGAATAAATTGCAAGTTGTAACCAACTCTTTTTCTAAAGTGGATGTTTTGTGCTAATTGTAATTTTAAAATGGTAATAACTTCTTGTAATATTTTTTTACGCAAGATGGATGCCTCCTTTTAGTTTGCTTCTTCCAAGAGCCGGTAATTTTGTCCAACGCCAGTAATGAAAGAAGATAAGGCGTTAATCCGCTTACAATGCAAAATGACCATGTAGTTATCAGATCATCTTGTCGTTTAAGTAATCGAGATTCGAACGACTTGTCGCATACTTTTAAAAGGGCTTGGCCTCTTCTTTTCTAGATTATTTGGCTTCAGCTCCTCAACGAGTAATGATGTTCACCCTTGCTGCTCACTTTCACGAGAACAATGGAATAAGGACTAGGATTCTCTCTTCTTTTTTTTTTTTTTTTCATTTTTTCGTTAATTCTATTTTCAATAATCTAATGATGCATTACGCATATAATTATTTAAATTTTTAAGGTTTATTCATTTTAAATTACAAAAGTACAATATTATTGAAAATCTACACACTCACCCCCTAGTATGTATAGGGTATATGATGAACGATACACACCACTGATATGTGAAATTATCTCCCCGTATGCTTTTCCTTTTTTTTTTTTCCATTTATTTTGCCCCAATAGCAACTAAATTGCTGTCCCCACTCGTCTCAATGATTTTACCAAATGAACTAATAATTGGCACCACCAATATTAAATTGTAGCATCAGTTACATATGAGACATGGCATGAGAGAGTGAGGGTCCACGCAACTTGTTAGGCGAGGGTAGCTCTAAGTCAGGCTCGTCCCAACTCAGCCTCTCAGAGTATGCGTTCACCATATCTTCAGTAACTTGTTCCAAACGTAGCGGATACCACTGCATTATTTCATTTAACAATTACTAAATCAAGTTATAAATATATTAACTACCTCTCGTTACCGGCTATACACACGCACGCACGCACGCACGCACGCACGCACGCACTCATTTTTAGGTTCGAAAATCTAGAATTTATACAATTTGAAACAAGTTGATAACAGTGTGAATATACTTTCATAAAATTGTTAAATAAATTACAAAGTTGTGAAAGTATGTTCATATAAAAATGTCAATTCACTCCGAATTTTAAATCCATCATTCTTAACTTTGAGAATTTTGAAAAATTTTAAATCCATCATTCTTGAAATGAGTTGACTATGATGTAAATATACTTTTATAACATTATCAGCTCATTTTGAATTTTAAGTTTGGATTGAAAAATTTTTCATATGTACATATATAGGGTCATTATTTAATAAGGAATCCCTTAAGTTATTTAAATAAGGGATTAACTGAAAAACAAAACACACACTCCAATTCTGTGAATTTTATCCTGTAGTTTATTAGACTGTATGTTTTTTTTACCTTTTAACTTATCCTTTTACTTTAATAACTTTATATTGTAATTTTCCAATGAGTTCCCTTAATTTATTAAAGTAAAGTAAAAGCTAAAAGACCTAAAAAAAAGAAAAAACATGCATGCCCTCATTTTTTTTCGTACGTTTATGCTATTAAGTCATATAATTTTATAGTTAATTGAACACTAGCTCTATTAAAATGACATAATTTAATAGTGAATTGAACAATGACTCTATTAAATCATACGCCTTAATAGGGTATCCTAATAAATAAAATAAAATAAAATAAGAGCGGCCGCACATGAGAATGAATATATGTCCCCATTAAAAAATGACTATAGTTCTCAGGTTTAAGAATATCGGATTTTGTAAACTGACTTTTTTACTGTTTGACGATATTACACACATACATTGGAAATATTATTTAGTATATATATACCTTAGGTGTAAAAGATTTGTCCACCAATCGAGCATGGACTCCCTGAAGAAAAGAAATTAATGAAGAGCTAGCTTATTATTATTAGTTACTATATAATAAATGAAAATATATGTAGTCCTACGTACTTCGAACGAGTAATACTAATCGTACTTGTACGCACCTCACAGAAATTGTTAGAGATCTGCCCGGAAATTGCTTGAACCGTCATACGATATTCACGCATAAGACACTGCTCAAGAGTCTGAAATCTGCCTTGTCGTATCTGTTTTAATTTTGTGCATGTTTATTCAAACCAAACCATTAGTAATTAATTAGGTCAATAATTATTAATGCGTGGCTTTTGAATTTTGTGAGTGTATATAATACGTGATGTAAAATGTGAGAGATACGACTTACAGATTTTAGAGAAACCTTCAAGCTCAAAGGCGGTGCTTCCTTTAGTTTCTTGAGTGTTGAGACGCACCACTCATCTTTTGTTTTAGCTGCTTCACTCTCCTGAGAAATTGATTTTGTATTTGTTGTAATTTATTAATGCCATAAATCTTTGACGGATATTAATTACATCATTCTAAGCATTAAAAACCCTTCCATTTATCAATAAGTAATTAAATTTATGTTAATTCTCATCTAATTAGAAAACAAATCTTACCAGAGCATGAATAATTTCCTCCACTGTGCCGAGGCTGAAACATTTATTCAGAATCTCAAACCTGGAAGCTCAAGATTCAGCATATTAATTTTACAATCATTTCAAATCTAACAATATGTTTCGCTAGCTACCCACCCTTAAAAACAAATTAATTAATTAATTAATTAAAAAGCAAAACGGACACTAGTTTAATTAGGCGGGATGGCACAGTACTTGTGAAAGATATTTCGTTGATGGAGATACAGGTGGTCGCTGTATTTTTCTAGAAATGTATCCGCTGCAGAAAAATCATCTGCAGCTAAAGTACCTAGTTGCTCTTCAATCAACGGGAGCCTCTGTCGACAAGAACTAACAATGTTAAGTACCTACATAATAAGCTAGCTGAAGAGACTAATGTTGCAATGAGAGATTATCTCATACTTTTTCTTAATGCAAGGAATCCCTTAAAATATAATAAAAAAATAGACATTTCAATACACCACAAGATAAAACATACTACATTGGAATACATTTTTCTTATCTTATAGTTTATTTTTTACTTTTTTAGTTTAAGAGATATGTTATTGGATAATAACTATATATATAGAGAGAGAGAATATTACTGATTTGGTCTAAACCAAATCTGGAGTTTAAAAGATATGGGTATTTACATTAGAAAATGACTAATAATTTTTCTGAACTTTAATAAATTTCAAATCAATCATATATAATTATTTTTCAGTGCTGACACCCTTAATTTTTTCAATGCGGACACATTGTTAAGACATGCGGCTTAATAAAATTAATTTTCAATGCATTATAAAAACATGCAGTTTAATAGCATTAAAATCTAATTCTATTAAACAGAAGCTTAAAAGCGTATCTGTATGGAAAACAAAATTGAGGGCTTCTACATTTTATACATATAGTCATTATCTAATAAGAAATTTCTTAAATTATGAAAGTTATCGATAAATCAAAGGTGAAAATATACCTATACCCCCATGGTTTGGGAAAACGGTCATGAAAACCTTAAATTTTTTTATCAAGAACACTAAGGCCCTCCCTTTTGATTATAATATCCTTTGCAGATAGTAGTTAAAAAAATTGACTTAAAAATTTTTTAACAAGTTCAAATATAATTTTAAATAGTTTAATTTATATAGTAGAATTTTTTTAATATATAAAATAACTTTTAGAATGTAAATTATTATATTTATTTAATAATATATTTGTATTTACTACAAAATTTTAAATAAACCTTTGGGTTAAATTTATTTTACAATTAATAAAATATTTAAATTTATTTTATGATTAATAAAATATTTAAATTTATTTTACGATTAATAAAATATATCTTATGTCTTAATAATAATAAAATTATTTTATATAAAATTAAAAATAATTTAAATTTTATATATTTATTTTAATATTTTGGTTTATATATTAAAAATTTAGTTTAATATAATGTAAGATGGTAAAGTATTAAAATATCTTTTTAAATATTGAAATTATTTTAAAATGTATATATTTTTACATTTATTTTAATATTATTTTTTATTTATTATAAAATATTAGAGTCAATTTTTTTTGAGTTAATAGAACTAAAGAGTATTATAGTAAAAAAGCAGTCTTGGTGTCCCATATTCAAAAATTGGGATTTACATTCAAAAATTGGGATTTACATGACATTCTCCCAAATCTTGAGGATGTAGGTATCATTTTTTCTAAATAAAAAAAATAAGCGTGTAGATGTCATTTTCCCTAAATAAAAAAAAAAAAAAAGAGCAAAACACACATATGCTGTGTTTATATACGAATGCATGGCCATGAATAATATACAAGAGAAATAATTTAAGGTTAATTAATTAATAAGAAAAGGTAATTAACAAACTGCACTGAGTGAGTAGTGCGTAGCAAGTCCACAAACTAGCATTTCCTCTCCGCTAAGTGTGGCTCCAGTTAGACCCAGGTATTCCCCTGTAAGTGAAAATCAAAATAGCAGATATGAGATTAATAAAACAATGCAAATTAAGCTTATTATTGTTATAATTAATTATTTGTGAGCAGAGATAAATTAATATTAATATAGTATATATCATAAGCTTTGTGCCCATGTGATGATAAGAAAATTAAAGAATGTTATAATGATGAAGTGAACAAGTGAAGACCTACCCAAGTGGCCGGGCAAGCGTGAAAGATAATATGAAGACCCAACATCGGGATGGAAACCAATTAGTATTTCAGGCATAGCGAAAACCTGTAATTAATTAATTAATTAATCAATCAATCAATCAATTAATTAATTAATTCTGAAATTAAAATCCAATTAATTAATTCCACACAGTTTTCTCAGTTGCAACACGATATGAAGCATGCACTGCAATTCCTGCACCGCCGCCCATCGTAATGCCATCTACGATGGCCACCTAAGGAGAGCAAGAATAACAAAGCGAGTGAGTTAATTAATAATTAATCAGCATCCCTTGCATGCATTAACTGTTGATTAATTTCATCAACAAAAAAGTTGATTAAAAATTAAGACTTAAGAATAAGACTGGCTCACATTAGGCTTCGATTGCGTGGCCACAAGGTAGACGAAGCTGTACAATGTTCTGAAAAATTCTTTACATTCTTCCACTCTCCCTGCACAATTAGTTACTCTATTAATTATATCAGCATCGCTCCATACGGTATAAGAGAAAATTAACAAGTAGTGAACTCAATTTAAACATAAATATTAGCCACTGGTATTTAAGCTTCAATCAAATCCATGCTATTCTCGTATGCATCAAAGTCAAATCTGTTTCCTATACCTTCTTTAAGCATTCGATAAGCACTAACAACATCTCCGCCAGCGCAAAATGACCTTCCATTTCCCTTTCAAAAAATACAAGTATTATATGGTGAGGATTATATATACACATGCACGGTTGCTTAATTTCACTAACTGAGAAAACATTTGTAATTCAGCGTATCTACATAAAATTCTAAAGTTAAGGGAGAAAAAAAAGAGTTGAAAACCAATGGAATCCGAGGAGTGATAACTTTTTTACTCACCTTGATCACAACAAAATCAACCCCGGAATTATTTTGCCAGGATTCGTATTGTTTTGTAAGCAGAGCAACCTGAGGATAAGAAACTCAAATGCATACAGTCTTCAACAATGTGTATCAATTCCTCAAAAACATAATAATAGCCAATAATAATAATAATAATAAAAGAAGGAACTAAAATGAGACTTCAGACTTGCCAATTACAGAATGCTAAACCAAATATCGTAGAAGCGAGAAATTAACAGATTATTGTTTGGAAGTTGTTATTGGGGTTATAATGCTTCTTCGTGTACAATATTTCATTAATTATTTTTACTTTTCAATCAATTTCTTCATGTCAGGTAAGCAGCCGGTTCAGTTTATGCAAAAATGTTTGTGAATCACCGTTGTGCTTGCTTCTATATAAATACAAGTATCTTACTCTCTTTCTTATATGTTTCGCACTTGAAATTCAAAGTGATACAAACCATTGAGGTATTGAGAGCATTTAGCACATGGGGTCTGTTGAGTATCACTGTTCGTGAATTCGCTCTCTCTTCAACCAGTACCTAAGACGAATACAAAAGAAAGTTTAATTTTGTTGTCTCTTCCATGCATGTATTATATATATATAGCTAGCTATGCATGCAACATGGTAGCTTATTAAAAAATAAATAAAACCAACCAAGCTGTGGGGATCGTTGTAGTAATTCCTGCCATTGTTGAGTGAAGAGCACAGGCCTCTTTTACTTATAAATGAGGAACATGAAGGCCTTTTTAAGCAATATTGGGGAATGATTTTGAAGCTTAACATCTTGTTATTATTTTTGTGAGCTTTAGATGTTCTTTGGAGGTGATCGTTGGTTCATAAGAATTTATAGGCAACGGATAAATGATTAATAATTATTGGTATTCGTGTAAGGCATGTTTACATTTTTCATGTGGGTTATTAATTTATTCTATGTGACTCAAAAGGAAATTAATTAATTAATTAACCAGAAACTGAGATACGGATTAGTTTCTTCGTGTCTCAAATAGACTACTGAATATTCTTCTACATTTAGTTTGATTAGCTTAGTAATTAAATATACATATTGTACCAGATTGATATATAAGCATATCTCAGGCACTTAATGAATTTGAGTAGTTTATTATTTTAAGGCGCCGTTATAATATGAAAATTAAAGCATGTTAAACTTAAGATTGTATATTAAAATAATAAAATATAATATTCTAATGCAGATCAATATCTTCCAGTAGCTATACATTGCGTGAGTATCTAATTTGATTACCATTTAATGTGCATTAAAAAATGATGTTAATCCCTAATATACATTCAAACTCTACATTAATTTGAGAAAATTATTTTAGACCCATTAGAATATTACAGAATGCAAATGTTCAAATTTTAACATGAAAATATGCAATAACAATTATGCTTCTTAATCTTATGATTAAGATATGTTCACACTCTACATTTGAGTTCAAACGTATCAGTTACTTTAGTAAAAAATCTCCAAATAAAGAAGGAGAAATTAGTATGTCAAAAAAGAAAAAAAAAAAATAGTGAGAACAAATTAGTTAATTATCACTTACATTCAACACCGTCTCGCAAGCAAGTCTTCAGACGTCTCAATTACGTTAAAAAAAAAAAAAAAAACATTGTTCATAATATATATATATATATACACAGAGCATATATATTTTCAGAGAAAAGTATATGGCTGAGAATTTATATTCCATGATCCAAATCATATATGGACATTAACATGTCAACAGAAAAAACAAAAAGGCCGAAAATTTGGTATTGTCTTGAGATGTTCAAAAATAATTTTCGAAAGCTAAAAAATTAATTTTTAATGTTTAGTTAATTTTTTTAAAAATTTAATTTTGGCAAAATCACTGCATTATACAATAAATTTTGAAGAGCATGTAAGGAGTGACTTTTTTAAATCTAATTTTTAGAATCAATTTTATACTTAATACAATTCAATATATATTATCACATATAGTGTAGAAATCTAAAATTATCCTTGTTCAATTAGAAAATAAAATCATTAAATTTAAAGAGATTATTACTGTTGTTACCAATCATATTTAAATAAAAAAATAAAAATAAAATTAATAAAATAGAATTTTATTTTATTTACTAATTATTATATTTACACAATAAAAAATATTATATGTATACACATACTTATAAATACGTAAATAAATTTTATACAATATTATATCTACTTCACTTATTTGCATTCTTATAGTAAATTTACCAAATACATATGATTATTTTTAATACTCAAAATACTTGTACAGATAATTTTTACGAATTATTTAACTAATTTTTTTTTCATAACTCATTATTTCTACCGTACACATAATAGCAATTATTTTAGGAATTATAATATTATCAAACTGGCCTTACACTGCAAATATCAGCCCCAATTTGCACGCTTCAACCTGTCTATCAGTTACTTTGAAAAATGGTGTTCACCTCATATAAATTCAAAGAAAAGTGCGTGGTTCAGAATTTATATGTTATGATTCAAATAAGAGAACGACCGTCAAATTTAATATAAATTTAATCATGATCGTTCTTACTGCAAAACAAAGATCGACGCCAACTTACGGGCAATTCTCCACAACGCATTATTTACTTCGAAAAGAAAAAAAATCATATTATATTATTCCAAGGAAAGTGCGGTTGATAATTATATTCAATGATCCAAATCAAAGAATGACAAATTACTAAATTAGCACGTAGAAAAAAAAAAAGACAAATTAATTAGTTAATTATTAACTTTTAGGACTCGGCACTCAATTTGGGTGTGGTTTGGTTTGGTTTACTTCAATTCCTTTTGAATAATTGAATTGAAATCTGAAACTGTTTGGTTTGAAAATTTCAAACCAAACAAAACTGATTAAAAAATTATTAGAGCCAGCTACTAGGCTAAAGTCTAATAATTAGAACCACACCCTCATAATTGTAATGTAATGACAGTCTTAATCAATCACACTCCGAAGACGGACATCAACTTCCAAGCAACCCAAGTTTTTTTTTTTATAAAAAAAAATTGGAAAAAGAAAATAACTCTAATTTTCATTAGTAATTGAAAGATTAAATTGCTACGGTTCAATATAACCGGACCATATTTTATACCTTCCCGTTTACGGGATTCTATTTGCTTTCTGGCTTGTTTCTTTCGTCCATTTTGATTTTGCTTTTTCTTTTCTTCTTTGATCAACTTTCCTCTCTATTTCGGTGGACATCAATTTGCTTGAGTGCTTGAAAGTGGAACTTTTGTTTCATTTTCCACACCCAATCAAACGAGCGAAGAGGTCATCAATTGTTCGCAACTAAATCCAAGTTTTCTACCGTGCGGGCTCGGGTTAAGTGAGTTACTGACCGGTAACTCACGTTCGTTCACTCTAATAATTATCCGCAGACTGCCAGTCCACTGAGGGCACCACAACATTCAACGACTTTAGAATTGAACTGAACGTATCGTGTGGGTTCACAAACGAAAATAATTATGCTGATCCTGTGATGAAATTCTTTACCGCACTTCATTTTCTATACATTAATTTATACAAAGAATTTCTAACTGTATCATTATTTAAATTCTCAATCTTCGTATACAAATCTGTTATGCTTTAATTTACTACTGGCTGACATTTTAACCATCCAGTAAAATGTTGTAACAACTTCGTTTTTTCTCACTGTCTCTCGCCCTTCATTCTTCCATTTTAATTTTTCGGTCACACATGGACTGCTGGAAAATGTGTAAAATGTATAGTTCATACAATAACAAAGTAACAGAAGATCACACGTGAATCATTGATGGTTTCTAGAATTTATCTTGTGAATTATATATGTGTATATAATCATTTTTACGTGTAGATGTCCTTATTTTTTAAAATATGAATTTAGAATAAGATTATAAGATGTTAACGTGCTTTTATCATTATTTATTCAATTAAACTATAGCACCGTATGGTGTTAATGCGAATTCGTATTTTAAAAAATACAGATAATATCATTAATCACTTTGAATTTTGAACTCAAATAACATACATGATAATAAAATATTAGATAAAAGTCTAGTAAAATATTCAAGTCTCTTTAATATGTACTCCATTAACAAAAAGCCTGAACAGGTTAAATTTTGATAAGCCACCTCAAATATCATGGAAATTTGATTCCTTTTGGGGTGATAAAAGATAACGCATAGAGTTATTCAATTGAAGAAATATGCATTTACCCATACCTTCAAAGGGAATAGAATTCTGATTTATGGTAGCATTTACATTTTGGGTTGGAGTGGGAATCTTAGAATTGGATGTGTGGAACATGAGTGGGAGTGAATTGTTTACTTATACTGGAATCGGAGTATGGAATCAAGATTAAAATCTAATTTAAGTGTTTACTTTGTCTTAGATTGGAAGTAAATAGTTTTAAATTATAGTTTTACCCTTATTTAAAAAATTGTAGTTTTTAATTACAAAATTAATAAAACATATATTTGAAAAGTAAAATATTTATTCTATTATATTTTTAAATTAATAATAATTATTAGTGGTCTTAATTATGTAAATCACAATTTTTTATTAATTTTAATTTTAAAATTGTGTAAATTAAAAATTATTGACAACAGTAACACAAATGAAACATTATTATTAATAACATAGTACAAAATTAATATTTTTTTAGAATAACCTATTTATTATTATTAATTATTAATATTAAATAAATATAATATTATTATTTTTAATTAATTTTAATTAGAACCAATGTAAATTATTATTTTTAACTAAATACAATAATATTATATTTAAATAAGTTTAATATTATCATTTTTAATAAAGGTAATTTATAAAATAATATAATAATATTATTTTAATAAATATGATATCATTTATCTTATTTTATTACATATAATTATATTAAATTTAACAAAAGAATGATAAAAAAGAAAGAGGTGGGAGTGGAAATGGGAGTCTGGTTCCCACTCCCACCTCCTCCATTGGAGCAGAAATTTAATTTCTCACTCAAAAAATAAGTGAGATCTACGGAATAAATTTTTTCTCTTAAAATATACAAGTAAACACTAAAGTAGGAGAATGCGCACTACTCACTCCCACTCCAGTAAACATAGCATATATTCAGCAAACCTTTAGATATCTGTAGACATATGGAGCTTCCTAAAATTACCCATTTTTGTTATGTGTTTAAAAATTGTAACAATTCAGAAAAAATAATACAAAATATCATCCCATAGCATGTGGTTGTTTATTAATCAAGGCATACTCAAATCACGTGGCCCTTTCACTCGGTCCTTTCCTTCCTGTCGATTACAGTACAGTTATATCTATTTCCTACCTTCACGTGATTATAACTATGTCGGCAAACAGATACGAATCGGCTTGGGAGTGCTTATTACCACATCATATAATAAGTAGTATTTCGCACATAAAAGTGGCAGCTGCTAATTACACATTTGCATTGGAGGCTTTTCGCAATTCGTTTGGTAGCTGTAACTCAGGCTCATCAACACTAATCCTCTCAAAATATGCATTTACCATTTCTTCCGTAACTTTTTCCAAACATGTCGGATCCCACTGCATTATTTCATTTAATTAATTAGAAAATAAAATTATTTACATAAAGTCTATTACAAAATGCTAAAGATCACAAAATTTGTACCTTAGGTGCAAAGGATTTCTCCACCAATCGTGTACGTACCCCCTGTTATCAAAAGGCAGAACAATAATTATTATTATAAGGTTCATGAAAATTAATATAATGATTCGATTTCAATGAGGAGAGTTCCCACTTCCCATATTTGTACCTCACAGAAATCATTCGATATCTGCCTGGAGATCATTCGCATGCTCACACGGTACTCGCGTTTAAGACATTCGTCAAGGGTCTCAAATCTGGCTTTTTGTATCTGTTATAATATTTAACCAAACAATTGGGTCATGAGTTAATTGATACTGCTTGACTTTGATGTATAATGTAAAAATGTGCAACAAAGAACTCACAGATTTTAGAGAAATCTTCAAGCTCAAAGGTGGAGCTTCTCTTAGTTTATTGAGTGTTGAAATGCACCACTCATCTTTTGTTTCAGCCACTTCACTTTCCTGAGAAAAGTTTAGAAATTAAGATTTGTCAGTTTTAGGGATATTGAGTTTAATCAAGTAGAAAGGAGTTAATAAATCAATGAACTAATAGAGTAGCTACCCTTACCAAAGCACCGATGATTTCCTCGACTGTGTCGTGGCCAAAACATTTATTCAGAGCCTCAACTCTGAGCATAATCATTATATAGACTGTTAGATTGCGACATGTTTGTCCAACAAGGATAGTTAAAAGAATTAGGAAGCTCAAGATTTCAAATATGGTATAATGGAAATTTATTTGTGTATATAAGCATGTACCTGTGAAGAATACTTTTCTCATTTGGATACACATGCTCGCTGTGCTTTGCAAGAAAAGTTTCCATGGCAGAAAAATCATGGACAGCTAATGTACGGAGTTGCTCTTCAATCAATGGAAGTCTCTGTTAACAATAATTGATATTAGATATGTAGCTAAGTAAGCAGAACGACTACAGCATAAAATTGCCTGGTACTGCACTCGCACCCCTATTCTTGATTGAAAAAACTCAAGTTTTCTAAGTTTTTCATTGCAAACTCCACAGGTTTTCAAAACTGTCCCTGAGCTTATTATACATCATACATACACTACTTTAAACATTTGTTTGTCAATAAACTCGGAGTTAAACAAAGAATTCTGAACAGAGAAAGACGAGTGTTGTACCAAACAGCACTGCATTATACATACACCCCTGATTAAGCTAAAGTATTTTTCTCAGTCAATTATAGAAGAGAACAAGTAACAAACTGCACTGGGTATGTAGTGAGTAGCAAATCCACAAGCTAGCATTTCTTCTCCACTAAGCCTCCCTCCAGTTAGACCCAGGTATTCTCCTGTATTGAAAACAAAAAGGGAAGTAATTAAGAAACACTTCGATTAAGCACTTGCAAGATATGTTAGACAAGAAAATTGATCTACCTAAGTGACCCGGCAAACGTGAAAGATAATATGAAGCACCACCATCAGGATGCGAACCAATAAGTACTTCAGGAATAGCGAAAACCTGAAATGATTATGTGAATCTTATGTAAGTTCAGACAAGCTTCAGTATGGCTGGTGAAAATTATAATATGTATAAGACATTATGAATTTAGATATCAATGATACATACAGTTTTCTCAGTTGCAATACGGAGCGAACCATGGACAGAAAGTCCTGCACCACCACCCATTGTAATTCCATTCATGATAGCTACCTGCATAGCAAATAGCAAGTGATGCAATCATGCATACAATGGGATAAGCAGCTAAAGGTATGTTGCATACTCATGTAAGGTATAAAATATAAACAAAAGACTCACATGTGGCTTCAAATATGTGTTTAAACGGTACATTAAGCTATAGAATGTTCTGAAACAGTCTTTACATTCTTCCACTCTCCCTGCATATAACCTAGTCAGCAGTTACCAGCAATAATTTCATAATAATTATGCATATGCAGCAATTTGTACATAATTAAACACATTTACTTGTATGTATATATATGATTTGTAACAAGAAGCAAAGGAGTCAAACATATGATTTGTAACAAGAAGTAAAGGACTCAAACATCAATTATCCTAGCGCTTTGTTAATGAAAGAGTAACAACTGTGGTTTTACTATGTTCCAAAAAATGCTTTAACAGAAATAACGATGGCGGTGAGTATGATGAGAAAATTCAAAATAATGCAAGCAGTAATACTTCTACTCTCACAGTCCGGACAAATGGTGGATTATAAAATAATTAAATAGCAATGCATTAAGGCATCATCAGATAGAGAGTTTAGAATATCTCTATAGCAGTACAACCATCTAATAACATTATGTTATGTGTGTATGCAATTATCATAACTGCCGATTTGCAATGCCAATGTTCACAATAAATATATAACACAACATATTTTTTATTAGATTATTGTAAGAATAATGCTGTAGTAGATTTGAGGTATTCTAGAATTTATCAAACATATCCATATTAGCGATTAATGAGAAAATTCCCAACTGAAAACAATACAGCTAATAAATTATAATACTTAAATGGTACAGGGCACATGGATTAACCAAATCCAAATATGTCTCTTACCTTCGTTAAGCAACTGATACAATGTTACAACATCTCCACCAGCACAGAATGACCTGCCATTTCCCTTTATAAAATAAATAAATAAATTGGTTGCTTTGACCAAGTGAGTAACTTGAATTCACAAGAAGATAAATTTATTTAGAAAAAGAAAATACGTACTTTAATCATGACAAAACCAACTCGGGAATCTTTCTCCCAGGATTCGTATAATTTAGTCATCCGAACACCCTAAAGAAGTGAGGACACTATGAATATAATAAGTTGCCATCATGAATCAACAGCAATGGGTATCAATTGTTCTAACAAGAAAATAAAAGAAGTTTCAGCCTCTTATTGTTGAATAATAATATTACACATATATAGTTGAAGTATATAGTTTGCATTTCAAGTGATGTTTCACCTATCATTAATTGTAATTTATAAGGTGTCAATTAACTTTATTATCCATCAGTTCTTCTAATCTTGCAATGCATTCAATTCGTGACACCTCAGGACTTCATCAATTATGTAAGTGCCGTATTACTCTTATAAATTAAATCTGACTCACAAATGAAACTAGTAGTTGGAAAAAATGAACAGCAAACTAATGTTCATCAAAACTGAGAAAAGCATCACAAACATGGCTGTGTGCCAGTGAATAGTGTAAAAAACTTTTCCACAGAATGAGCTTTCTCTTCTCAACAAAAGCGCCTGTAAACTCAAATGTCCAAACACCATTACAACGAAAATAAAGAAAAGGAAAAAGAGTACAAGGAATGAAAATGAAAAATTGAGCACAAGATTTCGAACACCCAGATCACAAGAGTAACTTCTGGGACTATTAATCCAAAGATCAAATAAAGAGAGTAATTATTAAAGACATGTTGCTTCTAAGAAACTGTAGTAATTACTATGAAGAAATTTACTTCTAAGAAACTGTAGTAAAACAATAATAATAATGAAATGTGAAGCGAAGAACAAACCATG
This sequence comes from Murraya paniculata, assembly GCA_030449075.1. Lineage (NCBI taxonomy): Eukaryota > Viridiplantae > Streptophyta > Magnoliopsida > Sapindales > Rutaceae > Murraya > Murraya paniculata. The sequence goes on from JAEVFN010000030.1 coordinate 1,536,699, forward strand.
GGGGTAAGCAGAGCATTCAGAACATTGGGTCTGTTGAGTATAATAGTTCGTGAGCTTGCCCCTTCTTCAACCAGTACCTGAAGAGGAGAAAATGCAGTAAGTTATACATTGGGGGATATCGATAAATTCCAAAACAATAATAATAATAAATCATGCACTGATTGAATAATGCAACAAGATAATTGTATACAGCAGTGTTTAGCAAACTTACCATGTTGTCAGCATCATTGCTATTGTCGAGTGAAGACATGCCCTCTGTTACAACTGCTAGAAGATCGTCTCAGGAGATTGTATTTGAAGCTCCTTGTGGAATATTATATTTATTTAGTCCCTGGGAATAAAATATCTTGGGCCGGCGGCGTTTAAAGAATATTCCGTCGACACGTATAAATAAATATATGGAAAATGAACAACTTTTGACGTTGGGTGAAGGTGTGCGATCTGCTGACTAATCTAAATTTTAGTTTGATTTTTTGGGGGGTTGGTGATTCGACATTTCTGCTCAAACAGAAACAGGTGAAAGTGAATCACATGCAAAGTTCCGCAGCCCTTCAATTCCCAAAACAAAATTTTGACCCAAAAGTTAAGATCTAATAATTACAACAACAACCACAAAAAAAAAAAAAAAATCTTTTCATTGAAGATTGAGTAATCAGTATGTACCTTTTTTTTGCTTGTTTAAAAGTATGCAAATTTAATATGGGAGTGTTTCTCCTTTCTTGCAAGTCTCCTAGCTAAAATATTGGTTTCGCCACTGGGAATATCTCTCGTTTATTGAGCAGAAATCTCTGTGTTCGTGTTATGGGAGTTATATTTTATTTCAAACCCACCTTAAGAAGAATTTACTTAAGTAAGAATAGGCAGGGACAGATCTAGGGATTTAATACCTTAGAGAGAAAACTAAAATCAAATAAAAATTAATATTTTATAGAATTGATTGACTCTAGTATCAAAATTTCCTTATAAATTCGTCTCCACTGAAACAATTTTTTTTTAAAAAAATTAATATGAAAATAAAATTGAGCAGGGATCAATTGATCCTTTACGTGAATCTACCTCGGAAATAGGTGGGATGCATGGTAACTAAGAAAAAACCCTTTCAGCCCCATTGCTCATTTACATGATAAGCACCTTTGCGTGAATTATGATTCTCTTATAATATGATTTTCTCCTTAACTTAAAGATACATGATATAAAATTTTTAAAAATTCATAAAAATTCAAATTAAGAGAGAATCTTAATCCAGTGTAATAACCACAACAATATATAAAAACTAAGTAATGGAATTGTATGCTGATGAGTTATATTTATTTTGCTTTAAGGAGCGCTGATGATTTCTTAATTGTGCCTTTGGCCTTTGCTGTGCTGACTTACAAAGCGTTTCTTCTGTGGCTGCATTCCTCTTGTTGCCTCTCCATCTTCTCTCAATTAAGAAGAGTAATACTATTATTTGAAAAATGAAAATATGTAATTTTACATACATAGTTTATATCTCTAATTAATGTGCTTTATAATTGATTTTACATGCCAAAAATGAATAAAGACGTCAACAATCACTTATCCCACTCAAGTCACTGAATAAGTCAAATTCCTTATTCATCAAGCAAATAAAGAAACACCACAAGGCCTTGGCCTTAGCCCACCGGTACATGGTGTCGGGCACGAGTTCAAGCTCCCCCCATTAATGTAGGAGTACTCAACAATATTCCTCTTACCACAAATATGCATAGAGATGTATCGCTCTAGAAATATGAAAATAGATATTTTACCATTAGTTGATGTTGCTTTTTAATTTGTGCTCTCAATTTAGATCTCTAGTATAATAAAATTATTTTTTTATAAAAAAAAAAGCAACTGAACAAGGAAACAGAAAATGAGCTTTCACAAAAACTCAAATTGATTTATTATTTACATTTCTTTATTAACACAAGTACAACCCCGTTCCTGGTGAACATTAATTAAACGTGAAGAGGCACAACCCGGAAGAAGCACGGATAGAAAACCACTCAGACAACCCAAACCCAAAAAGCCCAAACAAATCTCAACTCTTATCGCTTTAAGCATAGTCTTCACTAGGGGATGAGGTATAAGACCCAATGAAAATATCACCGTAGACAAGCCCAGCCAAGCCTCCTCCAATAAGAGGCCCAATCCAGTAGATCCAGATCTGGGAGAAGTCGCCGCTGACCAGAGCTGGGCCAAATGATCGGGCGGGGTTCATTGACCCGCCACTGAACGGGCCGGCGGCAAGAATGTTAGCACCAACGATGAAGCCAATAGCAATAGGTGCAATTGTCCCTAGTGAGCCCTTCTTGGGGTCGGCGGCCGTGGCATAAACTGTGTAGACTAGCCCAAATGTTATGACAATTTCCATAACCACACCTTCAGCGGCATTCAATCCTGCACCAACTGCGTGTGTGGGAATGCTCTGCCAATTATACGTATACAAACACATCATATATTTGTTACAAAAGTATACAATAAGGACAAACCAGAACCATGGTCACGTTTGTTGAAATAATGGGTAAAACGTGCATACCAAGCCACTAGTAACAAATTGGAGGAGGAGGCAAGCAACGATGGAGCCGAGGCATTGGGCAATCCAGTAGAAAATGCCAGTAAGTATGGTGATGTTGCCTCCGATGGCCAATCCGAAGGTGACAGCTGGATTCAAATGGCCGCCGGAGATGTTGGCGGCGATGGCAACACCAACAAACAGTGCTAATGCATGGGCCACGGCCACGGCGACCAGGCCTGCTGGGTCTAACGCCGCATCCTCCGTGAGCTTGCCTACAAATCCACAGTAACAAATAAAATCATTCAATTACACGTGGCTCAATTCATTCACTTCTTGTTTCATTCAAGAAAAGTTTTGAGGATGCGATCCGGCATGACCGATCCCGGTTCAAAATGGGTCAAATTGGGTCCGTCGGAATATTAAATGGAATGACGATGTGTTTGTCTCGGTTACATGCATTTAAAGCTGAAGGGGACAGGACTGATTATGCAAAATAAATTTCAGTTCGAATATGGACGAAACACACTGAAAAGATTAGTTGGGATTCACAGGTAAAACCTGTACAGCAATCGATGGCGAAATTGAAATGCTAAATGCCTCAAATGATTATTAATTAATATCACTTACTATAAGCGATAGCTGATCCAACACCAGCGAACACAAAAAGAAGCGTGGCGATGAACTCAGCTAAATAAGACTTAAGAGACCCAACACTGAAAGAGTCACCGAGGCTACCTAAGGCAATCTTCACCATTTTTGTTGCTCACTAGGAAATCAAACACAACCAGAAGAAGCTTTCTTTCTAATTGATATGAATTTCTTGAATGTGTTGCTAGGTTATTATATACTGAAAACTAAGACTATGCAAAGCAAGAAGAACACGCCGGCACCGACCACGGGGCCCGAATATGGCAATAAAATAGTTATAATATATGCCGACCAACAGCCTTTATTTTGATAAATTATAGGAATTATGAGCATAGGACAACCAACTTAGCTAGTAATTAATGAACAGATAAGCTGCTTATTTTAAGAGCTCTATGAATGAGGATAAGCATGTTTTAAGAGAATACTGTCAAAACTAAGCTCCATTTTGTATCATTGATGAGGTCTGATGTAATTTTCTAACTCATGAATGGTATTATTTTATTAAATTGGCGGTTGCAGTGAGCCAATGATAGTGATGATAACAAAAACAATGTATAATTTCAAGAGTTTGGTTATTTTGTGCTTTTTCGTCATCTAGTAAGACTTTGTCAAGAAAATTTCATCCGCAAATTTGGTCTAATGCAGCTGTTTAAATTTGATCATAGTAACGGTTGACTAAATTATATGCATACACAGACGGATACGCCTGTTGTTTAGAGCTAGCAAAGTGGCAATCACATCCAAAATGAACAACATTTGGCTGACTTCTGGTTAAAACAATTTTAAGATAATATGATCATGCACAACTTCTAATAATTTTCTTGAAAATAAATTTACAATAACAAAATACATTATCAAAATCTCTTAAATCAAGTTTGTAATGGCGCAGTATTAGTATCTGAACTTATAATAAGTCATATCTGACTCTAAATATTTGGAAAAAAATCAATCACCACTAATAAGTGTTGAAGCTAAATTTTGGTTCAATGGAGGTTGTAATTAAAAAATAACAAACTGGAGGTACTGATTTAGATTTCTTAACTCAAACTAAGCATCTCAATAAAGTATATTGTTTTAAAATAATAACATTTATAACAAACCCACATCAATTTCGAATCTAAATTCTAAACTTAATACATTAAAAGTTTATATTGTGTAAGAACATATATTAATCCTTAGAAACTCTCCAATTAATGATTATATCTTCAGTTATGTAATTTTTGTTTTATGGGATTTGGTGATTTATTGAGAGTAATGAGATTTTATGATTTGTTGAGAGTGTTGAGGTACTGATTTTTTCTGGATTTTTTTAGAGTGGCATTTGTTTGTAAATTTATGGAAAGTGATATGACTATTTGGTCCAAAAAACTAACGTTTGGTTAGTTATGATAAAAAAAGTTTGAGGGGTCAAATTTAAAAAACTCTAAAGTTTTATGGCTTATTTCATAAATTTTCCCTACAAGGGACTTAAACTCCCTACATAAAGAACTCAAACTCACATAGTGAATTACGATATTGCAACGAGTAGGGATGGGAATGGGGAGGGAAGTGGATGGGATCGACAACCTTGTACCTATCCCTGAAATTCTATGTATGTTTATATCTCTTCTTCGTCTGGTCAGAATTGCTTGAGGGAAGGGGATGGGGATCCCTAAATAATAACACGTGACCTCCGATGATTCTCGATCTCTGAATAACTGATACTTTTTAGTTTCTGAATTTAATTTAATCATAATAACCTAAAAATGTATAAAATAAAATGAGCATAATAATTTCTAATAAAATGAGAATGATAAATGGGTTTTATTTCATTATACTCTATGAATTTTTTAGTATATATAATATTTTTCAAAACAAAATTCAAATAATGTGATTTGTATAAAATATTGACGTATTGTCCATGAGCAATGATATCTATTGGCCACTAAATATGGCGCAATGAACGCCATGTGTCAAACTGCTGGCTGACAACGAGACGAGCCGGCCTGCTAGGTACCAACGATGCGATGTGCTAATGCGTTATAATAAGATGAGAACTAGCTGAGTACTCATTATGGCATGAATAATTTAGAAAGGATGAGTGAGACTGTCATAGAGTGGTTTAGAGTTTGATTTGTGAATCGTGGGCATGTGGGATTGTGAACTCTGGGCTACGGTTAAGTTTAAATTATATTTAAGTATTTATATTAACTAATATTTATATTATTTATATAAATATTTTGATATTTGTTATTTGCACAAGTATTTAATATTTTATAATTTAAATTTTATATTTATTTATTAATAATTCTAAAAAAGTAAAATTAAATTTTAAAAAATAAGATCTCACGAATAAAATTTTTGATAAAAATATTATTCTCGTCTCTTCTCCGAATAAAAAATTAAATACAAAATCATCCATTCCATCATCTCTTCCTTCCCTGGAAAAATCTCCAGAGACCTAGTCCGCTTGGAAATTTCTGCCACCCCCTAGCTACAAAACAGTCCACACAAAATTGCCATTAAAGGTCAATTCCATTGTATTTTGAGCAATTATTTTTCTCACTTTGAAGGAAACTATTATTAATTTAATTTAACGAAAACGTTTGAATTGGTTAGTTTATCGTGGCTGCACCCACATATTCACCGTGAAAAACAGCTGACAATCAGGCACACGTGTCTAATCTTCCTGCGTTGCGTGGAAATTTCGGCGATTATTATATGGATCATTTTGTCAGTATATGTTTTGCTCACAGCATTAAAAAAAAAAAACAAAAAAAAGAGTGATTGGGCATCGACTTCTATAAAGGGTCTCTTAAACAATTGAATTGTAAGGTTTGGTGGCTTGGGTGGAAATGCTTTTGTCATTATCGTGGAATTATTATTTTGGTTAGTGACAGTTCAATTTCTTGTGTTATTATTACTATTATTCTAATTAAACTTGAATGATCAATCCACTACTGTTGAATTTACCTAACTATATTATGTTTATTAAATATAGAGTGTTGTGCGGTTTTTGTGGCTTCTTATCAACAAAGTCAATTACGTCCTTGATGTCTCCAGGCGAGAATTTAGTGTTTCAAGATCATTTATGAGCAGACCAAACCATGCAAAGAAAAGCGAGACTTTCCCTGATTTGCATTCACAAGCTCATTTAATTTGCTGAACTGCGGCTGCTCCAATTTCTTTCCGTGTTTATATTCTGAAAGTATCAAAAGATTTATTGAGCTTAATTATTTTGCTCTGGGGCTGGAATATATAGGCAGTGGCTATATTATTAAGCATTGACGCTGCCTAAAACTTGCTAATTACAATCTCAGGCGCATTCATAGATTGTAGCTGTCGTTGTTGTAAGTTTTGCTTCTGCTTTATTATTGTTATTGTTGGTACTACTGCGGTTATGTTGTTTATGCGAATTGAGCCAAGCAGTGGAGGTTTAAGACGTTGAAATTACGTGCTCAGTCCAATATGTTTCTTTATGTCCATAAATTCAATGATCCAGAATCACTAACACGACATGAACAAATGGGTATGCATAATCAAATTTGACACGATTTTTTTTTTTCGTGTCGGATTAGAGTTAACGCTCTTGATCCACTTATTCGATCAATGACACAATTATATTTTTTATTCTAAATTAATTTGTAGATTATTTTCATCAAAACTTAAATATTAAATATGATTATTTCTTTTTTTTTTGAAAGGATGAACATATACACAGTATTTCATTTATAAAATTTTATATAGATTTAAAACTTCAATAGTGTAAATGTGAAAAATATTGGTCAATAGTGTAAATGTGAAAAATATTGGTAGGCATATATATTTTATAATATCGATATATAATACTATTTACATATATATAATTAAAAATTTAATATTGTAAATATGTAATATTTTAGTAGATATTATATTTTATAATATCAATAAATTATATATGTATATAACAATGATATATAGATATTCCGCGAATTATTGAATAACTCGTTTATTTTTCATGTCAGTTTAGGGTTTCAATATTTTGAAACGATTATTAAATGAGTAGTGTTTGGGTCAACCTAGATTTGACATAACACGAAATTGAAACGATACAAACACAACCGATAACCTATTTTGACAACTATATAGTAAAGATCTATTCTCCTGCAGGATATGGGACACAAAACTTTCTTTCATTAAAAGTATATACTTATAAGTATGGGGGTTTCTCTTTTAAAAGCAAATATTTTAAAGTGTTACGTATATATTTTGTTTGGTAGATTCTCTGCTTTCTTATAATTCTATGAATTTAGACCCTAAGTATGGAAGAACTCATTGCTCTTGATTTCCAAAAAGACAAAATCTGCCCAAGTCTCCAGCCAAGATAATAGAAACGGCTGGGCCTATTACATGTTGAACTTGAATATGGTCCACAATCTCAAATTGCATTCATTTTTCATTTTTTCCATTGATCCAGCTGCCAACTAGTATGTGGGAGTTCGGTGGTGTTAGATGTGTAATTAAGTTCTGCTTTGCTACCAATAAAGCCGAGTCCTTTCTTCAATTTCACAATTTTTGTTAGGGTTATACTTCACGGTAGTATGGCTTCCTATTAAAAACTTTTGTCCAGCTGAGATATCACGGCGTCAACAGGAATTGCTCGGGATATTGGATTTCAAATGAAAGTTGTTGTGGAAAGACGCATTTGATATGACTTGCGGGAGCTGCTAAGTTACAGCCTGCGTAACTTACAGCCGCAAAAATTTCGCATAAACAGTAACCACGCGTGTTATTGTTCATCCGAAATTTTTGCGGCTGTAAATTACGCCGGCTGTAATTTAGAAAAATCCTATGACTTGCATTTATTTCCTCTTTTTCCCCCTTCTTTCTAATTTGTACGTATTTAACTAAATCTTTTCTAAACAGAATTTTTATCAAAAAAATATTTTAATTAGTTAGTTATTAATAAGAGTTTTTATTAAAAGTTATAAATTTATTTTAATAGATAAGTTTTTTTAAAAGTTATATTATAAAATGAATGAAATAAAATTGTGAAAAAATTAAAGATACATTAGATAATTTAACTCTTTACATAAATTCAACACCATACCGTCTTTACTTCAAAAAACTTAAAATTTAAATTTTTGCTAGTAAAAACAATAATTATTTGATCCCAAAAGCTATACTCAAAATACAACTAAATAATATTAAAAATTTTAAAAAAAAATTATGAAATTAAATAAATACTAATAACCATTAAATAATTCATATCCAACATACAGTTAGAAATAAATCCAATCAATACTTTGATTCAATATTTAGACTGCTCCATGGCAGCTATCAGCCTATCAAAACATACTCACGTGTCCAAAATAAGTGAGCATCCGCATGATTTCAAATTCGTCTCAAGTCTAACTGAGATTGAAGTTTTTGTCCTGCTTTCATCAAAATTCAGTTGAATCACAACATTTACGATCATACTCTCATTTACAAAGTAAATCCAAACTTTACTTGAGAGTAGGCAAATTCACTGCATGGACCTGCAGTGCAATTTCAGAATGCCGGCATGGGTTTGCTCTCTGCACACTTGAAGCAAAACGGACACAAAATTTATGGCGGGTAAGTAACTGGGAACGACAAGCATTAGAGCAAGCTCACAAACACAGAATGACAGAAAGGGACCCAACAGCTAACACATTGATTTTAAAAGAGGGAAATAAATCTGAGTGGTCGCTAGGTCTTAACGGTACCCTTTTGATCAGGTGAAATAAATCATGTTATTGAATGCACTCAACGACCCAAAAGTGATCAAATTCAATTCTCCCATCACCAGCAACACGGTCCCATTCTTTGAAGTAAGTGAAGTTATTTACTTCACATTCTATTTCCTTCACAAACTTCCTTATTCAAATATGAACATCCAACGTTTCTATGAATTATAACATACCCATTAAAAGACTCAAGAGTTCTTTCTCTCCATTTCTTGCCCATCTCACAAACTAGCTCTATAATCTCGGTCGGGTGCTTTATAAAATAAAAATATATATCAATATTAACTTTTGATTTGATAGTGTCTTGTTTTGGAAACAGAGGATATGAGCGATTGTTTTGATGAGGAATGGTAAAATGAATGGTTTCAATGTAGAGGAAGATGAAGAGGCAGCTGGGAAGAGACACAAGGGAGATTCTTGGTCACGTACACATGTTCATGCTCAAGCTCAACACAGGCGATCCAAGAGGTTTTGCTTCTTTTTCATTCTTTTTTTCTTTTTCGCCAAAAATAAAAAATAAAAAATCTGTTATTGTTGTTCTGATGACAAATGCAATTGGCATTCAGTGAACTTGTAGCAACTTATAATAATTCTCTTTCTTTTATGGACTTTTTATGTGTAAATTTTCATTGGGTGCAATATGATATTCATTTGTTGCAGTAGCAGTGCTTTCTAGCTCATTTTGGGTAACAGCAAAGATTCTATAGTTTTATTATTATTTTTTTTTCATGTAAAGAAATTTATTGGAAATGGATGATCAATGTTAAAGGGGTGTGCATCAGTTGATGTGGTATAGACAACTTGAAGCTGAATACTAATTGAGTGATAAGGAGAAGAGATCTGGCGAGTGTAGCGATGTCATAGTGGGATCCATGTAGCTAACTTAAAAAGTTTGGAGAAGGTTTAACGCTTACTAATTGGAGTTAAATCGAGATGATAACTTCTGCAAATCAATTTTCTTTTCTCTTTTTTTTTTCTTCAATGATAAGTCCTGTATTCTGGGGTTCTGAGGGCAATTATTTGGAAGAAGTGAGGTTAATCAAATAGCTTTTACAGTTATTTATTGGCTTAAAATTTTTAAAGATGGGCCACATTGGATTCTCAATTAGATTTTCATCATCTCTTCCACTCTCTGCTTTATTTTGTTTGAGTTGGGAGTTGAATAATAGGAAATTTCCAGGTGTTGATCATTAGTAAGCATGTTCGGTCAGCTGTTTACATCAAAGAAAAACTCACCTAAGGATTGATCCAATATAGCCTCATAACAACTCTGAGCAATTTTTCTTGCCCTTTCTCTGCAACTTTTCCTTATAGACAAGAGCTTGAGTAGCTGGTCTCTGTCATCTAAAATATTGAGCATTTGTTCTCTAGCAGCACATAGCAATTGTCAGATTATATAGTTGCATCCTTTCTGACAATTTGTATTTTCATTTCAGTGCTACCGAAAGAAATTTAGACATATCAAGACGTGGAATTTCAAACTCTGTCAAGAAGGAGCTGAATCAAATATGTGTAAGAACTTAACAGCGTGTACTTTCTCACAAGAAAGCCATTGGGCTGCACGTGCCATATATTTTTATCATGAACGTGGATGGTGATATGAAAGAGATAATCTTCTTCTATTATTCATTGGTTACATTTTTATTTTTCCTCCTTCATTTGAAATTAACAGGCATCGCCACTTTCCACGAGGGCTTTTAGGGCACAAACTCCACTTTATGACCATCTCAGTTATACCAACCAGAATACTTCATTGAACCATCGAGCCTCCTTGGAAAAAGACGTAAGCAATCACATGAAGTCATTCTTAAAATAAAATAAATGTTTCTCTCCAATAATTTTCTTTGCAAAAACCTCATAGAAATTATGATACTAACTAACTAAGAATTAAGTGATGATATTATCTTAGTGAGCTTCTGGGTACTTATACTTTAAATAAAGTGCCAAAGAAAGCGGGACCATTGCTGGCTCCTACATTTTTTTGGAGAATATTGAGCAGCCAAATATCAGGAATTCTATTTTGTTTCCTTTATAACTTTTAGCTAGACCATAGCTATGGTCTTTTGACAATTGACGTAATATTGCAGATTGAGCAGCTGCAATCACGTTTACAGCAAGAGAGAAATATGCGCATGACACTTGAGAGAGCGATGGGCAGAGTTTCGAGCACCTTATCTCCTGGCCACAGGCATTTTGCCTCAAAGGTAACACCACCTCTGAGAATTTGAATTTCCAAGAACTGTTGCTGAATTAAACCGTGGAAAGTAGGTCGGTTTATAAAATTCTCCACTGCCTTTTACTGATAAAGAGAAAGCATAATGTTCTAGAGTGTTCAAACTTTTATTGTGTTCATGTTGCAATGCAGCACTGCATTGTTGTTATCTACTTTTGCCTTTTCATTTTAGCTTATCCACTTTCATTTCCAGCTGCCAAAGAACGAGTTTAGAAGAAAATAATATCAATATTATCTGTGTTTCAGACAAAGGAATTGATTTCTGAAATTGAATTACTTGAAGAAGAGGTTGCAAACCGCGAGAAACATGTGCTCTCTCTCTATAGAAGCATATTTGAACAATGTGCTAGTCGCCCACCTTCTGAGCAAAGCTCAAGCGTGGCTTCTCTGGCTCACACAAAGCACATACCTAAAAAGCAACCAAGTATTATTTCAAGCGCATTTTGTTCGTCCAAAAAATTCCCTTTGAGACCTTTGCAAGCTCTAGTTTCTATAAATGACTATGGGAAAAGATCTTCTAAGACCAGTGATGCTCCCCAACTCTGTGGAAAAAGTGACATGCATTCTGGAAAGATTTTTTTAGATCCTGTAAAGGTAGGATCTTTACTGTTGTTCATTTTCTTTCTGCAAGTGTCCATGTCTACTTTATTACCACACTAGCTTCATGATAACTAACATCATGGTTGTTCATGATGATTATATTTTTGAGATATGTGGATAATTTACTTACATGTGGTTTGCTTTGCTTTCAATTTTAGTTCAGCCATTTTCATCCACTAGGAACCTAGGGCATACTACAATTTCTGTTGATCCATGATTCGGAGCTCTTTATTTATCAAATGTTTTATGCTTTCCATTGTACTCCTCTAACATTTAATACAATGTAAATTTTCATATTTTCTCATCTCAATCATTTGTCAGGGACACAATAAGGTTCCAGAAGTGGAGAAATGTGGATAATTTACTTTAGATATGTTTTGCTTTGCTTACAAGTTTAGTTCAACCATTTTCATCCACTAGGAACCTAGGGCATAATGCAAATTTCGCTGATCCACACCCTGGATTTGGAGCTCTTTATTTATTGAATGTATAATGCTTTCCATTTTACTCCTCTACTGTATAATACCATGTAAGTTTTCATATTTTCTCATCTTAATCATTTGTCAGGGACCCAATAAGGTTCCAGATATGGAGAAAGCTTCCATGCTACGAACTCTGAAGGATCATCTCAACCAGTGCCCAATCAAGTTGTCTGAGGAGATGGTAAGGTGTATGGCTGCTGTATACTGCTGGCTTTGTGGTGCAGCATCCACCAATCCTGGAAGAAACCGGTCACCTTTATTGTCAAGATCATCTACTAACGTTGTGCTTCCCCGACATGGTGTTGGAGAGGAATGTGATTGGTCTTGCAAATCCATGGTTGAAATATCTTGGATTGCAGCTGATAAGAGTCAGTTCTCTCATGCATCTTATGCCATCAATAATTACAGGTTTGTTACTGGACGTTTACATGTTAGGCACATACTAAGCACATTTTACAAACTGGTGCATAGAGATAACGTACTTGGATTTCCTTTATACTATATCCCCTTGATGATGTGCTGACTTGAATTTTCATCTTTGAAATTTCAGAGTTCTAGTAGAACAACTTGAAAGGGTGACAGTGAATCAGATGGAAAACAATACACAAACTGCATTTTGGATCAACGTGTACAATGCCCTTGTTATGCATGTAAAACTCACATAACTCATCATCAGTTTACGTCTCATGATTTTTAACTATATAACCGTCTTCTTCGTTTGGTACAGGCATATTTAGCATGTGGAATCCCCAACAGCTCTCTAAGGAGGTTAGCGTTGTTTCACAAGGTAGTGCACTTCTTTGTCTAATTTCTAGTGGCCATTGGTGGAAAGAATAATTACATTGGCGGGACAGTGTTTAGAGAAATATCATTGAATGGAGACATTTTACAACTAAAGGAAGCCTATGAAAGTCTTTACAAAGCTTACATTTGTCCTGTCCCCCAAGTCTTGACCGTAGTGATGCTCTTATTTTGTCCCCATGGCAACTTTCATTTCCCTTTTCCTGACAGACAACACAATGAAATTGATGGTTCTTCTGTATAGTGCAGGCTGCTTACAATATCGGTGGCCATATCATAAGTGCAAATGCAATTGAGCAGTCAATATTTCGTTTCCATACACCTCGAATTGGGCGGGTATTAGCCTTTCACATCCTAAATTTAGCCTTTCACATCCTAAATGACACATTTATATATATTGATCTCTATTTTATCTTGAAATTTTGTGTCAGTCAGTTTATAAATGGTTTCATGACGAATAGTTACTTTGAACGGTGGATTATTCTTTAACACAGTTCTTTCTGAGAAAGCTGCTTGAACTTTATCATACTGATTAGTTATTTGAGTTCAGAATATGCCTTGTTGATTCTCAAAGTGAGATTTTATATCATTTTGTGCAAGAAAAAATTACCATTTGCTGTACTCAATTTTTATCTGCCTTTTTGCAGTGGCTTGAGTCCATCCTTTCAACTGCCTTGAGAAAAAAATCTGGTGAAGAAAGGCAGCTTATCAGTGCAAAATTTGGTCTTCCAAATTCTGAACCACTTGCGTGCTTTGCCCTCTGTACTGGAGCATTTTCTGATCCCGTGGTAACATCTTGTAGCCACTACTCTTTTACATGACAGTGCAGTTTTAATATCACTCGTTATCAAACTAGCAGTGATTAGTGGTATAAGCTAGTATTACAGCGAATCCTTTCATGTTGTTTGATATGAAGTAAATTACTAAAAATGGTATTAAATCTGTAAATAAACACAAAATTTGATTTAAATTTTTGAAATTTTTGCAGCTAAAAGTGTACACAGCGTCAAATGTTAAAGAGGAACTAGAAGTAGCAAAAAGAGAGTTTCTTCAAGCAAATGTAGTGGTAAAGAAGTCAAGGAAAGTGTTCTTACCAAAGTTGCTGGAAAGGTTTGCAAAGGAAGCCATGGTTACCTCGGATGATCTTCTCAAATCGGTTACCGAAAATGTTGATAAAAAGCTCCAAGATTCAATACAAAAATGCATTGACCGTAAATCCAACAGAAAGGCATCTCAGTTTATCGAGTGGTTGCCTTACAACTCAAGGTTCCGGTATGTATTCTCCAAGGAATTGATGGAGAAGCCATGGTGTGGGTGTGAATTTCTTTCTTCGTGCTTACCTTCAGGAGGTTTCTCAATGTCATTAGCACAAGCCATCGAGCATTGCTAGCTAGGCTTAGTAATTAGGAATGTTAAACATGGTTGAGTTCGCAATTCTTGTGGTACATCTGATTGTAAATCCAAATCTTAGCTTGTTCGGATGTCACCTAGTATCCGTATGAGTCCATTATCTGAAGATACTATTTGCTGAAGATTGTAATTTAAATTGGCTTGAGTTTTATTTCGTGTTTTGATCTTTCATGTTTTATCACCCTCAAGGGCTTGATTGAGTGGGTTGTAATTAAGTAACTTCTTATATATATATACATATATATTAACTGACCACCTGCTTTCAAATGACTATCTCACCAAAAAAAAAAAAGAACTTAGGGGCTGTAGGGCTACAAAATTAACTTAAGTTTTGCCCACCCCTATTTTTTAAAGAAAACACAATGAGTCGTCGTTTGAATATACTCTTTTTTTTTTTTTTTTTCTATTTCTTAATTTGTTTTCTCCCTACTAAAACTTAAAAATTATATGCTTTCCATTAGCGATGGTGAGGGTGAGGGGCTCCGCAAGAAATCGTTATGTTAAGGTCGGATATCAATCTAATTTTTACTTAATTTTTTTTTTAAATGGGTACAAGTATAACTTTTTATACCAATTGATTGGGCGGTTGGAATACGGGTATAAAATACTAATACCTGTACCCATTCACTTAACCCTTCATTGACTATTTTTTAAAAAATATTTTAAAGTTAAAATCAACAACTAAATCAAATAAATATTATAGTAAAAAATTAAAACTCTAAAACATAAACATCAACACTTAAGCACCTTAGCAATCAGAACAACCATCTAATATGATGTTGCCCTAGACATTTACTTGAAGATTTTAGTCGTTATATTTACTAGACCATTTAAAATCTTGTCCTAATTGGAAACAAGTAACAATATAACAATATTAAAATCAGGATTAATTGAAAAGAGTGAAAGATGGACAAGAAAATGCCAAAGTGAAAACTTTTGTTTTTGATCCAAATATTTAGTAAAATATTGATTAAAATTGAACTTAACAATCATCAAATTATAATTAATATTTACGTAAAATTGAAAATAATTTTTTAAAAATATTATAGAATAAAGTGATGTATGTGCATCTAGAGCCAAATAATTAAGGATCACATATATGCAAATATTAGAATATAAAAGGAGATACGGGGACAGCGAAAGAGAACGAGTATCTACAATTTTTATTGAGGAATTTACAATCCGTATCTATTTAAACCCATAACAGATAAGAGTCAATGATGGGGATGTTAATCATTACTTAAATTAAAAATATATTAAATTAAAATTTGAAAGCAATCCTCTAGTATAAAAATATTTAATACGTAAGAAAAAGAGAAAAAAAAATAAGGGTTGTTCTAAATTTGTGCAAATTAATTAATCAAGTAAGAAGTGAGATATAAATTCGAGAAAAAGAAGGATTGATTATGATGAATGCAAGTAATTTGCAAGAATAAATCTAAGTGGGTTTTAATTAGATTAATATTTGTTTTCTAATTAATAATCTAATTAGAAGAGGAATTTTATGGGGATAAGTGCGACGTGTGTTAATAGAAGCACCGAATAGAATAAAAAATTCTTTGCAATTTTTCTGTTGGGTTGAAGTAGCTTCTAGAGTTGGAGACTCGAGCATGCGTCCAGCCCATGCAGCCAATGACGATTGGTAACTTCTCGCAAACAAACTGAAACCTAAGAAGTGGGTTGTCCTTGTTATGTACCGACCCCTTTATTTTTAATTTGGGAGCCTCTAAGTTGCAGCAGCTGTAAGTTACAGCTGCTGCAATTGTGCATGAACAGTAACCCCACGTGGGTACTGTTCACGCAAAATTGCAGCAGCTGTAACTTACAGCTGCTGCAACTTAGCAAAATCCTTTTAATTTTTTATGTACTGACTTTGAGAATAGAATTGTCAATTCCTCCCTACGGATTGGCTGCAAAGTTCAAGGTAAAAGGGTCCATCTTTTAATCTTTTTCCATCACGTGAAACCGCTTTAATTATGTGCTTTTCATTTGTGCTGTAATCACTTAAGCTGCTGAATACGTCGTCTTTACCCTTTAACATAATTTTCAAGAAATATTACTAAAATATACTAATTTTGTTTAGAGGTGTTTAAGTCTCATTTTTTTTTTTTTAAGGATACAATCAATTTTTTTCTTAATTTTTTTAAAAATAAAAAGTAATTTTCTAACTTTAACAAATTTTATTTAAAAACTATTTATTAAAAATTGCGAGAGTAAAATTCAACTAAAAAACGTTCGTTTACAACTATTACTAGGATTGAAATATTGAACTAACAAAAATAAAAAAAAAAGTACTTTGGAATTAAAGAAACAGACCAGAATGAAATTCCATACCAAATTGTCAATTCATTACAATCTCATTAAATAAAAGCAATTTTAACATTTAGAAAATGCTAAATAAAAGAAAAATAATCGGACGGTCCAAAACGATCGTTATCACGGGCATTAACTTTCTGCACCTTTGATAAGAGATATCTAATGCCCCAACCCAACCTAACAGTTCCCGCCACGTGCCTTTCCAATAGATATACTTCGGCCCTCGTGGGCTTTTCCCCCTTCATTTGGTTCGGATTTCTCGATTTAAAGTCACACAGAGTTGCACCAATCCCTACTCCCATAACCCCATCACAGCCGTCCACTACCAGTTTTTCCTGCCAACGGTCTCGATTCTTTCCAGTTTCCATCCTGCGCCTGGTCTGTGAGGATAAAACATGTTACAGCCAGTTACGGTAACCTAGTTCTTTACTTGAATCACACGCATATATAGACGCCACGTGTAAACCCGACTCTCTTATTCCCGTCAGATCCTTTCTATTTATTCGTATACCCCACCAATTTTTTCAAAATTCGATCACCATCACTCATTTTTATATTACTTCTCTCTCTCTTTTGAAAAGAAAAAAAAAAAATCTCATTTCTTCAGCGAAGAAAACGAAACAGCCCAACAAAAAACCGCATCACTCTCTCTCTCTCCTCCTCACTCTTCACTTAACCCCAAACACACTAAAAAAAAAAATTCGTCCTTTTTCTGTTAACCGAAACCCTAGCTCGATCCGCCAGAAATTAGAGATTCCGGTCAGTTTAATTCTATAAATAATTCTGTTTTCTTGTATTTCTTAGTCATTAAAAAGTATAAGTGTTTATCATGCGAGGGTTGTAAATTAGGGTTTTTCTTTTTTGGTTGCAGTAGATGATATTAAGATTGGGGACCAGTTGAGGATCAAACGGTCAGGATTCTTCACCGGATGGAGGGAGGTAGCGTCTCTAGACTTACTTGTTCTGGTATTGTTCATTTCCTACTTTAATTATTAATTAAGCTATTAGGGTGTTTTATTGTTTTTAGAAATTGGAAAAGTGCTGCTTGAAGTGGTGAGTTACTGAGTTGAGGTGAAAATAAGGTGTCTTTTTTTTCAGTTATTATAAAAAGGTTATTGTTTTTGGAATATTATTTGAAGTAATATAAGTCTTTCTGCATTTGTGGGCTTGTTTCATGTATGGATTATAAATGATTATGGAGCTAGAGTTTTCTGTGAGGTAATTTGCTGATATTTTAGAGGAATTGTTATTTAACTAGCCTACGAATGGTTCTTGTGGCAAGTCAGGCTTTTTGCTAGCTCAGCGGAGTTGACTTTTGCAGAGCTCGAATTTGGGTTGTTTGTTAATTAGGGTTGAATTTTAGGTTCTGAGAATAGATAGGTACAGTGTACAGGTTTGTTTTATTTATCAATGCTGAGATATTGCTGTATAACTCTTAGCTAGTTTTGGGGTACATCTTATCATATTCCATTGCGTTCTGCCATGCAAAAAATATATATGGCCTTGCGCTGTGTGTGCTTCGTTGGATGCATATGCAGTTGTGCTACTTTTGCATCTTTTATTGTTTGTGGATGGTTAACTGTTGACTGAAATTGTATAATCAAGATTTCTACTCTTGGGTACTTGACATAGGTGAGGTGTGTGGATAGGTGAGATGTGTTTAACAAATCAGATTCATCTATACTTATTTTGACTTGCAGACATGCTGATATATTGAAAATCTACTAAATTCTAGTTGTTTACTGATTTTTGGTGGTTGAAGTTATATAATTCGTAGGTCATCTATAAGTGTTCGTTTTCATGGGAAACCTGTATGACTAGAAATTCATAGAGCAATTTTTTTTTGGTTTGCACTTGTACTGATGGTCTTAAAATTTGGAGACTTGGCCCTTGCATTATTTGTGCAGTCTCTCTCTCTCTCTTGTTCTTATTATTTTCTCTCTCTGGCTCACCATTTGTATGTTGTAGGCATTCACCCATGGATTATAATGATAATGAATTTCAAGGCCAGAATCTTCAGTTAGCTGGTGAAGGGAACACCAAATTTCCTCCTATTTTACGGCCATATGCTCTTCCTAAGTTTGATTTTGATGACAGTCTTCATGGACATTTAAGATTTGATAGTTTGGTTGAGACAGAGGTGTTTCTTGGCATTGAGAGTAACGAAGATAACCAGTGGATTGAGGAGTATTCTCGGGGCAGTAGTGGAATAGAGTTTAGAACTGGTGCTGCAGAATCTTGCTCTATTTCAAGGCACAACAATGTTTGGTCAGAGGCCACTTCCTCTGAATCTGTTGAAATGCTATTAAAATCAGTTGGACAGGAAGAAAACATTCCTGGAAAAACTATTATGAGGGAGTCAGATGCCTGTGATGAACTCGGTTGTGTAGTAAAACAAATGGAGCTAGGTCCAAAACATAATGATGACAATCTTTCAAAAGGAGGCGATGTTATAGATATACAGCCAATATTACCACCTGATGAGAACTTGGGAAATTTTTCTGCGTCAAAGGAGGATGTAGGAGGGGGCCAGCCTCAGGTTGATGCGAGTTTCCAAAAAAATGAATGCGAGTCGTCTGGTGATGGTGGTTTAAGTGATCCAGTTTCAGATGGTATCTGTGGAATGGGCGATGTTGTTCTATCCAAGGAAAGCTATGCTGTTGATCAAAGGAAAGTGGATACTTCCATTGAGTCCCCGAATAACAGAACAGAAGATTCTTCTGCTTCAGGGATGCAGCTCGACAGTATGGTTACTTCTGCGTCAAATATTAGTTTGAGTGGCGTTGAGTTGAATAAGCAAGATGCCCCGCATCAGAAAAATAGTATTAGTGAAGACATTAGTGGAAACGTAGATGTTTTACAAACAGAGATCAGTGGTCAACAACAGGAATGCCATTTTGTCCAAGGGACTGAAACCGATTATCAGAATTTAGACGGAAATATTAATGATACCAGCACCCCAAATTCAGAGAACCCTCTCTGTTTGGCCTCAAGGATGGAATCTCTGGAGGAAGGAAACATAATTGAAGCTGGTACTGGTAAGGCCGGAGAATCTTCTAATATGCATAAGGAAGATACTGACTTGCATAGAGTAGAGGGCTGCAATGAGAATGTCCAGGTTCCCAAATCTGTAAATCAAGCTCCTTTGCAAGACTTTGAGGTTGGTGATACATCTAAAGTAAATATACATGAGACGTCACGAGCGGCCTTTGGATGTGATAATAGTTCTCAGAGACATGAAGTTGAAGTGGGCAATGCCATTGATTCTATCTCATCTTTGTTGCCTACAGAGGATAATAAATTTTCTAAAAGTGAAGCTATCAAAAACAGTGAGAGTTATGGAGGTGGCATTTTTACTACAAATATGGAGGATTCTGCTACTCAACTGCCAAATGAAAAACCAGTAAATTTGACTTCGAAAGGTGTTAATGATGTGTCTGAAGTTCGTGTTGAGGATTCGAAAGTCAATGATTCAACTTTCATTGTGGCAGAGTCTGCGGAAGTGCATGAGGAAAATGTTGTCTCCAGGCAGAGTGGTGTTAATTGTATAGCAGTTGATAAGGAGAGCACAGAGTTGCCTTCTGACTATAGTAATATGTATCAAGTGGTCGTTGAAGGTAGCACAGAAAATGAGATGATTGCTTCGAAGTCTCACTCCGATGCTTCTGCTAGCAAAGAACCAGGTATGTATTTTGAGTTCATCCACTATGAGTTTTTGAACATCAAGCTCCCACATGCGCTGATTGTTTCTCTCTTATGCAGCTCGGGAAGATTCTACCTTGGTAGCCCATGACACAACTGACAGTGTTCTTTTGCCTTCTGAGGATGTTGCAGATGCTGATGCTGCTATCATTCATCAAGATGTTCAAATGATGGATGCTTGTAATGAAGAAAGCCGGCGCAATTCACAGGTAGAAGTGCAGAATGAAGTCAGCCAGGAGTCTGTAAAGGAGTTCGATGGGTGTACTGTTGACTCTAATTCAACTAGGGAGGTTCAAGGTGCTGCAGTACAAGATATCTCTGAAAAGCAGGAAGTAACCATGAAAGAGAATCTTGGAAAGATGTCCTCAAAAGTTTCTGGTGATTAATTTAGTCTTTCAAGAATGGACTCTTTTCCTTATAGCAAAGCATCTGACGTCAAACTAGAAGAAAATGGATGCATGACCAGCATTGTATATGTATACATTTGCTGAATGACTTGCATCTTTATTTACAACCTTTTCATGTGTGTTTTGAATTGATTATACCTAGATTGGATATGGGGCGTGTTCTTTTTGGGCAGATTGCCTGTATGTTTCTTTTATTGCAACCATATGATATTGATGGCATCAAATTATTATTTTCTCAGATCCCGAATCACTTCCAAAGAGCAGTGAGACGATTGCACAACCTTTAGCTCTGGAGGAAATTCGCGGTGGTGCTGATGAAAATGGCCAGGAAGACAATGAATCAAAGTTGATATCTGGACATAAGACCTCTGAGCCACGCATTGATGGTGAGCCAATTAGTGGTGTCAATATCTTTATTAATGAAGAACATGATATTTTTATTGTCTACGTTGCTTCCCAAAAAAGAACAAAAGAAGCAAGCGAGAAGTTCTTCCTTCTGCTGATAATCCAGACATGAAATGTCAAGGATAGAAGGTTTTTTCTCGGGGTGGTGTCTTTAACAAATAGGCATATAGCTTGCTTACTTTTTATAATTGTGTCCTTGAGTGGTTGATCGGTTTTGATGACTTCCTTTTTTTCTTTTGTTTAATCACTTCCAATATGTATTAGGTAACGTTTATAGAAATTATAGTATTTTTGGAGCATATCTTAACCAAGTGCCGAGATCTTAGGAGACTAAATTCTATGGGTGTCCGTCTTTAAGTTTATATATATCTATTAAAGTTGTGTCTAATTATGCAGGTGATAGCTTAAAACTGCATGAAGTTTCTATTAGTTCTACTCCTTTGTCTGAATCTGATGCCAAGTTTCCTGCTCTGGAAAGTGGAGGCAGCGGTTCCTATCTTGATAAATCTATCTGCGGGTCCCCTACTGTCATTAGAGCTACTGAACTTTCTCAGGCTGAAAGTGAAAAGCAAGGAGTTAAAGGATCTGCAGATCAGAATAATCCAGCTTCTGTGGGCATTGATGGAGGTGCTAACAAATTTCAGTCTGTCTCTCCAGATTCAAAAGAAAATGACCTGTCTAAAGGTGACAAGAATTTCACGTTTGAGGTCAGTCCATTGGCAGATTTATCTGAAAAGGAAGCTGGCAAGAATTGGCAACCCTTTTCCACTGTACAAGCTACTACAGTGTCACCGGTAAATTTTCTTGTTATTTTTGTTAGAAAATGTTGTCACCTTATCTGGCTGGAGCTTTGTGTCACTAATATTTTCATATGTTGCTGGAATATTTTTGTTATTGATTTTTCTCTTAAATTTTGGGTGGTTTTATGGTGCAATTATTTTATGCCTAGTGTTAGCTCTTCTGATCCTTACCTGGAGTTATTTTTGAAGACTGTAGAGGGGACTCCTTCAACTTCTGGTGTTTGCCAGTCAAATTCTAAGATTGCCCAAGATGCCTCTCGTGGAAATCTTCGAGCATCTGATAAGGATAATGTGCGTAGTGTTTCCAAAGGTACTTCTGAGCGCAAGACAAGGCGAACATCTACAAAGGCAGCAGCAAAAGAAACTGCTAAAAAGGGAAATCCGATAAAGGACACTGCTTCAGCAAGGCCCTCAGAAAAGGGGGACAGGACAAGCAATGTGCCCCTGAGTCCATCTGGGATTTGCCAACTCGTGCAATCCAATGAGATGCAATATGGGCATGCCGATGGTAGCATGAAACCGTTTGTTCTCACTACTTCAGCATCTGCTTTGCCAGATTTAAATACTTCTTCACCTTTAATGTTTCAGCAGCCTTTCACTGACTTACAGCAAGTGCAATTACGTGCACAGATATTTGTTTATGGAGCTCTCATGTAAGTGCTCTTCCTTTTATACAGTATGCATTGTAATTGTCATATCTTGGCATGATTTGACCACAATCACTTCACAGATATGGTTTATCTCTGACATCTGACTTTTAGGTGCTTCTGCCTTCCACTTCATCAGTTTGTGTGTTGCCTAGGATAAGCTTTTAGAAATTTATTTCTGCTTTGATGGTTATGATTATTTCGCTTGCCAACTTAGTTGCCTGGTAAATCATTTCTGCAGACAAGGAACGGCACCTGATGAGGCATATATGATATCGGCATTTGGCGGACCTGGTTAGTGTTCTTTTCCCTATATATTTGTTACATATCGACTGTTTGACAAAGTTACTCCTGCCCCTTATACGTACAGATGGTGGAAGAAGCATGTGGGAGACTGCCTGGCGTGGATGCACAGAGAGACTACATGGTCAAAAAGCTCTCCTCAATAATGCAGAAACACCTTTGCAGTCACGATCGGGTACATATTTCACTTATAGCTGTTTAATCTAATTTCTGAGCTGGAGTTTGTAATTGACAGAGTTGGCATCTAATTAGGTGCAAGAGCTCCTGATCAAGCAACTAAACACGGTGCAATACCCAGTAAAGTTGCATCTTCACCCCTTGGTCGAGCCATTAGTAAGGGTACTCCTTCACCAACTTTAAACCCCATCATACCCCTTTCATCACCACTTTGGAGCATCCCTACACCTTCTGCTGACGCTGTGCAATCTAGTGGCATGCCTAGAAGCGTGGTTATGGATTATCAGCAGGCGCTTTCTCCACTGCATGCTCATCAAACTCCATCCATCAGGAATTTTGCTGGCCAGAACACCTCCTGGATGTCTCAGGCCCCTTTTCGTGCTACATGGGTTGCTTCTCCTCAGACTTCTGGGTTTGATGCTGGTGCTCGTTTTCCTGTGTTGCCTATCACAGAAACAGTTCAGCTCACTCCTGCTAAAGAACCATCTCTGTCCCATTCATCTGGTGTAAAGCATGTATCCTCTGGACCTATGATTCAAAGTGTGAGTCCTGCTGCTGTTTTTCCAGGAACTTCCCCTATGCTTGACCCTAAAAAGATGTCGTCACCTAGTCAGCATTCTAGTGATCCAAAGCCTAGAAAACGAAAGAAGACTCCAGTTTCTGAGGATTTTGGCCAGATTATGTTGCATTCTCAATCTCAAACGGCACCAGTTTCGGCACCTATTGTTAATAGTCATATGTCTACTTCTGTTTCCTTTGCAACTCCTGCTACCTTGGTGTCTAAGGCCTCTACCGAGAAAGTGATGCCTGTATCTCCTGCAGTTTGTGCTGATCTCATTAGAGGAGGGAACAAGGAGGCACAGCAGAGAGCTTCTTTGTCAGAGGAGACCCTTACTAAACTTAAAGAGGCTAAGACACAAGCTGAGGATGCTGCGACGTTCGCAGCTTCCGCTGTCAGTCACAGCCAAGAAATATGGAATCAGATGGATAAGCAGAAAAATTCCGGATTGGCATCTGAGGTTGAAAGTAAACTAGCTTCTGCAGCCGTTGCAGTTGCTGCTGCTGCTGCTGTTGCAAAGGCAGCAGCTGCAGCTGCCAATGTTGCATCAAGTGCTGCATTGCAAGCAAAACTGATGGCCGATGAAGCATTGGATTCAAGTGGTTACGGCAATTCTAGTCTAATTAATGGAACTTCTCTTTCCGACAGTGTGAAAGATATGGGAAAAGCAACTCCAGCATCCATCTTGAAGGGTGAAAATGCAATGAGTGGCTCAAGTTCAATTATATTCGCTGCTAGGGAAGCTGCTAGGAGGCAGGTTGAAGCGGCTTCATTTGCTTCGAAAAGAGCTGAAAATATGGATGCTATTGTAAAGGCAGCTGAGCTGGCAGCAGCAGCTGTGTCACAAGCTGGAAAAATTGTTGCTTTGGGTGATCCTTTGCCTTTGGATGAGCTAATTGAAGCAGGTCCGGAGGGTTATTGGAAAGTACCCCACGCTTCTATTCAACATGTTGCTACATCTAATGAAGTGAATGGTGAAAGATTGAACAGGGATTGTGTTGGAGAAGGTCCAGATATCTTCATTGGGCACTCAAAAGAGGTTCCATCAGAGAATAACAGGGAAAATGAGACCAGTAACCAAGGGGAGTTTCCTACTCTGAGAAATATATCCGGTGAGTCGTTTGATGACCACTCTGGATTGGTAGATGGCATTTCAGGTTCTGTTGTAGCCAGTAGAAAGAATATTAAAGGACATAAAGGCGGCAAAGTTTCGGATTTGACTAAGACAATTGGGGTTGTTCCTGAATCCGATATTGGATCAAGATCGCCCTCAATTACCATTCAGATTGAGCGAGAAAGGGGTTCTGAACCTCTGAAAGACAACATCATCAAGGAGGGTTCTTGTGTAGAGGTTTGACAACTTAAGACTATCTTATGATTTCTATTCTAATGGATTTTGGGAAGAAAAATCTTAATTTTATTATTTGAAAATTTTGCTGTCCTTTTTATTTAAGTTCTCTTTTGCTGTTGGATCTGTGCGCTAACTTGGTCATTTAATATCTTTTAGGTTTTCAAAGATGGGATGCAGTTTAAAGCAGGCTGGTATACAGCCAATGTATTAAGTTTGAACGATGGGAAGGCTTATGTTTGTTACAATGATCTTCCATCTGATGGAGGTTAGCTAATATTTTTTAAGTACAGCATTCGCTCCAGTAAATCTATTTAATGTGGGTGTGTAATGCAAAAATTAGTGTAGAACCTATAAGAAATGACTTTTGGCATATAAAACTTGTTCTTTTTTCTTCATATATCTAAATTTGAAGGCGTTTTGGGTTAATTGGGTTAATTTTTGTGTAAATTCTTTTGGGTAGGGGTAGGATGGTGGATGGGCTTTGTATCGATTAACTCCTTCCCCCTTTTTTTGTTATATTTGTGGGCACCTGCTCCACCCTTTTATCTCTCTTCTTTTATATACTCGGTTTCTCTTAAACTAGAAAATACTTATGGTGGGTTGCTCATGACAGTCCACTGTTAAAAGATATTGGTATCTTCTTTGTGTACTGAACCTTCATACGAAACCATGATTTGCACTGGCAGGAGGTTGAAACATTTGAATTGAGGATCTGTTTGCTATAAAAGGAAAACAGGATTATAATAGTGTCATGTAGTCTCGCTTGACCATGAATCATATAGAATGTATTCTTGTGCTTTGGAAACTGATTTCAGAGGAATGAGGGCTTAGTATTATTATTATTATTATTTTAAATTAAAGTAGGATGCAATCACCTAGGTTATTCTAAAAGGAATGGGATATATGAATTTCAATCTTTAGGTTTGGTGAAGGAATGGCTGGCCCTTGGAGGTGAAGGAGACGAGGCACCCAAAATACGAATTGCTCGTCCTGTTACTGCTATGCCATTTGAAGGAACAAGGAAGAGACGCAGAGCAGCTATGGGGGAGTATACATGGTCTGTTGGGGATAGAGTTGATGCTTGGATGCAAAATAGGTATGTGCTTGCATCATTTATTTGTATTCTTGTTATGTATTCATTGTAAGGCATGAGATAACAAATGTAGGATAGGAATGAAAGCAAATAATCACATTGAGAGTCAGCACTTAATTACTCTTTTTTAGGATGTGGTAAGCTTGAATGGCACTGCAAATATTGATATTGTTGATAACAATCAGTCTCCTGCTGTCTCTGCCTCCTATGTATTAATTTGTTTTTCAAGTTCACTGTTGCTTGATTTTATTCTTCAGCTGGTGGGAAGGAGTTGTCATGGAAAAGAGCAAGAAAGATGAAACAATGTTTACCATCCAATTCCCAGGTATTTGGGACTTACTAATTGATGACCTGCGGTTGTTATATGCTTCCCACATAGGATAGAATATTTTATTGATGACCACTTCCTTCGATAGAATATCGGATAAAATATATAGCTTTTGGCATGAAAATGAGTCATTTTTTGTGGTTCTGGTGGCAGCTCAAGGATTAACATCAGCTGTTAGAGCTTGGCACCTCCGACCATCTCTCATTTGGAAGGATGGGGAATGGGTTGAATGGTCCGGTTCAACAGGGAACAATCGTGCTTCTCATGAGGTAACTTCGCTTGATGTCACTCTGATGTGAACTTGGAATTTTTTTGGTCGGTTGCTTATGCTAATAATTGTTCTGGTTTTCAGGGTGATACTCCACATGAAAAGCGTTTGAGATCAGGCAGTCCTACAGTTGCCTCCAAAGGGAAGGATAAAATATCAAAGGGTGATGGCATTGTGGAATCTGGGAATCCTGATGAGCCAACATTGCTTGATTTGGCTGCAAATGAGAAACATTTCAATATTGGTAAGAGCAGTAGAGATGACAATAAACCTGATGCACTCAGAATGATACGTACTGGTCTGCAGAAGGAAGGATCAAGAGTGGTTTTTGGTGTTCCTAAACCTGGTAAGAAGAGGAAATTTATGGATGTAAGCAAACATTATGTTGTGGATCAGGGTACCAAGGTGGCTGAAGCAAATGATTCAGTTAAATTTGCAAAATATTTGATGCCTCAAAGTCAAGGATCAGTATCCCGGGGATGGAAAAATGCTTTGAGAACTGAGTCAAAGGAGAGACGTCCAGCTGTATCCAGGCCCAAGGTTCTCAAGTCTGGAAAGCCGCCAACTGTTTCAGGTAGAACGATTCCGCAGAAAGACAATTCTGCAAGTTCAGCAGTGTCTGCTTCTGAAGACGGGGCTGATATAGATCACACAGCAAAGATCAAGGATTTTGTTAGGCATGCTGAGAATAAATCTGGAAAGAATGATAGTATGGAGTTCCAATCCTTATCGACCTCTGAGGGAACAGCGGACACTCCAATTGTGCTTTCTTCAATGCCTTCCTCATCAGGTGTTCCATCTAAGAGAGGGTCCGTATCAAATTCCAGGACTGAACGGGTGACAAAAGGGAAACTTGCTCCTGCAGGTGGAAAGTTGAATAAGATTGAGGAAGACAAAGTTTTTAATGGCAATTCTGCCAAAACATCATCTGAAGTTGCTGAGCCCCGAAGATCTAACCGAAGAATTCAGCCAACATCAAGAGTGAGTTTATGAACTATTGATTTTTATCTTAAATTTTGACATTATGCATTTGAAACAGGGATTATGTTTAATCAAATCAATTGTTTTGTTGCTATTATATTTCTTTATCCATTAAAAAAAAAGAAGAAAAAGAGAAGACACTAATTTGTGCACCACCTGCTCTGTCTGTCTCTTAAGTTGTTTTCTTATTGATCTTGTTGCCTGCAGCTATTGGAAGGTTTGCAGAGCTCATTGATCATCTCAAAAATTCCTTCTGTTTCACATGAAAAAAATCAAAAAAATCAGAGCAGGAGTATCTCTAAAGGTGAGAGCTATTTTCAGGTGATATTGCTGAACTGTTCCATTACTTGCTAATGAATTTGACTGATTGATTGTAACAGGGAACAACCTTGGTTGAGATGAGCTCTTGCAGGCTGCAGCAATGCAAACCGAGTCCAAAGATAATCCAGTGGTTAAAAGCTGACCAGTATGCTCCAGCATAGGTTTTGTGTATATTTATGGTAGATGAGAAAAGCTAGGAATGGAAATTCTTGCTTCCTTGGGTTTAGTTATTGAGATCTAGCCGGTAGATGTTAATATTGATTTTTGTTAACATTATGATGTGGTCACAGTAGGTCTTACCCTATTAGGATGTATATGGAAAATTTCCATGTAGTTTGGCTTTAAAATTTATATAGATAGCTTTGCAGAACATTGACAGTGCAAATACTGGGACTGGTAAAAGGCCCCATCTGACCCTACCAAAATCTTGTTTCTTAAATATAAAAATTTTAATGTCTTTATGTCTTTACACTTCAAATTTTCATTGATCCTTGGAAAAGTTTGGAATCCATAACATCTGAGGGATAGCTTTATCTTCACGCTTGATGTTTGATTTGATATGTGTGGTACTTCTGATTCTCATGCTTGTAAGCGGTGACCCAATGTTTGTAGTTATTGGGTTGCTGTCTTAAACTACATAAGATCAGTTTTTAAATTTATTTCAGCTACATTGGAGCATCTCCACGGTATGGCAGCCCCTAGAACCGTTGGATGCATCATGTTATAATTGTTTCAGATTCAATTACATGCATCCAACGGTTTTGGGAGCAGCTCTGTTCCAACGTAGCTGCTGCCTTAAATTTATGGTTGGGTCTCGGATACAAATTTTCAACAGTGTTTGCCTCTACCAGAAGCCGAACTTGGATAGCTAGTTAAGTAAGAGACTGAAGATTTGTAGGGTAGGATTCAAGCTTTCAAATTTTCAGAGTACGAAGTTACTACTTTTGGGATTGGTGAAAGTACTAGTAAGGATTTGGGTTATGAAACATGCGATTTAACCTTTTAAGGAAATGGATGGTTTGTTTGTGAAAATTGAAAATTGTTTCGGGTCTAAATGCTGATGTCGAGTGTGAGGATTAGCCGGTGCCCTTATCAATACCACTCTGGAAAAGGAATATCATTAGCAAATGGATGACCGAACCAATGCCATGCCTAACAACATCGTACCACCAAACAGGATAAATTACAAATACCAAATACGTTGAAGTGAAATTTTGTCAATGCAACGGACAGCTTCAACAACATGATTTTGCCGTACCTACAAATCTATGCACCTACAAAAACTATTTATGAACAATTGCAGCCATCAAACCTCCCTTTGTTCTGTACATAAATCGATCCGACATAAGAGATCTGATAAATACCAGATGCCAGCGTTGAGCTGGGTTGAGCCCCGGAGCTGAACTAAAATTTTAGTGGCAGCAGGATTAAAGTGGGCATTGGGATAAATATTGATTGCAAAGCTGTTTGTACCTTAATCCAACATCAGATCCATTTAAGAACAAAACATTCGTCATCACACCATTATATAGCATCCTTTCATCACCCTTACTCCGGAAAAAGTTCTTCACCTTCAATGTCTACTGAGGTTACCGGTTCTTCTACCAAGCTCTTCTTCTTAAATTTTTTCTCACCCTTTTTCTCTCTGTCTTTGGATTGAAGTTTTGCAATCAAATGTGCGGAAGCTTTGTCCAAGTGATGATCTCTATTTTTATGTTCCCCATCAGTGACTGGTTTCTCACAAATACAAGAGTAAGGGAATTCATGAAACTCGCCTCGACCTTGTTTCATCTCTTCAGGCTCTCCCATGAATCCTCTTTGACACGACTTTACCTTTCTAGCAAAAGTATCCCAATCCATCTGGTCCTTTGCCATGAACAAAGCACTGAGCCTCTTTGCATTTGGTCTGATGGTCCTTTTATGCCCCGTGTACCTCCTTTAATCCACGACATGTGATCAATAAGAAATAGTAAAGTGATTAAGGTCAAAAGAAAAGAGATATAAGAAAGATTCAGGCATAAATTATTTGTGCAAAAACTAGGAATATGCATATTCATGATAGGTGAACATGCACTATTTTCAATGAGACCAAAATGTGGATTTGTAGAAAAGAGGATACTGGAAATTTCTCACCAAGGAAAGTCCTGGCACTGTTGAATTTTATTAGCGAATTTTATTAGCAAACTCTACGGTCCAATATATTGCACAATTTCATTGTAGCTCTAGTAACTAGTAACTATTATTTCACTGGTAAACAGTGTAATTTGAGTCAAATTATCAGACTACTTTATGAACAATCTTTGTCAGTTAGGCAGAAATCACAGAGGAAATTGTCAACCAACGCCAAAATCAGGACTGCACCCATTTTCACAAGCACACCTTGCAGCCACAATCTGTCAGACTTCTAAATTCCTTTTAGTCAATTTCTAAGGCGCAAGTTTCAAAATCCAGATCACTAAATTTCATCTCTATATGTCTAAACGGAGTAGGGGAGGCAACATGTGAGCTTTTTTATCATACAGTTGCAACTTTTAGAAAATTACAATAATGAAAGAAACAGGGTCCTCAAAAAGCCTATTAAGCAGATACTCATTCAGCCTGAAGACTGATAGTCATTTTGCTATTGTTTTGGCCATCTAAAAACAATATCTGGATGCTTGCACAACGCGTGAAGAGTATTTGAATCAGGGACAGTCAATGAGTGGTGAATGAGTAATTCCTAAAACACAAGTCGTTACTTCCATGAAATGAACCCACTTTAAACATCATCTATCCACAAACATTCACCAAGTAATTTTTTTCCGCACAACTTATTTATAAATCCCTTCATACTGAATGCATAAGAGCATCACACAAAAGAATGGACTTGATTTCTTACCTTCGACCTGCAAGAATTTTAGCCATATTTCCGTTGTTATTAGTGACAAAAACATCACTCTCGTCACAAACAATGTAGTCAATGGCAGCAAGCCGAGAGGAGAACTGAAGAAAAGGTTTCAGCTCTTCATCAGCAAGCATTTCCTTTGTATAGAAGTTTGGGAATAGTTCTCTTAAAGGCTGCAGAGTCTCTTCTCCCCCATATATTTCTCCAGATGCAACATAAAGGTGCGTGTCATTAGCAAAACCAAGTGCCCGCAGCATCAACCCCACTTCATGAGGAGTAAGCGGACACTTCCCTCGCTTTCGCTCTCCCTCCGGACTTAAATCCTGTATTTTAATGGTAAAAGTATAATTATTAGTCCAAGTTACATGACATATGTGAATGAAACAAGAATTCATCTTCATGAGCATCGTACATTTTATCTTTGGGTAATTGGTTCAGAAATGATGTTTATGCATTTCCAATAAATTATCCACTAAAAAGAAAGGAAAAAATGAAAATATATTATGCATTTTGTCAACAAGTTTGGCTATTTGAGAACAAATGAATTCAAACATTTTGCAAGCAGAGATGAACTACAAAAAAACACAAATAAGTCAGAAAGGAAAGCGATCTCACAGGTAATGTTGCCCAGCGTTTTCTTATTTCACCAAGCTCATATCTCTCTTTATCACCCCCACCATAGTAACACCCAGAAAACGCTAGCATATCAGGTTCAAACCTGTACTTCAAACAGTTTTGATCACATTAGAAAATTCAAACATGTAAGATGAAATTCTCCATACGCGTATGCTGGCGTACAAGTATGCATCATGTACGTATATATGAAATTTTTTGTTTGTTATAAACACTAACATGAGAACGTGGAGCAGCGGGAGAATACAAACAATTTGAATGCCATAGATGATTTAATCATATCCCAGATTATACAAGGAAAGGGAACAGAAAAATGGGAGTTGCATACCACTACATACAACATGCCATATTTGATTGTTTGCAGATAAAGCATCACATGCACGCTAAACTTTTCCTAATTTTAATACTTGGGACGAACCTCAGATGAACCGCAATAAAGCGTTTTGCCGTACTTCGCATTCTCATTACAAGTTTCTGACCAAGTTCTTCTATAGGTTTTGTAAATCTCAAAGCATGATAATTGACTCGGCATCGCATCTTCTGCAGCTCTTCATCAAGGTCGTTAGCAAGTCTATAATCAAACTTTGTCAACTGGACCACCTGCAAAAATTCAGAGTGTAAATTGCCCTTTGCAACCAAAAAATAACCTTTCAACAAATGTAGTCCCATGGATAACCAAAAGACCGGTTAGCTTATGACTAATCTGTCTTCACAGTTTCAGAGAATCAGAGGCATTCAGAGTCTTGAGAAATTTCAAGTCGCAATGTGAAAAGAGGTCTAAAGGAGTTTGTCAAGAAACAATAAGGAAATATAAAGTTTGATTGCACAAGTATTTATATAATCAAATTTAAGGAAAATATAAGAATTATAGACTGAGCAAAGTGGTTTTACACGTCTTCTCAAGAGTATTGGTAGAACTTGATCTAGATAATATTCTGGGGTGGACTTCCTCGGAACACGCATAGTATATGGTGGCTTCTCCATTGATCGCATGACTTTATCAGGAACCCTTTTGACTATAGTCACATCCTTTGCAAGCGAAGAAATGAAATGATCAACATCAAAAATATTGGCGAAGTCACTGCATGCCCAAAATAATATTAAAGAAGTTTATAAACAACACAATCATAAAAAGTAAATGATATAATTTAAATACCAATGTCAGTAATTGTTAGAATCTCAAGTTACCTATCATCCTTCCAAAAGGAATGATGATCCAACTCAGGTACAACCAATGTAGCATTAAGAATCCGTGCAACAACCACAGCATCCGTTATCTGAATGCAAGAAACGAATTGTCATTTGTAAACAAATAAGCAAAAGTACTAAATCATGAATGTCACCACTGAATCCAAAATGCTAACATCCAAAAATCCCTCCTAGAACCCAACTCCATCAGGCCAGCACTGAAAATGACTGCATTTTATTATGTTTGTTTTGGTCTAAATATGAATCTACTTGGAAAGACTACTCGTGATCCTACTCAACCTTTCATAACCAAAAGTCGGCTAAACCAAAGCTGCAGGTCCAAAGACATATAGGTAAAACATAAGAAAAATACAAGTTTTCTTACCTAAGGCAATTCATATGACAACAATATCTTCTACTAGAAATGTGAAAAAGAACATAAAGAGATACCAACTGACCCCTGTTCTTTGTTGGTTCAATCCTCCACTTGCTGCAATCAGCAAATAGCCATTTGATGACCGCTCACTTCTGGCACCTAAATATCAAGAATGGCAGTGTTAGAGCGGAGAAAAAAATTTAAAATTAAGATCATGTGATGATAAAAAAGAATTCATAAAATCAGTTCCAATAATGCTTCAACATGTAAATGTTCTCCACCGTAGAGCAACTGATTACTACACATATTTTGCTAAGCAGGACCATCAGTTGTGCGAGTTAGAGCAAATAGTCACAAAATATGCATGCACCATACTTCAAATTATGGGTGGAAACATCTAGGAAAATCACCAACAACTTATAATCTTTCAAAATTGGAGTCGCTCTTTCTTGCCTGACACAGGAACCCTATGCTAGTAACAAGCTCTGAGTCCATTCAAGAAGCTAATAATCAAACAAACCAATTGAAACAATTGATAATGATAGAAAAGAAACAAGTGTTACCACCCAATCGACCTGAATATAATCTACTCCTAAATGAGGTCTAAATACAAGAACTAGGCAACTTTTTGGAGCGTAAAACCTAGATTCAATAACTGCATTACAATTTCAACAAATGAAAATGATAAATTCATTTCTTGGTAGCAAAAGGAAAGAAACTATAGCGGCACTCGCTGTCATACTATAATGAATTAAGGGTCTAATCACAAGTAATAGCTCACTTGAACTAATATGGTGTCCTAAAATACAACATAGCTTGTAAATTATACAAACCTTAACAAAATTGACCAAATTCACAGGTCACAGCTAGAATTTCACAAAATAAGTTATTGCCAGTAAATTTTCAAATTAAAAAAAAAAAAAAAAAAATCTACGATTAGAATTCCAAATTGTGGAAGAATAAACCCACAGATTTATCCGATGCCATTAACAACATAAGGAGAGTAAATTAACAAACGTTGTACTTACGCGGAAATTTTTTGCTTCTTTCACTGCATCCGTAGTAATACTTGGAATACTTCGATTTCCAAATATCAATTGGTTCATGCCGTCTTATAATTCCATCTTTCTATATATTAGCACAAATAATAATTCAACACGTCAGTCAATGTAGGTCAATAATTTTTTTTAAAAGAAAAACTAGAATAAAAATTGAAGATCTATTTTGAAAAAGAAAATAAAATAAAATAAAAATAGAATAAATAAATAAAAGAAGAAAATTACTAATTTGGAGTACAAGCTAGGCTTGACCAATCGCTGAGAGTACCACTCGAGATCAGAAGCTACATGACCGGTGAAGAGGGAAATCAAGCCCAAAGCAAAAAGCATCAAACCACAGATTAACGACCAGGGGATTTTCCTACGCTGCGAAGCATAGAATCGCCACCTCCACAGCACATACTGTTTGTTAGTGCCGCCGCTGCAACCGTTCTGTTGCTGTGGCGAAGCCAGGTTCGCGGATATCAAGCTAAACCTCCACGCCTTCGCCACGCCCATGAGTACTCAATTTCACCCTCAGTTTCATCATATAATTACACATATGCCATTGCACTTCTCATCATCATCTAGTGTGGTACAGAGCTACTGTTGAGTTAAGGGAGGGGAGGGTATGGATGTAAATAAATGTGAATCCGGAAGCTTGATTAATTAGGGTTTGATTTGGTGTGATCAGTGAGAGAGAGAGAGAGAGAACGAAAGGAAAAAAGAAGTTGGAGGTTTTCAAAATCGAAATGTGGGCGACTGTAGAGGTTTTTGGGAGGGTGAGTTTGTGCTGCGTCGAGTCTGAGAAGACCACCAGACCAGGGGTACTGACTACTGAGTGGATGCTCTTTTCCTTTTAAATATTTAAAATTTTTTATTTTAATTACTGTAGTTTAAGATAAAATACTGTATTTCAATTCTCTTTCCAAATTTTACCGATTTGAAGATCAAATATTCCTATTTTTTATGAAAAAAAATGAATTTAGAAAATGGAAAAGCAGAGGGAGGGACACACTTTCTCCGGCTTTCCAGGAATTGGATGAAAGTAACAAACCTCAACAGTGGCCGGTGTCCCCGTTTTTAGGAAATTGCTAGTAAACACGACGGTGGAAATAAAAATTAAGCGACTGATATACTCTTCATGGGGAAGCACGTTTGTGCTACATTATTTTAATTGTGTTTATGGTAATATTTATAAATTATTCATACTGTCTATTTAGAGGTCATTTTCTTGGCTAACCCTTTTCTTTTGTCACTGATTTGTCTTTTTCTTTTTCTTTTTTTTTTGCGTATGCCCAATTACGACCTCTTATTCTCAACGCTTGGTGTGTGTTCTGATGTTCGCTATCTTGAAAAAGTTAAAGAACAATGAAATTTTATTCCTTTATATATATATATATATATATATGTTTTTATAGGAAAATTTCTGATTTAAGATTTTTAAGTGTAGAAAAATTTAAAAAATTTAAAAATCATAGTTTAGTTTCATAATATTTTAAAACTCCATAATTTTAAAGATTTTCTAAAATTTTCCGCATTCTAAAATTTTAGATAAAAAAAACAACTATATACACACACACACACTTATCACTACTCAAGATTAAAAAAGTCGCCTGTGCATATTGTGGAGCCAGCAAAAGGGCACAAGTGCAGTCGCATTCAAGCCATGAATGATTCAACACGGCAGTGTTTTGTTCTCAATGCTTGATTTACACGACATGCGACTCTCATTTTCACTTAGCATCAAATATATGCCTTTGCTGAGTGTGAACTGTGACTTTGAGCGTGGTGGTGGTCCTAGATATAGTTCTAGATATTCCTCATTCTTTTTTCAATTGTGCTGCCACAATTCTGTCCCATATTAAGCCCAAAATTGATAAATAAATAAATAAAAATAAAGAAGCTCGTTTTGATCCTTGAAAATCTTCTAGTCCATTCTTCTTACTACTTCCATTCATAGTATTCTTCATTGTCCTACGATTACAAATATACGTGAGAATCACATCAATTTCTGAATGTAGACTTTGGACGATCTTCCATTCTGTAATTATATGATTATCGATAAACAAACTCGATAATATTTACGTACAATTAGCTAATTAAAAGTTTTCCTCTTTGTAAGTGATCAATTGATCAACCAACTTCATAATGTAATTATAGGGGATGCTACATCGTGTCTGTAAGAAATTTAAATTAACAAATTGTGGCTTATAAAAAACATTTTAATGGTCTTTCCTGGCGCCGAGTTAATTATCAGTGCCATGGATGAAGCACTTTTAGCACCATTATAAATGTTTCAATGAAAGTGGTCCAGAAAAATGGTTCACGAGTAGCCCCGCCTATTCAATTCAATTTTTAATAAAATGATAAACACTGTCCATAAAAAATATGTTTAATTACACAATTAATTACTTGGATTCTATTCGTGTGATTAACCGTTGATAAAAAAATTAACGGACGGATCATGATTGTGTAAATTATTTTAATTATTGATTGGCATAATTTTAAAGATAAGCATCTTCTCCTTATTTTTGTTTTCTCTCCTTGTCTCTCATTACTTAGTAAGTGGTTAAGTAAATTTAAATTTCTTTTCTCAACACTTGAGTGAAGGTTAAAGTCTTTTGAATATTTGAGAGGGTTAAAGTTTAGGTAGTACTATATAAGATTTAATGTAAACTAAGTCTCAGTAATTATCTGATTGAATTTCAATTATAATATCATATAATATATTGTAATTTGAACAATAGTCTCATGTAATTAAAAAAAAAAAGTGGCTAAGATCGAGTACTGTATTTGATGTTGACAATAAAGCCAAACTTTTGTTACTAGATTATGAAAACAATGAGAGCCAAGGACAGAGATGGACTCAGGGCTTTTTATTACCTCTAGCTAATTTATAAATTTATGGTAAATGTTTTCGTAAATGTCGGTCCATGTAAAGAAGTAAAAATAATATATATATCAAACAGCATGATATCGAAACTTTTAGTAAAATATATATATTTAATAAAAAAAATGATAACAGTCAGATAAAATAATATTATAATATAAACTACTAAAATTGTACATTAAAATTTTATTTTTAAATTCTTGTTTATTTTAGTGATAGAGAATGTCATATGTTTGAATAATTTGATCTAATGAAAAGGAAAAAAAAAGTATGACTAAAAAGGAAATAAACCATTAAATTGTGAAAATGTTATTTATTGTTACTAGATCATTTTGTAATTGGGGACAATGTTATAATAGATTGACATACTTTTTTTTATCCCGAATTAGATCAAATCATAACATTTTTATAATAAGTTAAAGCAGTGCTCATATATTAGTCCTCTAATGATTTCAATATATTCAATGAATATATAATTTAATTATATTTATAAAATAAGTCTTTAGCTCTAGTTATAAAAAAAAAAAATTGAATTAGAGACATACTTAAAAATAAAATAAAAACTATTTTATTAGATAAAAAGTTTTAAAACTTAAAGAGTATTAAAGAAACTAGGAAAATAAAAGCTATTTTCCTATTGAGTAATGAGCATAAGTGATTATTAGGGGTGTGTCCTTAGCATAGCGTAATCTTTACGAAAATGAAATGATCACTTTATGAAAGAAAGCAAAATGTGTCTTTAATTTTATTTTGATGGCGAAAATACAGAGAAGTTTTATTTATTTTGGTTTAGAACAAAACACGGGCCCATGTGCTCGATAACATACGCTAAGAATTGGCAAGTCAATTGTCCAGCTAAAAGCTAGTGACAAGCAAGCACGTAATAGTAAAAGTGATCCATTGTTCGCTAACTATGTTAGTTGACTGAGTGTCTTTATCAATCATTATGCGTTAAGAGTGACACTGTACATTCAGGGCACGTGAGAGAAGATTAATTTTATAACCCGCTATGATTATGAAGTGGAGCATTAGCTAGACGGTGTGATTTGACGTGGGTACATCTTTACACGAGCTTTAATCATGGTTGTTATCAAAGAGCTAATTTTAGTTAGACAAGTGACGGCTTGTGATTTGATTTAGTCTTACTATAGCGCGGTCCCCAAATGCTTGGATTTCAATATTTCTATTCACAGCCTTACCTAGGCTCATTTTTTGAGCATTTTTTAGGCTCCCACATTGGTGAAATCTACTCCCATGTAAGTCATATAATACAATTTTGCTTGTCTCAAAATGAGAAAGTATTGTGTATTGTTAATGTATATATCTTATCTTATTGGATGCTTAAATGGGTACTCCTTAATTAATTATAACAAAACTTAACTAATATATATGTGCGACAATAATCTAAACGAATGAAAAATATGCACCTACTAAGCATCCAAGACTTTTTCGTCATAAACTCAACCTAACATATTCAATAGGTTTTATATGACAAATGGGACCGAATTGGGATTCCCGAAAAATCATCACAGCCGTGATCCTCACCGGTTGATTTATAAGTGATAGATTTAAAAGTCACGAATGCAGTTTTATTGCTCACACTAAGCAACAAGCTGGCAGCATTTAATCAATAGACACGATAACTAGTAGTAGTTTAGATGGATTTGACTTTGAGAAAACCATATGCATGAAAAAGAGAATGTGAGAGATCCTCTCTGTAAGGAGAAAGTGGAAATAAATGAATTGATGAAGTCCCAATGGCCATGTTGCTGATTCATATGAATTAAAATATATGTACTTTTATGAGTACCTGTATTTAGATTTGATGGCAAGAACAAAGATTATGGTCGATCGCATTAGCCGCATATGATTCATTGACCTTTTTCTAGTGAGTGTGATTCAACGCTAGCTTCGGCCACCAAATGGGAAACGTGGCTAATAATGCAGGAAACATGTAACATGTATTTAAATGTTTATCGATTTTTGCTGCATCACACTGAGAGCCCCACGCTCCTGATACATAGTTGTACTTCTATTTCAGAACGGCGTGAGATGTACAATACAGAAACTTATTTCAGTATTCACGAGATAGAAATTTGAAATCCGTCGTAAATTTGGTTTAAGTTATTTTAATAATTTATTATTCTAATATACATATAAGTGAAAAAAAAAAAAAAAAGGTTGCACCTAGGATCATGCAGGCAAATGCTCGTTTGATCTTTAAATTTTAAGTTAAGTTGTTAAATATGTTATATTCCTACTTTTATTTTAATTTTTTTTATGGTTATACCTTTGTGGCATATTATTAGGGATATTAACAAAAAATAATAATAATTTACTAAATTAACCTTAAAAATTACATATTATTATTTTACTTTTAAGATTATTTTGGTAAATTAGTTTTCCATAAAACAGCTACTAGTAAGATTGTTGTAAGGATATTAAACATTAATCTAAGTTAACTAATATTAATTTATTTATAAATAATTATTAATAAGATTGTTGCACATGTACGAAAAATACTAGTTATTTCGCATTGAAATTTATTGATTAATTTACTAATTTATTTTTATAGACAAATTAATTAACATAAAAAAATATTGTATTATTATAAAAAAAATAAAGTAAAGGTAAGAACATAGAGTATTTAGTTGCAGAGGTATTTTTAATATATAAAAATTAAACAAATACTTAGATCAAAATATTGAACTAAACAAGTATTTACCGTTAAAATACTAGCACTCAATCATATACGACTCATTTTAATATATTACTGTAAAATGTTTTGGCCGTGAGATTTGATTATAATGCAATCCAACGGTTGGGATACTTTGCAGTTAAAACCTGCCGTCGACATAATTGGAGACCGTTTATGTAGAAGGCAAACATCAAGGGTAATTATGAAGAAGCTACCCTTCTTTTTACTAAAATATCAAATACATTCATTTAAATTTAGAAAACCATGAAAGGCCTCCTTATGTAAGTAACACGAAAAATTTACTCGTGAATGATGAAACTACAACTTCCAACAAATAGATTAAAAAAAAAAAAAAAGGTAGAATAAAATTTATGCCACGGCTTATCGCTTATCATTAATTAGTCTTCAAATGGATCTCCTGTTTTGGTGTCAAATTTAATGTGCCAACCACTTAACGAGCTACGGTTAAGATACGTACTTGACATTTTTGGAAATTACGCACGGGACTGAGATGTCTTGTAGTGTCGTTGCTCCACATAAGAGAACAAGTACGGTCATGTCATTTATGACGGACCAGTTTCTTTTTGGTTACAGTTCAACAATCAGTCTGCCATTTCTCTGCCGAACAATCATGGTCAGTACTTTCATGGCGTTATTTATTTATTTGTTTATTATTATTTTTTTTGTTGGTGCCTTGAGCCTGTTACATATGTCTCTAATATTAGAAAAATTCTTAGGTTAAGATTTAATAAATACATATTTATTTTGAAATTGAAGTTGATAATGATGGTGAATTAGTGATTATCATAGAAAAATTTTAAACACGTTAAATGAGAATACAATATTAAAAAAGAATAACATTCATCCAATAATTTCATTGAATGTTCCCCTTTTGGCCGCCTTCACATTAGTGTAGCTGCGAGCATCTATCATCAGATTTCGATCTTATTGACCTCGAGGAAAATTTCTCTTTAATTGACAAAAATGGTCGAGACGTGGGGCTGGCTGCTACGTCTAGGGCTAAGCTCGTGACTTTGGGCCTGTGGTGAGATCGCTCTACTACCAAAACCGCATCAATGAATTAGAGAATTCTTTCTTCCAAATTACACCTAATTCAATTTCAGTGAATCGCTTTGTGCATAATTCAATTGAAATATTGAAGAATAAACAATTGACGAGTTTAATTACAGAACCTGACAATACTAATAATAATTAAGAATACGGAGATCCAGGGCAACTTGTGTAACAAAAATAAAGTGTCAGCGTTTTGCATTGCCGGCTTCGATGAAGCAGGTATTTGTGACACATATGACCACCGTGTTCAACGTGTCAACAGCTCGCCTCTAAACACCAAAACTTCTCTCTTCTTCATCCTTCCCTCAAACGATTTTGCATCTATCAAGTCTCGATTTATTTTGATGAAAAAAATAATTCACTTTTTTTTTTTTTTTTGCCATTCCTGAATTCATTAAAATGATGTATTGATTTCTTTAAAAAAAATAAAATTAGGGGCAAGTTTTGGAAGAATACAGGTGCCCTCATAAAAAATGAATAGTATTAATCAGTTAATTTGGATTTTTTCAGGAAAGAAATTTTATCAAGACTTTGTTGGGGTGCCAAACTGCCAATATTCCAACTCTATAAAAGAAAGATCCAAGATTCCAAGTATTGGCCCATCCACCATGCGATATGGTAAAATCGTCATAATGTTGGGACCAACTAATTTGTTTATTATGATAAAGTTATAACGCAATAGAGGTGTGGCTACAAAATTATTGTTTTGACATTATTTTCAGTACAACTAATATATAGGTAAAGTATGCACCATATTAATGATTAATGTGAAATTCAATGTATAGATATTGATTAAAGAGATAAATATAGTTTTAAAAAATTAGTACATATAATAATATAGCGTTCAGAATATGCAAGTCATCTTATATGTTTAAACATCTGCTTTTTTTTTTTTTTTATGTACTTCTCTCAATGTAAATTTTATAAATATCATGCAATGATTTGGTAATGACTCTAGAGAATAAATCAATATACCAAACAACTTTTAAAAAATATTTTACTCCATCCAAAACCTTTAATGTAACAAAAAAGATAAATTTTATAATATATGTTGAGGCAAATTTCTTGAGACAGAATTTAGAAATTTCTTCGGACGGAAATTAGAAAAATTATAATTTTATTGTAACATAGAGTTTATTTTTATCTGTAACTAGCCCAAATTGTGACAAGAGTTTTTCATGCCTATGTAGAGGTTATTTTTATATAGAGTACCACTATAAAAATATTTTACTCTATCTGTAGTTTGACAATATTATCAATCTAAATAAGAAAAAAGACATCGTCATATCCGATGATGGCACAAATAGACAAATGGGTTTTATAATTTTGAAAAATGAACACGTGCAACTTTCATGAATATTATTTATTTGAACAGAGAAAAAAGTAATAATTTATTATTATGACCTCCAAATTAATGTATTATGATATTCACCAAGATTATGTGCTATGTAATATCTTTAGCATCATCTAATAAACAAAATTTAATTAAAAAATTAGATATAAATATATGAAATTCTGGGATTTAATCATTCATTTTTATGAATTAATCACATAGTGATTGAGTGATAGACATCTCCTCGCTTTATTTTTTAGACAGATGATTCGAGACCGCCTGAAATCTAATCTTAAATATTTGAACCAAATCACCATAACGCTAATATAGAAAGGTATTGGTTAAATTTTTTTTATTATCATGAAATTTAAAAAGTATAAAAATTATTGGTAAAACCTCGAATAAATAGTAATTTTTTCAATCTCCGCTTGGTGTCAACATACTATATTATAATTTATAATTCAATTAATTAATGTTTAATTAATTACTAAATTTTTCTTGGTTGCAATATTATTTATTCATCGAAATTTTACTGTATTTGCAAAATAGTCTATCTATTTCCTAAAATCATCTGCGCATGGGCATGCATAATTTTGGATTTTGGTTTGCGATTGGAGCTTCATTCACAGTAATGTTACCTTACAAAATTACAGACACGTTGCCCGTGGCTTTGTTTAGTTCTACACGGTTTTACAACCCGTGCCACGTGGTTGATTTTCATTCGTCCGAATTCCCAGTGTTCCTACTACACCGCTCGCACTCATTTAATATGACATCATCGTCCGTTGTGAAATCCAACGGCCAGTGCTTCCCAAATCGCGGTCTTTCGAAGGTAGCTTGGCTGCTCATCTCCTTTTCTTAAACAACTATACTTTGCATATTCCAAATGGTTACATATAACCTGACGTATACTTCATGTTTTACGAACTTTTTGGGCAATTGCAAATTCGTGTTTATTACATCAAATAGAGTCGACTGTCAGAACTTTGATTTAACATTGGACGGTTTACCGTTTGACGTTTCCAAGTATTTTCCAAGTCATTGACTTGATTAAGAATTTTAGTTCCCATATAAATTAAATGGCAGCCGTCCATTAACTGGATATTTCGTGGGGTAAATTTTTCTTTCAAATATTAAAAACTAAATGTAGTCTATTCCAAACTCAGCGTTGATTCGGAACTAGAAAGTTGCACTATATATTATTTTTTTTAGAGTTATAAGCATCAATAAATTTATTGTGTGATATTTGTTTTGGGGGGGGGGGGGGACCCCTTATCATGATTCATGTATCTCAGAAAATGGTAAAAGAATGACAAACTGAATACGTATTTGAAGTCAGTCAATCGTCATGGAAATAAAATCATTTAACAAAAACTGAGCATAGAAAGAAACCAATTAGAATTAGAGAGAGCTAAAGTTAAGCCGGCCCTTGATTATATGGGATACTACTTGCGCTGCGTCAGTTTAGATAACCTTATTGCTCTTTGAAAGCCAAACTAATGGTGTCTAATCTCACAATTGTGAAGTTATGGGTTCAAGCCTCCACAACGTATTATGAGAGTTTAATTTTTTTTTTTTTCAATTTGAGTAAAAACAGTCTTTTTTTTTTTTTGAAATATGAATAGAATAGACGTCCCTTAAATATTATAGAAATGTGAGTAGAGTAGACGTCCCTTGAATATTAGAGAAGATTAAAAATCTGAGCTGTACTATATAAGAATTATAAATTAGTCCCAATAATTATTTAATTGTAAATATCAATTATAATCTGAACAATAATTTTATATAATTAAAAAAAAAAAAACCGATGTCCAAGACCGTAGCAGCCTGCCTTATAAGCTGGCAAGCCGCCACTAACAAATATAGGTGATGTGATTGGAGATGTTGACATTTATAGACACTCAAATACCAAATACATTATGTATTACACGCTAAATTTTCTTTGTAATCATAATGTTAGGATCAATTAATTTTATTACTGTTAGAAGGATATAACATGATAGATGTGCAGTTACACATTTATTGTTTTGAAATAATCCTTAGTGCAAGTAGTATATTAATAATTAATAACGTCAAATTCAATGCATAGACATTGATAAAATATATAGACATGATTTTAAAAAACTAGTACATATAATAATGTACCTTCGGAATATGCAAGTCATCTTATATTTTAACCATTTGCATTTTCTTAATGTTTTTCTCTCAAAGCAAGTTTTATAAATAGTTTTATAAATACTATACAATGATTTAGTAACAACTCTAAAGAATAAATCATTTCAAATAACTTTAGAAAAATATTTTACTCTATTCTAAACTTTTAATGTAACAATAAATATTGCAATATACATATAATTATTACTATGTGGTGGTAAGTTTCTTAAGATGGAATCTAGAAAAATTAGAGTTGATTCTTATGTGTAACTGACCCAAATTGAAACAAAAATTTTTATTTACTACATAGATTTT
Organism: Murraya paniculata; assembly: GCA_030449075.1. Taxonomy (NCBI): domain Eukaryota; kingdom Viridiplantae; phylum Streptophyta; class Magnoliopsida; order Sapindales; family Rutaceae; genus Murraya; species Murraya paniculata. Next base: position 1,581,363 of record JAEVFN010000030.1, read on the forward strand.
CTTTTTATATATATATAGAGTATTACTATAAAGAGATTTTACCGTATATAAAAAAAAATATATGTAATTTAGGTTTTTTTTAAAAGAAAAATATAATCCAGGGTCTTTTTTAATTTACTTGTATTACTTAATTTGATTAAGGTTCGCCAGTGATTGAATGAAAAATTAGGAATCATTAACATCGTTTGTAAATTGTAATTGTGTAGAACTCCAAAAGCATGAGTTATAACCATCTATATAGGTGCATATTATAAGATGAATGAAATTATATATGGAATCATTAAAGGTCTTTGCAGTTTCTTTAATATTTAGATTAACTCCTGTACCACGTCTTACAAGTTAGCATGCATCAGAGAGACTCCCTTGAAAATGATTTATTTATTTATTTATTTTTAGAGCACCTAATACTGGCCAACAAACACAGAAGCCCTCAACTAAACTCGAACAAATCAAACTATAATTGATTTTTTCAAATATGTCCATTTTATTTCATCTGCCAATCATATTTCATTATTATTTTATCAATACTAAGCAGAATTTTATTTAAAAAAAAAAAAGAAAAGTAATATAATCAGAAATGAAACAGTGGTTAACCCACCATGACACCAACGATCCAAAGTCAGAATCTCTAATGAAAAGGCATGCACGAACACGGCAGAATCTTCTTAACTTTCTGGTAATCAATTTCTTGTTCCTTGATCTTATCTAACTAGCTTATATTGTTTCAATTGTTATTATTAAATCCAAACAACAATTAATAATTCATCTGTATACTTCTCAAAAAGGGCAAAAAAAAAAAAAAAATCATCTTTATATATACGTATTAGATTTCTTAATCCAAAATCCCCTGGCTCAATTCCCGAAACAACATGCTTCCAATTTTCAGTTATTTCTCAATCTTCCTCTCCACCTCCCTCCTTCTTTCCCGCCCAATTTTTCCCGCCAGAATCATACCGGACCCAATAACTATAATAACCGCCAACAACACTGCCCACAGCGCCACGTGGCACGACTTCGCCCGCTTCCTAGACGCCGAAAAGGGCAGCAACGTAACCGGCATGTCCGAGCTGAAGAAATACTTTACCCGTTTCGGCTACCTCCCTATATCGTACACAAACTTGACTGATGTTTTCGACACCCAACTGCAATCCGCTGTCGTTTTGTACCAGACGAAGCTTGGTTTACCTGTTACAGGCAAGCTCGATTCTGAAACAATTTCCACGATCATGTCCCCAAGGTGCGGTGTGAGTGACACGTCGTTACGTGAGAAGATACATGCAACCAAACGTTACTCGTATTTTTATGGCAAGCCAAGGTGGGTACGTGAGTCTCCGGTAACTTTAACCTACGCTTTTTCAAAAACTGACATGATTGATTACATAGATTTAACGGATGTCAAAGCCGTTTTCAAGCGTTCTTTTCAACGCTGGTCGTCCGTTATTCCGGTTAATTTCACCGAGATAGGCGACTACGACTCTGCGGATATTCATATCGGGTTTTACCACGGGGATCACGGTGACGGCCAGCCGTTTGATGGGGTGTTAGGCGTGCTGGCCCACTCCTTTTCCCCTGAAAACGGAAGATTTCATTTTGACGCAGCTGAGACTTGGGCCGTTGATTTGAAATCGGTTAAGTCAAGGGCGGCCGTTGATCTGGAATCAGTTGCGACGCATGAGATTGGGCATGTACTTGGGTTGGCTCACACTTCAGTCAAAGAAGCTGTGATGTATCCGAGCTTGAGTCCCAGGACTAGAAAAGTGGACTTGAAGGTTGATGACGTGGAAGGGATTCAAGCTTTATATGGGTCAAACCCTAATTTCAAATTTAGCTCTTTATTGGAGTCGGAAAATTCTTCTAATGATGCTATTGCTCTCAAAAGTAGATCATCAAAGTGGACCATTAATTCTTTGTTAGTGGTTTTATTCATACTTTCCTTGATTACATAATGAGGGGGCTTTTTTTCTTCTCCCTCTTGGGGTTATCCTTTTGTTTTTGATACTTGTGTTTTTTTTTTTCCTCCTTATATACACATGTAGAAACATCGTTCACAGGGTTAAAAGGAAGTTCAAGAATTCTTTGATTTTAGAAATATATTTTCATGAATTTATTTACAAATTTGGCATCTCTGTTTCCACCTACCCACGTGTGCTTTTACATCATAGCGGCAATCCGGTTATAGGCTCAAAGTATGGGAAACAAAAACACACAAATTAAATGAGACAATTATAGGAGGGGGAGACAAAACCAAATGCCATACATGCACACTTCGTAAATCGTAATTGGCACCCAAAGAATATGCCTACACTCTGGAGAATGCCAAAGCAGCGCATGTCATAAAAGGTATCACTTACTATCCAAGAATGAAACTTGCCGTGAGCAGCGAGTGATTTCAAATATTAAGGGTTGATGTGTGTAGTTAGTTATATAAAAGGAAGTATTAGGTATCGAACTGAAAGGACTTTAAGAACCTAATCCTGTTTTTTGTCATCAGTGGATCGATCTAGTCCGAGCTCAAATGTACAAGAAAACTTAATTACATGGCGTGTTTAAAAGGGAGTATGAAGTAACATTTTTCTGACGATTCACCAAAAGGAATTTTATATAGTTTAGAGAAGTATTCCTTTTTAAATTCCAAATAAATAAGAGCAATGATAGGTATCCTAATATTTAAATCCTAATTTAAATTTCAATTGATGTGGTATTTATTTACTGGATAGTGGTTAAGTAATTTTATTGACTATGAAATCCATGATCCAATAGATGAGTTGGGACTCAAATGTTCGAATTAGGGATGGCAAAAATCCCAAATCTCGTTTGGGATCTGGGATCCTGAACTATTTGCGACGATATTGGTCCATATTTTAAGATTGAATTTTAAAAGTGAACGGGATTTGAGATTGGAAAAAATTTCAATTTACTGTGTGGGACTGGATTGGGATCTAAGTCGGGATCCCGTTTATCCCATTTAATTTTTGAAAAAAATACTATATTAATAAAATTAAAAGTAAGTAAAATAAAACTAATGGTTAATGAATAGTGATTCAAATAGCATTATAACAATATATTCTAGGCCCAAGCAACAAACACAAGCCCCATTTGTTGTATTATTTTTAGTTTAATTAAATAAATCTAAAATAAAAATATTAAATTGGAAACCTAAAAGTATTTTAGCCTAAAACTAAAACTATTAATGTTGGTTTATTTTTTAATGTTTTACAATTAGTTAATTTACTTTTGGATGTTAGTTTTAGTTTAATTGCACATCTTATGACTATAATATCTATTGAGATGTTAATAATTTTATAGAACGTTGGATTAAATACTTTTTAGTATTTTAATAAAATTTATAGTATTTATTAAATATGACATTTGTAACATTCGAGGCATTTACTTCGAGACGGAATTTTGGGCGACCCAGAATTGGTCTAATTTTTTCTTCTATTTAACTATTCAGGATAGAATTCAGTCCGTACTAAAATTTCATTTTACTATTTAGGACGGAATCTAAGATTGTCAAATTTCAAACCATCCCGGATCATTGCCATCTCTAATTGAGATCTCTAAAATTATTAAATAAATAAACGTACAAAATTTGGAGCCAAGGACTTATTTGCAGTCAAGTCCCAGTGCGATGAATTGTCATCACGCGGAGAATTCAAAATCTGTCTCCGCAATATGGTCAAATCAACCCTCAGCACAATGGTAGACTAGCTTCATTTTTGGTAAGCAAGTATACCCACCATATTGCAAATACTTAAAAAGTTAGGTAAGTGTGTTTTTCTTTTAATTATATTACACCACAAGTTATTGAAATTACAATTGCGTTACTTGGAATGTGGTACGAGTTTCACTGTGATTTTCTTTTAATTGGCATTTTAATTTTCTTTTAATTACATAAGATTATCACTCAAATTATAACTCATATTTCATGAGATGAATATATTGATATTTACAATCAGATAAATACTGATAAATATTGAGACGTTTACTCTACTCACATTTTGAAAGAGAAAAAATTATCTTCACTCAAATTATTGAAGGAAATTAAATTCCCACAATGTGTTGTGAGAGTTTAAACTCGTGACCTCACAATTATGAGGATAAAGTTCTAATCACTAAACTAAAGCTTAATGGCTTGTCATTCTCATTTAAGTTATTTGTGATGCAGATACTCCTTCAACATAAATTATTATACATCAATTTTTTAAAAGAGTCTGTATCAAATGATGTGTTATTCATTTATTGCATAATGACATTTCAATATTTTTGTCATTTCTCCAAGTGAACAACTAACAATTTATAAAATTATCTATTTAACTATTATTTATTCAATGAATATCAACATCATTTAACTATGATGGCAGATCTTTAAAAATTTAAAATAAATCAGATCAAATGAAGAAATGACCCTACTCTAATCCCTAAAAATAGTGTCTCTTAGAATTTTTTAATCATTTAAAAAATCATAATTTAAAAAAAAAAGGTTAGCTACATGGTTGATAAACAAAACTTTTCTTAATGTGTCACCAATCGGATCAGAAACATGTAGTGTCTGGAACCGTTGATCTTTCACAACGACATCATGATAATATCATATAGATAGATTGTAAAAAGAGAATTTCTTTAAACAATAAAAAATAAAAAATAAAATTGTACGAATCACGTGACTAATTTTAAAAAGGCCTCCGTGACGCGAGCACACCTACATCCCCATGCTTCCGATCCGATCCGTTTTCAACTGAAATGGGTATATGGTTGCAGTACACTAGTAGTCACTTAAGAAACCTCTTCAGCTAAAACCCTAAACCCTTGCGCCGATTTATTCTTTAATTCGCACATTTGGATTCCCTCGTCTGTTTGCTCAGGTAAAATTAAATGATGGCATCTACTTGTCACAGATTCATCGGCAGATCATCCCTGTCGTTCATCAAATCCGCCTTCAGATCCAACGCCCCAAAATCCCCCACCGCCGGCTGCGCTCCATTCCCTCTCCCCACCAAATCATCTCCCTCTCCTCTTCGCCGCTTCTCCCTCTCCAGGTACTCCTCCATCATCATATTCATTTCTTTACTCTTTTTTTTTTGTTCTTAATAATATTTATTTTAATTTTATTTTCTTGTTTTTTTGATAGATCTCCATCGGAATTGGGATGCGTGCAGTCCCTGTTGCCGCTGCACAGCGTGGTGGCCACGGCGAGGATGACGTCGTGCCTGAGCACAGCATCAAAGAGTTGCAGAGCACTTTCACAGGGTACTCTCTGCTGCACCTCTCCCGGCCTCTAGTACTTGCTTTTTCTCGCTCTCTTTTTGATTGTGAGTACCTATAGTAGTTTTTATTAAAAAAATTAATCATTTTTTGTTGCAGTACTCAATCCTGTGATTTAGTTATTGGTGCTTTGTTTGGGCAATTGATTGTATTTTGATTTGTTTTTGTTCATCTCCTTGAAACTTCGTTAGCCAAATGGTTTTGAATAAATTGATCAATGATGTTTGTACCTAATGAAAATTTGCATGTAATCTTTTAGGTTTAATTCTTTGGCTCATCATGCTACACGAAGCTATGACTACTAATTGCACTTACAAGTGACTAGGTAGTTAGGGCGAAATTTAAAACTTTCACATCAAGCAAACCTTATCAGAAAATGTTTCTTTGTTGAAACTGGTGTGTTCGGATACTATTTGGCGGAATATGTGTGTGTATATATATATACATAGAGGGAAACATATTGAGGTCGTGAATTGGGGCATAAGTGCTTTGGTCGGCTGTCTTAATTCTATCTAACTGGAAAATTTGGTTCCTGCAGGCACATAAGAATTAAATTGGGAATGACCTGTCAATTATGGCCCTCTGCATCATTATCAAGTATGAAACTATTAGTGCTCTTTTAGCTGTCTTCGAAGTTCCAAGTTTTTAGTGATATCAGAACAAAGGAAAACTTGTTTATTCAATTTTTTTTTTCTTGTTGATTTACCGATACCTTCTAAATATATTTGGAAAACTGAGACGGTTCCCTTGAATTTAGTAGTGCATGTGAGTTTCTTTGTCCGGTACTGGTGACTTTCTGTCTACCATTCTAAATTCTTAGTGGGTGTGTGAATTTTCAGTCCTTTTTTCAAGCCAATATGCTCTATAATTATATTAGGACGCACGAAGTATGTATCACTGTAACAATATCTAAAAAACTTTGAGACATAATGAGCTGGAGATGCTCAAGAGCTAAGCATTCTGCTTACAGTTCTAGACGAGAATGAAATTGTATTGCTCAGCTCAAATACTTTGTCTTGAGTTTGTGTACATAGCATTATCAATTTATAAGTGATTAGAATATTATGGTAACTTAACTGCTTCTTCTCCCAGATGGAATTGATGGTACGTGAGACATTTGTGCTGTATTTGGAGGTGGGCCTATCATCTGTGCTTCATTGCTATGTCTAGAAAGAATGTGGAAAACGATGTTAAATTATGATAGTGGGATGACTTGAAGTTAAACTGTTTTGTACAACCTTTAAAAAATCAAGTTGTATAAGTGCTTAGTGAAACAGAGGCTGAATTTTGCTTATATCACACATTTCAGTTGAGATTGCAATATAAAAGTGGTCTCTCTCTGTCTCTGTCTGTCTCTTTTTTGTAGTTTTGATGAATGTATTTTTTTTTTCTTGTTTTATATCAAATTTCTTTGTTCCCTTATATATTCTTCTGATCTTGATCTTTGCATTCTGCTGCTATAGAGTTTGGCCTCTCAGTTCCAAGGTGACTCAGTTGGCAGATATTATAATGCAAGGGATTATGCTTGGCTGATAGGAGAAGCAACATGTTTTTAGCTTTTTGTTCGACATTTTATTAGTACTGCTTGAACCTTCTTAAGCAGTTAAGACTGATTTAATTGTTATTCTAGCGGAGAAGATGTTGTTGATGAGGAATAAGAATTTTTCCATCTTGTATATCACTTATTCATTAACGCTTTATTGGCCAAAGGTTTACATCTTTCTTCTGCACTTTCTTCTCTCGCTTATTTATTGTCATTTTCTTCCCCGATTTGGTTAGCTTTCGTCTCTTTTATCATTTATCAATCTATAGAGGATTACGAGTAATTTCTTGGTTAAACTTTTATCTTTTATCTCCGTTTATCTTTTGTCTAAATACAGGTGTCAGGCTGACATCAATAAACGTTTCTTCAAAATGATATATCAATTGTCTAATTTCACTGCAATGAGGTTTGATTTGACCGGGTCAAATATCGGATAATGAACTTTAATCAAGCATACAAGGCTTTTCATCATATAGTTGATGAATGTGCAGCAATATTTTCCACCTCAAGCCAACTACAACCAGCTTCTTTTCTCAGCCCTTTCTCCCGCATGAAGTTTCTAACCACCCTTGCGTCGTCCCAGTTGCCATGGCTTGCGTAAAAATTACACAGCATAATGTAAACATAATCACTATCACCCTCCAATTTAATCACTTCTGCGGCAGAAATCCTTGCTACATCCAGATCGCTACAAGCTCCGGAGGCACTAAGCAAAGCTCTCCAAACCGCCCCATAAGAGCCAAAGCCCAGTTCATGTATCATCCTCTCTGCCCTCCACACCTCTCCTTTTTGTCCCATAAGCCGAATCATTGAACAACAATGCTCAACTGTTGGTTTAATCCCATAATCCTTAATCATTGAGTCAAAGTACTCACTTGCCTTATCAAATGGAATATCGGTATGGGAACAGGCAGCTAATACATTTAGAAATGTGACCGAATCAGGTTTTAAATCCCTCTCCGTTTTCAGTTGCTCAAAAAGCTCAATCACCTTAGTCAAATCACCATTCCTAGCATAGCCAGTGATCATTGCATTCCACGTCACCAAGTTCTTTCTACATAGTGATCGGAACATCGAATCAGCAATCTTCACCTGTCCACACTTGGAGTACATGTCAATAAGAGCACTCACTACAACTATTGATGTGTCCAATCCTCGCTTTATCACGCAACTGTGGATCAGCATTCCCCATGTTAAAGCTGAGAGACCAGCAATACCGCTCAGCATAGTGGAAAACGTATACTCATCCATTGCAACATCCTCAGACTGCATTTCACGGAACAAATGTAGAGCTTCAGGAACTCGATTTCTATTGACATATCCGGTTAAAATCGAATTCCATGAAGATGAATTTGGACTTGGCATACTGGATAAGATCATAATAGCATCTTCTATATCTCCAAACTGGGCAATGCCATTTATCACTTCATTATACGAGATTGTATCGGGATTAGGCAACCGATGGAGAAAACCGAACGATAATTCAAGATTTCCATTTCTAGCACTTGCTGCTATAACTGAATTCCAAGAAATAATGTCCTTATCAATCATCTCGTTGAAAACCCCAATGGCATCTCCAACAGACCCGCATTTTCCGTACATGTCAATCAAGCAATTAGCAATGACAATGCCACGCTCCAGGCTATATTTAACAATCTTAGAGTGAATCGCCATGCCAAGCTGCAACAAACCCAATTGACCACAAGCCGCTAAAGCTGAAGTGAAAGAATAGGCGTTAGCATAAAATTCGCTCCTTTCAAGTTTAACAAACAAATCTAACGCCTTACGATATTTTCCAGATTGCACGTACCCAGAAATCAGGGAATTCCAAGAAACCACACTTGGTTGAGGAATTTCAACAAACACTTTGTGAGCGTCAGCCAACGAATCAATTTTTCGATAGAAGCCCATCAAAGCAGTGGACACAAAGACATTAGAGAGAAATCCAGATTTTAAAATGTAGCAGTGAAGCCGTTGGCAGTAAGAGTCGCAGCCCAGGTCACTTGAGGCTCGAAGCAAATGAAAGAGGACATACTCATTTGGTCTGTAACCAGAATCAAGCAATTGAGAGGCTTCATATACGCCAAGCTCAGTGTTAAGGCCACCTTGGGCAAGAACTGAATTGACATTTGTCCATGATTCAAGATCTTTTCTTTGGGGAAAGTCGTTAACAACGTTATTGTCAATGCGTATACTTGTAGTGCTAATACAGTGACATGATATGAGAGCACTGGGATGCTTTTTGGTTAGCAGATACTTTCGGACTCTCTTGATTATAAATTTATGCATGCCTTTGTAATCCAAAACCGTATCATAATTTGCATTACTGACTCAGAGCTTTAAAGCAATTTGAAAGTTGTTTTAGAACATAACCGATCTTTTTTATGGTTCCATAGCCAACTTTCACATTTTTTAAAATTGTCACGAGGTTACTTGCTGCAGCAATTAGAAAATAGCATAAAAATAAAAAAATAAAAAAATTACAAACTCTGCACAGCTGCACACCGCATCAACTCCCTCCGGATGGTAGAACATGTACGGTACATTACGTACTTACATTTATGGATAAACACAAACTGATGTAGTTTAAAAGCTGTTGATGCAGATTTTTAGTCAACTAGAGAAATAAATAAGTAGAACGATATGATATATGAAACATAAAGAATTCACGGGATTCAGTGCTTGATTTAGAAGCGAAAGAATAAATTTACTATTGTGTAATAATTATAATGGATGTTTTTTTTAGCTATCTGCTCATGTTCCTATGCATCAAGAATTCTCTATTTATAATATAATATAGATAACTAAATCTTCAATAACTCATAACGATGTTCTTTATCACTTAATTAGAATTTTATATCTAATGTCAACATTTATCTCCAAACTTATATCCTTCTTAAATTCACGTTGAGCTTTTAGAGCTTTTAAATTCTTTTAATTTAATAATTATGAATAAACTTTACTGAACCTGGATGAGGTTTCCAACAACTAGACCCCAACTGCTGAATTCAGCAGTTATGCTTATTCAATTAAACTTATCTCCTATGACCGTGCTTCGTAGCTGTCATGCGCTCCTACGACCGTGCCCTCCCATACCCGTGCTCTTCTACAGTCATACTTATTTAAGTTTTTAGCTACTGAGCTCTCATGTTATTGTGCCTTCCTATAGCCATGCTTATTTGACTTATTCAAGCTTCTACATACTAAGCTCTCTTGCTATTGTGCTCTCCTGTAGCCACATTTATTTGATTTATTTAAGCTTCCAACTACTAACCTCTCCTACTGTCATGCTCTATTGCAGTCGTGCTTATTTAACTAAAATCTTATTTTCACTTTTGACCTTCCACATTTCTTGTTACAATCCATCAACGACGAAAATCCTACAATATTTTTAATATTTTTGTCAAAAGTATTATTTGAAAATTATATTTATTTCACATTATTAATTTTATCTTGTAATTAAAACATTTTTTTATAATAATTATAACTTAAAAACTACAATATTTTAATACCAAGCAGAACCTTATACCAGACTTTGACAAAACATGCACAATACAAAATCTATCCAATGAACTTATGTTACAATAGCAACCAAATTCTATGAATTTCAATTTCAGATTCACCTTTTCTTTCCTCTCGGCTACATTGGAGGTAACCAAAATAGGAGGTTTTATTAAATACGTGGTGCTGAGGTGGGCAAAATATCCGACCCGACCCGATTCGATTTGATCCTTAAAAAAATTAGATTAGGATCGGATTGGTTCACCTAATCTGATTTGACAACTCGATCGAGTTGGCTTCAAAATTAAAAAAAAAAGAGGTGAAAATCAAAATAAACTTAAAAAGCAAAGCTCAAATATAGTCTCACACACCACACACGTATACAGTACACAGCAGCCTCCCCTCCCTCACGGCCTCGCCCTTAAGTCAACACAACAACAGAATAACTGCTGCTGCTCAGTAGAAAAATACATATAGCCGACACCCATTCACCCGACAACCTCCCTTAAGGCCCCAACTTCTCATCTCACTCTCAAGAAGACAAGAAATAGTGAAACACTCAACACATACAGAGTCTCCATTTTTCACGGCTTACGCTCACCATAGCCACCACCGACGCCAACCGCCACCGAATCTGTTTCTCTGCGAGGACCATGACTGGATATGTTGCTCTACGCCTCCACCATCCCTGCATAACCAAGTTCCTCCTCCAAGTTCCACCCAAACTCGGCAAGCGGCAACGCGAATTTCCCTTTTGAGTTTTGAAGCTTGGAGCCTTTGATGTTATACATTATATAGTTGTAATGTGTAACATATTTATGTTAAATTATTAATTAGTAATTGTTAATAATATGTATTGTTAAATTTTAATAATAAATCAAGAAAATTTGTGTATTTTTTTGTTAATTATTAATTGTTAATAATTTTTTTTAGGAATATATTAGGTAGATTAAATATTAAAATTAAATATTTTGTTATATATGATATGTGCTGAAGTGGCTTTTACTTCAACTAAAATTAACTAATTCAATTAATTGTATGTTAAGGTTTAATTCAACTAAAATTGTATGCTAAATCGTTAAATAGTAAGTACATGTAATGTGGGCATGAAATTTAAGGTTTATAATAAGAATTAATATATAGATATGCAAATAATATTCTACCATTTTGGGAAATGGATAAGTGGATATTATAAATTAATTAATCATTAATTTCTTGCTTTTCCTTTACAGAAATAATACGATGGAAATGTCGAATTAAACAAGTTTCATTAAAAATTAAATTAATAACTATTTGAATTGATTTGTAATACTAATTAAATTATGTTAATAATATTTTTATGTTTTGATTTTTGAATTAATGATTACTAATTATTGTTTTGTATGTTATGATGATTGAACACTCAACATTGAATTCGATAAGTGATGATGAAGAACAAAGTATACAAATGGAAGGAACTCAAAATGGAAACGAAAAGGCAAAGCGGAAAAGACTGCCAACGAAGAAAAGATCTGAAATATGAAATCATTTCACTTTGCTTAAATGCAACTATTGTGGTAGACAATATCAATGTCATTCAAGACTTGATGAGATTACAGATATAAAAAATCATATAAAGACCTGTGGTGCATACTAGATATTCTGGGAACAACATGATGGAAGTCAACAGAATTTCAAAGCTCAGGGTGGCGAAGGAAATGTAAGTAATATGGTTTTGGCTAAAGAATGGAGTCAAGACGCTTGTACAAGGGCATTCACTAAATGATTATTATGGGTGAGTTGCCGCTTGGTTTTGTGGATAACAAAGCGTTTAGGCATTTCTACAATGTAGCTATTCCGCAATTTGGTTATGACATCTTAAAGAACTATTGGTAGGGATGTTATGGATTTATTTTTGGAGAAAAAGACAATGTTGAAGAGTTTGATTTGTAACAAGCAGCAAATGTTTCTTACAACTCATATATGGACTTCCATTTAAAACATGAGTTACATGGTGATCACAACTCATTTTATTGTTAATGACTGGTGTTTGAATATAAAGATTATTAGTTTTAGCTTGATTGAAGATTATATAGGGAAAATGATTGCCAAAAAGATTGTAGTTTGTTTGCAGGACTGGAGGATAAAGAGGTTATTTGCAACAACTGTTGATAATGCCATTGCAAATCATGTTGGTGTTAGTTATGTCAATATACAATTGCTTGCTTGGAAGAATGATAATGCACTTGTGGTGGCGGGACAATATTTGCATGCGCTTTGTTATGCACATATCTTGAATTTTATTGTTGTTTCAAGGTTGAATAAGTTGCATGCTAGTGTTGCCGCTATTTGAAATATTGTGAGGTATGTGAGATCCTCCACCACGAGGCTACATATATTTAAACAATGTGTTGCATAGGTGAAAGATTTGAATGAAACTGTCATTTTGGATTGTCCTACTAGGTGGAATTTCACTTATTTAATGTGATGACTGCGTTGAAGTTTTAAGCAACATTTGATAGAATGTCAGAAGTGGATAAAACTTATAATGCATACTTGCTGGAGAAATACAATAATATTAAAAGGGTGAGCCCGGCTGGACCTGAGAATTCAGAGAATGCTGAACGAATTATGAAATTTTTAAAGGTATTTTATGATGCCACATTGTTATTTTCTGCCTCTTTGAGTGCGACTTCTAATCTTTTGTTATGATATTATTGGCTTAATTGAGAGTTCACTGACTGCATTTAAAATAAGTAAGGATCCTTTGGTGATTTCAATGGCTTATAATATGAGGATAAATTTGATAAATATTGCGAGTTCATGGGGAAGATAAACAAAATGTTAATTGTTGCTTCCGTTTTTGAACCTCGAGTTAAAATGGATTTTTGCTAAACATATTTTCGAGATCATTTTTGCAATGACAGTTTGAAGATTGAAAAAATGACCAAAGCAGTAAAAGGCTTGTTAAATGAGCTTTATAATAGACACAGTGCATTGTGCTCTAGTTCTACACCATCAATGCGTAGTGAGAGTGCTCCTAATGACAACTATGGAGGTACAAGTTCTTCTTCACATATTACTATTTAGGTTAGTTTGGCGGAGGTTGTTTGTGTTGAAGGTGATGACACTTTCTGAGTTGCTCGCCTTTTCCTTGGATATGCTAAGAAGGTTTTTGTTCAGAATGAGGGCAAGAAAATAGCATCTGAGGTGGAAAGATACTTAATTGACCCAGTTGAAAATCCTAGCAATCTTAAACTCAATGTTTTACTTTGGTGGAAGGTGAATGAATAGAAGGATCCAATATTAAGAGAAATTGCAAGGGATGTCCTCGTTGTTCCTGTTTCTGCAGTGGCATCTAAGTCTGTCTTTAGCGTCGGGCTTCATGTTATTGATGAGTATAGGAGTTCTTTGACCCCCTCTATAATTGAGTGTTAATATATACCAAAAATGTTGCAAGCTATACTTTTTCCTAATCCCGTCTACAACCTTTAGGAAAATATTAAGGAATAGATGTTTCATATAATGCTAAAAGAAGGTAACATTTTTCTCATACATTATAAAGTTAAAATATATTATAACTTTATAAAAAAACATCTACATGTACTTAAGTTATTTACTAATTTTAATTTTTTTTTTGGCATTTTTAAGAGTTTGTAAGATCACAAGCTTCAACGGTAGAAATGACGAGCACTGATATTGTTGTTATGGATCTTTGAAAGGTAACTCTTAACGGATACGATTATTCATAATTTCATATTATACTTTTTAGGCTGTAATTTAAACTATAATTGTAATTGTTATAGTTTTAAGTTTTAAGTCTAATTGTAACATTGTAATTGTTTTACTTAGACAAATTGAAGTTGGTAGAATGGTATTGCTAGGATTATTATTAACTTGACTTTGTGATGAATGCCATAATATAAGCCTTGATTGACTTAATTTTTTTAATATTTAATCAAGCATATTACTTTTTTTTTTTGAAGAATTTGCTAAACATGTTATATGTTAATGATATAATAGAAATTAGAAAGATTGTAACAGGTCATTTTGCTTTTCAATTATAGGTGTTCTTTCTTTACTCAAATATGTAGACTTTACTATTAGTCATTGAATTAGACTTCAAATGATAGTAATAGTTTATTCAATTAAAGATATGAATTGGGTTTTATTTCTTCAATTCTTATCTAGGGGATCGATACTTCAACTTGGAGTACAAGAAGTTGAAGTTAGAACTTGTCGAAGTGCTTGCGAGGAGCCATGGAGGAAGCTTATTTAGTATTTATGTTTAAACTTTATTGTGTTTTGGACTTTGATGTGTTTACAAAACTAGTCAATTATGTTTAAATTTTGTGAGTTTGTGTGTTAATTATGTTTAAACTTTACGACTTTGTGTTTTAAAGACTAATGTTTGGACATTGTACTTTGGATGGAGACTATTAAGTTTGGGCTTTATATTAATTTTTATTTTTATTAGGTTTGAGCTTTGTGTTAATTTTAATTTTTACACATTTGTATTTGATTTCATAGTAGTTTTTGTTTTTTTGGTTGGTTGAAAATTGATTAAAAAAAAAGGATTACAAGTAAGAAAACAACTCAACAAGCAATCTAAAAGCTCAAAAATGGTAAAAAATGCTCAAAATTGCATGAGCTCGAGTTGACCCGAATCTTATTTAATCCGATTTTGCTGGCCCAAATTGACCCGATTTAACCTGAACCCTATCTAATCTAAACTCGATATGAATTAAACTCAATCCATAATTCAGATCAGGCTGAATCAAGTTATTAGTTCAAGTAGAATTTGGATGGATTTATATTCAACCTGACCAACCCAAAACTTAATCGGGTTGATCCAAACCCAATTTTACTCGGACTTATGTGGTGCCAGTCCCTCCTATCCACCATTGAACGCAAAATGACGCACAACCAGTAACCACCAATTTTTGGCAATTGAGGAAACATGGCCTCTATCCACTTGTCAATTAAGTGAAATTCAGAATTGTGGGGGTAAAACAAAATTTCATAAAAGCTACAAAACTTTGTGCTCAATAAAGAAAATATACATTCTCTTTCTTGCGATTTTACGGGACATAATGATTGGTAGAGAACTGACACGACTCGTGAAATTGAAAGTTAGCCAAGGGTACTCTCTTATTTTCCAAAAAAGGACAAACAAAACATAAAAACTTGATAATGAAACAGAAAGTGAGTTTGAGCTTTACATTCGGAAGCCGATTTAAAATGACATAGCAGAGGAAACTTTTTAATATGTTTCATATCCTGATCTTAAAAATCCGAAAAAGGGCAAGTGTTTTTAATTTATTTTTGTGGAGCAATAATTGTTAAAGTAGAAGAGTAGAGAACAAGAGATTATTAATTTTATCAAACATCTATGGTTTATCTTCTTCTTATACACAAGGAGAAGATTAATAATATCAAAGATGGTGGTTTGGAATATGAAGCCAATAATGTTGCTTGAAGATTTAGCAATAATTGGAGGATTGATAGCAGTGCAATTTGTTTATGCGGGCAACTCAGTTTTAATGGGTTACCTTATGTCTCTTGGCATTAGCCCTTTCATCATTGTTATTTTCTCAACTCTTGCCACTTTCCTTCTCCTCTTGCTCTTAGTTTTGAAAGGTTGAATTAAAAATTAAAAAAAAAAAAAGAATCTTTTTTTTGGGTCTTTCAATTATCTGGAATAAGTTGATGATGGCATGGATATATATATTGGTGATTGCAGGACAAAATGGCCAAAGAAATTTAGTTGGAAATTGGTTTTGCAGCTAGTTTTAATAGCCTTTGGAGGGTAAGTAAACTTTGATTATATATATTCTAAGTGATTTGAATTTTCTATTCAAAAATTATATAAGTCTATATATGAGACAGTTATATATTCTGGGTTAATGGGTTTCCAAGTTTCATTTCCTTGCTGGGAAGGATGGGTAATCAACTAATTACTCTTAGCTCTCTAGCTATGCCTACAACTGTTATATCTTATCCAAAAAGCTTTTTCTTTTCTTTTTTTTTTTTAATAATTGTTTTGGCCTAAGATATTTAATTGCTTATTCATTTTTTCTTTGTTTTTATTCTATTTTTATTCTCTGCACAAGCTACAAAGTTGATGTTGGAAAGATTTGGGGATTGAGTAAAGTCTTTGTTGATAATGATAAATGCTAAAAGATTATATATGTTACTCAAGGCTAAATTGCTTTTCATTTGTTCTTACCTATCACCAAGAGCTAATTTCTTGGAGTAAATCAACATTTTAGACTTCAGTTGTGTGTGTTTTAAAATTAGATGATCAGTTCTTCTTCAGATATGAACTTCCAAGAAGGGATTCGAATTCTACAATCATTACCTTGTCTTTTAATTTATTACAATAGTTACAAGCTATTGGACACTTACAATATTCTTATCATTACTGTGTTACAGGGTAACTTTATTTCAGATTCTGTTTCTAAAGGGCATTGAGCTAACCTCTCCAGCAACGGCAACAGCCATGCCAAACCTTGCTCCAGGGCTTATTTTCATTATTGCCTGGACTTTCAGTTAGCAAAGATTAAGTTTCTTTTTATTTTGTGAAACATTATGCAACTAAACATTTTCAGATTATGAATAAACAATGCTTTTCAATTGAATAATTTAAAACCTTGATGTGTTAAGACAGTTTTGCAGATCTCAATTACTATTCTTGTTAATGGATTTTCAATGGGATGTTAATTCATGATGCAGGTTAGAGAAAGTTAAGCTTAGTTGCTTATACGGCAAAGTCAAGATTTTGGGCACATTATTATGTGTTGTAGGTGCTGTTACAATGAGTCTAATGCACAGTACTGCATCAGCTCAAGACACATCTGTGAACACACACAATATTATCTTTGATAGGGAAAAGATCATCGGCTGCATGTATCTCTTGGCTGCAGTCTTTATTTTATCAAGTAATTTTGCCTTGCAGGTACTTGATAAAAAAATGATAGGAAATCGAATTCTGTTTTCTCTTTCAGGGTTCCTAATTTAATCATTTTTTTTCATGCATATGTTGTACAGGCTGCCCCTTTGGGTGATTTCCCAGCACCAATGTCCGTGTATGCTATAACTTCATTGATTGGAGTGTTCATAACTACAGTTGCAGAGTTGCTTCAAAATCACAAACGGGACTTCGGTTGGGAATTTGTGGGCTCACTAGAAACAATGAGCTATATCACGCTGGTAATATTTAGCCTCTTGTCCTCATCGATCATCTCTGAAGTAAAAATATACATTTGCTGCAGCCTTAATACCAAAATAACATACGCTTTGGATGAACAGGTGGGTATGATTGGTGGAGTTTGTTTAAGCTTCAATGGATGGGCAATGAAGAAAAGAGGGCCAGTTGTTGCATCCATGTCAGCCCCATTGCCACAGTCATCTCAGTCATTCTCTCTGCTATTACTTTAGGGGATTCCATTGACATAGGAAGGTAGGTTACATTATGATTAAACTATTGCTACTTAATGCTTGCAGTTAATTATATAACTTGGAAATGATCATAATTTGAATGCAGTCTTTCCGATATGTTCCTCATGTTCATCTGTCTCTACTTCGTGTTGTGGGTTAAAGGGAAAGAAAATTACTCCAATATTGGCTCAGAAAGTGAGTTTGACGCAGAGAAGCCTCTGTTAAGTTGACGTTGTTGCATAGTTGGTAATTTATATTTGGTGGGCATTGATGCACATATCAGTCAGGAACATAAACATGGTTGATGCAAGCCAGAGCAATCGATTATGGTTGATAGCTGAATGCTCCTGCACACATTTGTTACGTTGTTTGCAGAACAATGACATTGCGTTGCAAGTATCGATGAAACTTGTTAAGCCTTTTGTGTAGAGTCATCGCTTGGAGAGAAAGTGTTGATGATGATATTAATTAATGCTGTGAGATTAGCTTGTGAAGAAAATGTGGCAGCTCAACTCTCATCCAGGACGTGTAATATTGTAATGTTGATGCGTGCGTGTTAGTATACAAAGTTTTGACAAGTAGTTGTAATTATCAGTCAGGAAGGAAATCTCTCTTTCAGTAGCCTTTAATCAAAATATATAAGCATTTAAAATGCATGATTTTTCATTCCAATCCATGGGGCTTTTGGTTTATGTGTACGATGGCGTTGCTAAAACAATTATTCACATCACACACAATGGGCAAGTTCTGGCTACTTTTCTTGTGTCCACTTGCTTTTATAAGAGCACATCCTAGCATCTAAGTCTTAATATATATGACATTCATATAGTATATAGTAGTTAAGTAATTTTATAAGTTATAAAACTCATCATTCAATGAATGAATTATATATAACATAAGTGACACATAATATTAGGATTTAAGTTGGAACTCAAATATTAGAATCCATAGCATTATTATCTTTTTCTTTAAATTAAATTAGATGTAATTTGTACCTTATCTTTAATAATTGTGCATCTCATAACATAAAATGTGGTGTAACTTGGAAAAAAATTTAAAAAAAAAAGATTGATACACCCCAAATGTTTAGAGAAATAGACACAAAATTTCTTAATATTTTAAAACAGACATTTAAATCCCGATTTGTTAACCGATTCGGTTTGTGTAAATAATTAAAAGGTTGATATAATACATTCACTTATTAATAACTAATGAATTTACCCAAAAATCCTCCTCTAAAAATCACAAATTCAATGATTGCTAATTAGAAACGCTCATCTCCTATCCAAAAATCACGTACCCTTAACAGAAAACCTAATCCGCCACACAATCACATACAATCTAGCTGCTCGTGTCCGGCCGCTGCCATTATGCGTCATCATCTATTCCAAGATGCAACGAACTTAGTTTCGTCTGATTGCCTTCTTGAAGTTCTTTCAATTGAATGTAGCTCGTGCTTTCATCCTTGGAAGAAGGAAAAGCCTTTGCTTGATTCACGACTCACGAGAGAAGAAGACAACTACTACTGCTCATTTCTTCTTTTTAATTTTATTTTATGTTAGATTTAAATTTTAATTTTGTGCTTAGAAATTAGAAGAAACCTGTTAATAAAGAAGAAGAAGAAGAAGAAGAAGAAACATTGCATCTAAAGATGAGCAATTGGGCAAATTAGATATTAAACAGGGTTTCTACAGCAAAATTCCAACCTTTATAAATAAGGGTATGTTCATAATTTCATTAATAATTTATGGGTAAAATGGACTAAGTTAATATATTAGAGGGAGATAATGATAATTATAAGTTAAAAATAAATTTTTTCTGTTAATAAATTAGAATTTAAATTTTTTTAAAAAAACGTTAAAAAATTTTATGTTCCTTAAAATAAATATTTGAGGTGTATCAATTGTTTTTCCAAAATTGTAAGTTCGAAGAGGAAACCCATTTTGCAATATGCACCATCACAATAACATATCAGTAGTTGTGATGGTGCACGTGAAATCATTGACTCCTCGCATGATGATGGGCACCGCTCGCTCAATCAAGAATCAAGATTACGATCACGTCTGGTCTGAACCTGAAGCTGAAAGTTGGTGGCTTGAATTGTGGTCATGCCACACAGAATCTAGCATGCTTAAAGACTTGGATAGATCGTCCCATTATATGAAGAAGGATCAAGAATTTGTGCTTTTTATTTATATAAGAAAATGGGACGGTAGGGGGAGATTTTCAAGGGGTCCATGCACTGGTGGGCACTTAGTATGCGCTATAACTTTCAAATGAGATAATGGGCCAACAACCCAAATACGTTATCCACATCAGTGGAATATAACTCCTATAATGTTACCCTCAAGGGGTCCATGCACTGGTGGGCACTTAGTATACGCTATAACTTTCAATGAGATAATGGGCCAACAACCCAAATACGTTATCCACATTAGTGGAATATAACTCCTATAATGTTACCCGTATAATATTGAGATACTTGATAATACACATATTGTAAAATATTGAAAACGCGAGCTAAGTACGCCTAGCGGGTAACAGAAAAAACAATGCATACAAGCAACGTGTGCGCAAATTACTACCAATGCTTGTACAAAAAGAACACAGAAGCTTGCTATTTCATGCAGACTGCGGAGAGATTAATAAACAGCAAACAGCGTGATGTGGCATCTGTCACGTTCTCTACATAAGGAAACAAAGTTACAACAACTCATTATTTAAACATGACCGACTCGAATACGGCATCGTACAATGTACTAAACCCTCCTTGTATTTGGGGAATCTATTAATGTCTATTCTATATATGGCTTATTCTTTAATTACTGCATTTCCTTAACCACTATGAATTGTTTCTGTATCTAACAAAACGGCATCTACTGCTACAACGCCAATTGCCTCCGATCTTCAAATCTAGTCACAGTGTAAACAAAATAATTATGATTGAAATTTAAATTAAATTTCTGTTCTTGGTAGCTTGTAATGTTTTAAGTCCATTCATTGTCCGATTTAATTATCTTTATGTACAGGTCAATGGATGTGTATAGATATTTTTTTGTTCTGATTTTGGTTCAGTCCAAAAATATTATGAAAGCTCATTTTCAACAAGTGGTTTTGAAGATGATGGAGACTAAAGGGCCAAAAAACAGTTATTTGGAGATAATGGTGATTGAGACGAGCCTGAAATTAAAGAAAATATGAATTAAAGGTGACGGTACTCTGACGGTCGAGTCAGTTAGAGGTTAAAGAAGATGATAAATTTTAGATAAACCCTTAAATGAGAGAAAGTTTGAATGTTTATGTGAGTTAGAGAATTTACTTCTTTTGTGAGACTAACTAACCTTCTAAGGTGGAGTGCCCTTGAAGATATCTTTATATCTTTTTGGATACATGAAGGATTGCTATTGGTTGTTCCCTCATCAAGTAGAGATTTAAGAGTAATTTAGCCTTTCCTATTGAGGTCTTTGTGTTTTTTTGGGATAGATAGTTATCCTCTGAAGAACTGTCCTTGCTGACAGTGTATCCTCAACCCTAATTGGCTCATTTCAAATAAGCCAATTGGATGGAGAAGCATCTGATTTCACTGAAGGAGAAGTAGGTGACTATGTATATAGTCCCCCTTTCTCACATCTTATTCATATGGTCTGAAGTGAGATGTTTGAGAGATAACCCAAATGAAAACGATGATGTGAAGATGTGTCTTGGCCTTATTGGTGAAACTGTCACTGCCATTGTGGTCCCATACAGACATGTGTCTGTTTAAAATACTGTAGGAGACATTTTCTATAGCTCTCAAGTGATTTGGGTGGCTGAAGGCAAGCTGATTTTCTGAGATCTTTCCATCATACTCTTATCTTTTTAGTTCATTCTTCATTCTTCAGTAGGGGCTCAAGAGTCACATAAAATGTTTTTGCATGTATCATATTCTAGGTATTTCTTACTCAAATTTTACCACCAACAATATTTATACATGGTACCATTCTTATCACAATAACTCCACTCACTTAGTCACTACTCATTAGTACGCCTTTAATTAATCGTACCTAACCTATACGTGTACGATGTACTGGTATTAATTCTCTTATATGGTATGCGAAGTTCTTGAATATTATATGCAATGCACACATAATTTTAAAAAATGTGTGGATACCTTAATACCAACGATTTCTAAATCGTGAAGTATGTACATGTAAAATGAATCATCAATCCGACGTACCATATTCAACGGTTAAAAAACAATAAGAGAAAATAATTGATTAGGACTGTAGATCTTGAGGATGTAGAAATTATTGGTTAAAAGAAATAAAATAAAAAAGGAAGAAGAAAAAGAAGAATGCCATAGTCACTACTCATCAGTACAATCAAAAGCTACATGAATTTATTATTTTTCCACTCAACTTTGTGTTTCTAAAGTATTACGTTATAAGGTAATTACTATTTTAGTCCATCGAGTTAACTATCAGTTAGTCTTTGTGTTTTAAAAAATGACTAAGATGACTCTATTAGTTACTTTCATTATTTAATACGCAATTAATGAGTGAATATCAGACGATAATTAAGTAGACTTTAATCAAAATATGTACGCAATAAGGATTGTTTAGGTAATTTCCAAAAACACAAAGATTGATTTAGTAATTGACTTAAACGGAAGGAATTATTAATGACACTAACTGATACTATAATCACAGGTTTACCCATAATCTAAATCATTAAAATTATAACGTATCACGTTTTATTGAGCACAGCTGGAAAATTTAAGTCAAATGAATGCAGTACGGAGTATATATAATTGTATACACCAAATGAAGGAAGATCTGCTCTATATATCAACAACTATAATTATTTACGAAGTAAAATTTTTGATCTACGAGGACTCCGTAGTAGTGTTAGCGTGTTATCACCCGAGCAATGCCGAAAGAATTTGCAAAAACCGTTGGTTGCAAACTCGTAACTCGACTCTATTTTACTCTCACAGTACGAATTAACCGGGTATGATGGTAGGAGAGAGGTAATAATGATAATAAAAGGAGAGAGAAGCTGTTTGTTTCTTGTAATAATAACAAGAAACGAAATGAATGAAAGGCCCCTTTGGTATTAGGTCCGTTTTTTCGTCACGAACCATGTGCGGGGCGTGGGTTACTCTGTCAAAAGCACCGGCCGGCATGCTAAAACTCGTTACCGTAACCGACTGAAAGTGAAATTGCAGATTGGGGTGAAGGAAAATTTTCGATTTTAGAAAATCACATCAACAAATGACATCTGGTAGATTATTTAGGCAAAATACAGGCACAAATTGATATTACATCTGGTTAAACAGAGGGGAAGCTGTAATCGCGCCAAAAATTTTAGGATGATTTACACGTACCTCGAAAACACGAAAGGTTTTAATTTTGCAATGAAAATTTACTTTTGTTTTTTTGGGAATGTGAAATAAAATAACTGGTTAGCACATCTCATTCTCATGGGCGTCTTGACTGATTGGGCTGTCAGATGCAGCAAACCCAACACTTCTCTTGAGTTGTACAACTGCATAAGCTACCTATGCATTTAATTTGTAACCCAAAATTATCCAAACACTCGTAAATTATACTTGAATTTTATGTTTTTAGACTCTACGAAAACTTTCTGAGTATGGTGTGTGTGTGGATTGCAATATAACAACGGAATAAAAATGATTTTTACAAGTCCATAGTTATAAGTTTATAGATTGGATCAATTCTTTTATTTACCAAAATTGTTTTAACTGACTAAGTATTATAAAATATACAAAGTATTCTTTAATCGAGTGATAGACATCTTTTCAACTCATTCTTAAATTTCAGAATTTGAGCATCTCACATATATTGCGAGAGTAAAATCTTTCAAATATTTAGGACTAACAACTTCGGTTTGTATTGGGTCATCACATAGTTGATTGAGGAGATTCCATAAATTTTTGACCAAAATTTTTTTGTTAATGTAATTAGGAGAAAAAAAATACCATATAATATGATCATTAATCCTGAAAAAAAGAAAATGGTTTTAATGTAAGCCTTGTCCTGTAAAGTTACACTCATCAACAAAGTTTACTGGGTCCATAGAATATATAAAAAGCGTGCGCTCAAAAATTTTGAATTGAAAACCCATCATAAAATTAAGCTCACTTCCGAGTATACATTAAAATGATGATTCTGATGATAGTGTTATGAACGAGTGTCACTGTATCTATACAAAGCATAGTATTAAACCAAATTAAGTTAAGCAAAAAAAAGTTGTATAATTGCCTAACTGGCAGTATATGGACTTTCAGAAAGCGGTAAAAAGAAAAGCTTATTATCCAAATGGGCAAGATTTGCATGTTACTTGTCCCTCTTTCGCCATTCATGATCCACACATTTTCATAATTTTTGCAATTCTGAAAACAAAAGAAAAAATAAAATAAAATAAAATACGGTTAGATTAATAATATATTTTTTCTTTAAAATTTTACAACTGCTTTTTTTTCATATTTTATTTTCAGAATCATAATTTTTGGGTTGTGTGTGTCTTTTGGTGGAGGAATGCTTGTCACCTACTCCTTTTAAGTTCCCCCAATTAATCTCTCTATTTACTTGTGAGAGAAAGAAAAGTGCTTTTGCGTCAGAGGTTGCTGCTGCTTCTGCTTCTGCTTATGCTCTGTGCCAATGGAGAAGCACAGATGCAAGCTTTGTACTAGGAGTTTCTCTAATGGCAGGGCCTTGGGTGGTCACATGAAAGCTCACTTGGCAGCTCATCCTCTACCTCCAAGGACGACTCAGCAGCAACTCAGTGGTAGCGCTGAGTCAGCTTCAACTTCGTCTTCATCTTCCGGAGAAGAGGTGGAAGTGAAAGGCAAGAGCCCAGAAGTTGTAGAAGAGAAATCTTTGGGTTACGGGTTGAGAAACAATCCAAAGAAGAGTTTCAGGTTTGCAGATCCTGAGTTTTCTTTTGCAGTCGATTCTGGTTCTGTTGTTGTTCAAGACAGAGAGAGCGAGACTGAGTCAAGAAACCCAACTCGGAGACGATCTAAGAGGAACCGGAGACTGTTTACAGCTCATCAGGATCATCATCAGAAACCAAAGTTGAAGGAACCCAGTTGCCTTGAGTCACCAGCTGAGCCAGAACCGGTGAGTTCAGTATCTGATACTTCTCCTGACGAGGATGTTGCCATGTGCCTTATGATGCTTTCGCGCGATGCGTGGATGAGAAGCAATGATGAAGCACAAGATCATAAAATTGTTGAGATGGTGGAGGAATCCGAAGAGATCAAGTTGATTCGCGGGAAACACCGGTGTGAGAAATGCAAGAAAGCCTTTCGATCTTATCCCGCTTTGGGCGGACACAAGAAAGTTTGTGGAGCAAAGATTAATGCGGGTACTAAAGTTGTTGCTGAAGAAAAAATATTTGAGTGTCCATTTTGTTACAAAGTGTTTGGTTCTGGCCAAGCACTTGGCGGTCACAAGAGATCTCACTTGTTAGCCAATTCATCATCAACTGCTGCTGCTGTTGCTACACATTCTGCAGTTAAGTTTGAGAACAATTTGATAGATCTCAATCTTCCTGCCCCATTGGAAGAAGATGACTTTAGTGTGGTTTCAGATGCATAATAGATGATTTGGGAAAATCAAACTGTTCTTTGTAGTTAGCTTCAATGTTTATTCGATAATTTTTTGAGGTGTATGGATTCTCCTTTGTGGAAAGAATAGTTCTTTTCTTTGGTTTCTTCACCACTCACTCTGTCTTTACGAGTTTAAACTTAAGTCACTGTAACATTGATTGACATGCCAACCTTCATCCCTTTGAAATCTTAAACTCATTCTTTGAGCAATGTTCAGTGGAGCAAGCAAGCACACATTCAAGTGTGTTACCAGATTAGCAAAACTTTGTTTCATTTCAGATGATTACTTTTTGGGGTTTTGCTTACCAGACCCAAGAACATGTTCTCTGCAAGTACCTGGGGGTGTTCAATTCAGTTAATGTTGCATGTCCTATTCACGTTTCCATTCCAGCTGTTCATGTAAAACTGCTTACTAGTTGCTAGTCTCTGCTCTCTTTAAGCTAAAGCTGACAAGTTTGATAAAAAAAAAATATTTTTAATTCATCATGGCCTCTGTCCACTTGGGGAATGAAGCTGAAGAAGAAGAGTTCTTTCTCTCTCACAAGTCATACGCTATTTCTTTTGTTCTCTGTTTCAGACTTTCAGCTTCAGTTTGTTGGTTTAGCTTAAAAGTATAAAATCAATGATTTGATTAGAAGATGAACCACAAACCGCAAGATGAAATGACAGGAATAACCTCAGTGGACCACGTAGTTTTTCTTTGCGCACTCATATACCTGTAATGTGACTGGTGGAGACCTGAATTCTCCTAATTTTTTCTGACTGAAGAGATGTGTAAAATTAATCTGCCTTGAAATGAACGAAACATCCGGGCAAAAGGAGGTACCCAACCCACGCTATTCTCATAGAAGAATCAGTCAAGATTTATTTATTGAAAGGAAATAGAATAATATTATAATGGAGAATTAATTAAATTAATATTATGATTTGATAATGCTTTAGGTTAGCAAAGACTGTGCAGTCTTGATTACAAGGACATGTCAGTCAATAAATGATTGGTCATCGGGTTCCTTTCTTTCATGCATACCAATGTGATTTCTTGGTTCACAAGATTTTTCAGCTTAAATTATGTTAGGGATTAGTGCAAGTGCAACCCACTGTTAGTTGTTTTCACCTTTCATGGATGGGAAGCTTCATCCACCTAAATCATTTTGTGCTCTCTTATCACTTTCTCATTCAAAACTATGAATTTTTTTCAAGGATAATTTTGTCCGCGTAACCCTAATTATATATTTCAAAAGTTATATTCAATTTTAATTATGCACGTAAAATAAATCATGTTCTTTGTAAATTATGCCACCGAAAAAAGGTTCATAGTTGAAAAGAAAATGATATCCGATGGATGCCATTGATTATTTTGGTTCTAAATTCTAAATTATTTATTTGATTCTTAGAATCAAAACTGAATACAAATTTTATGTTCATGGTTTCTCTAAATGATGGCATATAGTGGATTTGGTCTTTTACAATAAAAACAATAAATTAAGGGTGAAATACGATTAATTTGTCGTGAGAAAGGGGTGGGAACAAAGGCAACGCAAGAAGAAAAAAAATTATGCTAAAAAATATCCAACCATTTTAACACCAATTTGTCTGACAAAAAGACGTCTATTCAACGAATAATACTAAAGACGCAAACTATTTGCATAGATTGCTTTGTTTCATTAGTTGTCATTACATGCAAAAAATTTTATGCTTTTGTCCAATCAATATTTATATACCACATTAATTCATACAAAAAAAATGTACATCTCCCGAATAACTCTTTTATTTATTTATTTATTTTTTGTTTTTTATTTTGTGATTTTACTCGCACCACTGCTAAACCCCTTAAAAGATTATATTATATTATATATAGTTTTGATTATTTTGCCTGTGCTTCTGAAGTTTCACTTTCTTACAATTTTGATTGCATGCAATGAAAATTTACTTTCAAAGTGATCATTTTTCTTTGTGCGGGTCGATAAAGTGATTATTGATTTCCATGTAACTTGTAGTGGAAATGAAGATAAGAAAAAATCGAAGGGGGAAATATAAAAAGAAAAATTAAAAAAAAAAGGATTTATTATCCTTTTAGTACGCCACCGGCCACCTATTGCAAACTAACTAACTGCGAGACGAATTATTGAAAGGCAACACTTTAATACATTAATTTTTTAAAAATAATAATTTAATACATTTTTATGACTTCCGTTTGTTAGTTGACCCATTAGTTGACTTATAAAATATCAATTTTATCCTCAATGAATAACTCCTAAAATAAAAATAAAAGTAACACAAATTGATGCCGTGTGAATTTATAATCTTATCCTATTCTAGGTGCGAAACAAAGTACCGTTGTTGCTTAAACTTACAATGATATTTAAATTACAATATTGTCCCTGTAATTGATCTATTGTACTGTAAATTAATGGAAGTATAGTAAACTGTAATTTTTAAAAAATTAATACAGTGAAGTGCTACCTTTCACTTATCATGTGACGTGACTACGTTCTCGGTTTAATACGCGAAATAAATTATGACCAAAATTAATTATGTAGGCGCTTCGTATCAGCAATTCAATAATTATAATAAACGGATTGTAATGATTCAGTCATTATCAAAAAGGTTAGATACAATAACACAATAGGGCCTATCACAGTACACATAATACGAGCCTTGGGACAAGAATGACCACATATATTAATGAAACCCGCCGGGCGCCAGCTAATGCAAAGAAAAGAGCTGGGCAAGAAGTGGGCTGCTCTAATTTTTATCCACGTGACAAATCACATTAATTTTCCACACATCCAACGGCAGAGGATCAGTAATTTTTTTTTTTATAAAATCGCTGATGCACGTGAGATGCACGGGAGGGGTAGATTGGTAAATAAATTTGTTTTAAGGTTTTAGTCAGCGTGACTTGTGCCACGCTTCGTGAGAGTTGGGGGGAAGAAAGGGCCTGAAGTCGTGAACTGTGTTGAAGTGGAAGTGGCAGCGGCTTTTCGGTCAACTTCCGCAAATCATTTTCTTAGAAAATGTTTTCCGGGCCCCACCTAAACTGCGAGAGTTATTTCCTACGTGGAAATTAATTATTATCTTTTTTCTCCAGTTAAATTTATTAATCACCCGTGATCCGAAATAAAAAAAGAACAATAGCAAAAAAAAAAAAAAAAAGGGAAAAAAATTGTCTGGCGGAAAGATGGGCATCTGCGTATGGGGTCTGCACTTGACTCTTGCGAAGTGGCTAATTATGCTTTTCATAACAGCAGCCCTTCTTTTCATTTTTGGTTAATTATTTTTAAAAATTCTATTTCAAATCACCGAGCGGCAGTGTTCCAAGGAATTACTAACTTAACAATCTCTGGCGTTTCAGTGCCATAGTAGAATTTAGAAAGCACTTGTTTTACTTTATCTTGTGATATTCATATTCTTTTCCCAAACGACAAGTTCCGACCGACATATGTAGGTCGTATTGCAGGATTTTTTATTTATCTTGGGGTACACTAAATCATCATTTTGGAAACGATGCACCTCCAGTTTTGTGACTAATGGCTTCAATTATTTTGAAGAAACATAAACTCTGTACCAGAAGTACATAAGATAACACATTTTAATGACAAATTGTGTACAGTTATTTACGTATTGTGTTTGACACTGTTTCTTCAAAATTCTTCAGTAACAAAATGGCAGGGCATTATGCACCCAATAATCTACTTGGTAATTATTGACCCTCAGTCCCTCACTAAAGATTCAACAAACTACGCAATACGCATCATCGTTGTTAACATAATCATTTACCTCCGTGTCTGCTTTCTATTTGTCTTCCGGGCTAAATATTTTATTCTTTCCATAAAAAGCTGCAATTTATCTTCGTATTCTCTTGTTTACAACTCACTTAGAAAGTCTTAACTCAGTTTCCACGGATTGAGAAAGAATCTAAATTTTCATAATGCCAATGTCTTATTAGGTGTAAATATTCAGACTTTGAAAAATACAAACTTGAGCTAGTTAGTAATAATAACTAAAGTCATTTTATGGTTGGTTACTAATAACTAAAGTCAAATCCGCAAATATACAAATAAAGGTTTAATATGCAAGGAAATAAAGAATCCCTCTTGCGGTGTAAATGCTGTTGGTGTCAACAATGTAAGGGACCATGAATGAGTCTCACCGGTCACCACCCCACTTTTCCCTTTAACAATTCAGGGCGTTACTGCGAATAGAAGCATATCTTACTTGTTACTTTATTTCGAAGGCTCAGGGTGTTAGCCCACAACTTTCTTGCGTCCTTTGGCATTAAACCTTGATTCACGCACGCCACAATACAAACACCATGATTTCACGCCCAATTTTAAAGGTCGTCACAGCTAGCACGGCAAATTAATGCTCCCTTAGTCACTCACTCACTCACTTTCAGTCCCGGTGAATATGCTGCCTGCCTTCCAGCAGCAACAAAGTGCCCAGCATGTGATCCGAGCCTTTCGATTACCTAAAAGTCCCAACACCCATTATGCTATGCCTCTCCCCCTCTATACCACGCATGAATATGATCATCTGCTCCACCTACTGAACATCAATCTTCACCGTCCGATTAAGGTTCATCTGACCTCCTTATAGAGATTGATGAAACTCTTTAAGTTCCACATTAGTATACTGAACGTGCATGTGCTGAATGCTGATCAGATGACTAGATGAGGTACTAGTCAAACCTAGGTCAAACAGAGGAAAAAAAAGAAGAGGAAGAAACTAGCATCTATTCACCAAATAATGTCCAACTAATATTACGAATCCCACGTTATGTTTTTGGGAAGCATCTTAATATCCACCTTAAAACGCACAAAAGGTGAATTGGCAAGTTTCACGGTAAATACCCAAAAAAAAATTGTTATTATAAATTAGATCGGTAATAACACAGGCATCTTTAGAGCACACATGCATCTTTAGAGCATGTGTTGCCGTATTCCTTGAAAAAAATTCTTTATAGTTATCAATAAAGATTGGATAATATCAAAATTAACAACTACATGGAGCCAAACTGCACTGTGGCCTGCTTAATTGGATTGTTTTGGATGTTTGTAAATTGGCCACGGTCGCATATTCCAAAATGATGATTAAAGCCACCGTATGTGCTTATGCAAATTTTATTCAGTTCTGGTTTTGTCCCGCCTGCGTTGTTGCAGATAAAGCTATGGACAAATAAATATCAAATTTCACTTTATAGCTTTTATTAAGCAACCGCCCTACTGCCATGGCTGACATATATATATATATAGACACACACACATACATATAGGGTAATTTGCAAACTTCCTTGGAAGTTTGCAAATTCATAATGGACTTCCTGACAAAAATATTTAATATTTATTACCTGATAATTAACCGTAGCTTCCATTCTATTGCCAGGGATCAAGATACCCAGCTTGTTTAAACACATAAAAACAATAAGTGAAAATTGAAAAATAAAAAATATAAAAAGAAAAAGGTTTCCTACTCATGGCAACAATAATTGGTATACATATAATTTTGTCACGTATCGATTAAAGAATATTAATCGGGATATTAAAAAGAATTAAAAAATGATAATATAAAACATCGTAGTTGTAATAATACTAAAAATATCAAACAAATTGATAACATGTTACAAATAAATTACACTGTCGTACATGTAATATTGATATTTTGCTACAAATTTCGTTTACATATAATTTTATTATGAATCAATCTGATTTTTAGATAATCGAAAGAGTGGCACTATTTCCTTTAATCAAGGACAGAGGCTATATAAAACTAGAGGGTGCCATGGCCCTGCAGAATTTTAAAAATGTTTGAGATTTCTAAATGAAATATGAAACTTAAAAATTAAAAGCTTAAATTTGGTCCCCATAGAATTTTCCTCTGAGCTCCGCCCCTACCTTTAATCACAAATATTTTAGTAAAGAATTTAGGTTTTGGAGATGGTGTGTGTGATGGGTGTACTTATCAAACTAGGCCTAATCCACTGTGACAGGTACACGACCGCATATCACCCTCATGGAACTTGAGTCACGATTTGGACCCAACTCAACGTAGGGACTTTTCAGCAACGGAAGAAAGATTTCTCACAATGATATACATAGCTCAGGGCCTAGGCCTAATGACCGAACGAAAACTATCTTAATCTTAAGAGAGTGGAGGAGGGCGGAAATCACGCCGATTGGCTAAATGGTAATTAATCCACCTTTCGTTGCACATGCAGAAAGTAGTTTTGAGTCTTTTGTGAAGGAAGATTTACTTCAAATATTTAGAAATAGAATGGTATCATATAGGCTCATAGTTAGTCTTTAGGTATATATTTAGACGGCACTCCATGGAGTTAGACATATGATATGTTAAAACAATAATCTTTTAGTAAAAATCATTATCTAAATTCATAATATTTAATTACTCTCTAGAGTCACATAATTAGTCTTTCAAATCAACACGTTATACTATAAAATCATTTAACTTTTTTATTACACTCTTTCTGATGATAGGGTGTCAAAAAAGAATAGAATGTTACGTGTGACTAAGGGACAATAACCACTTATATGGATAATTTTTTTGTTATCATTAGGTATTTTTATTTCAACCGATCATAAAAATAAAAATTACCCTTAAGTTTCAACATATTAAAGGCTCACCCGCAATTAAAGACATTAAACGTCTAAATTACCAAAAACTTTAATAAATTACTTTTAATTATACTTAACCTTATGTGACAGTTCACATCACATAATTATTCACATATAGTCCCACCGTTGAATTAAGAATTCAACAATATTGGATTAAAGATCCACCATGATAAACTCAAATATTTTGTATCCAAATTGGACTCAATATTCGGACTTAACCCCAATAGACTATATTTAGGTCGCAAGATTTAAACGAAGGCCAAACAACCATCCTGCAACCGAACTGTTGTAGCCGAATGCCAATACCGGGCGGCAATGTTCATGGACCGGTCTCGTTCATTAGGATTCTTAAGCCGGTGTTAAAGAGTACAATTCCAATGACATGCATGTTGGTGAATGATGATGCCCCTGCTTAAAAAATGGAGTCCTCAAATCTCACACAACAAAATCAGTGGCTCAATCACATGTCTTTCCAGCTAATAATAATAAAACTACTTAATAATAAGACTAGTTAAAAATAATTCTTGATGACCATTTTGTATTAACAGGCGTGACAAATAGGCACAGTAAATCAATGGCTGACAAAATGCACAAGTTAGGTGATGATTTAGTTGTCAAAATATAGTTGGATGTCAGAGTAATTAAATACGTGGTTGACAACAGCGGTGGCAGAATAAGAAAAACGGCAGTTGTTATTTTGAAAGTATCAAATATTATGCAAAATTTTATTAAACGGCACTTGAAAGTCTACTTGCGTCGATTAACTCGTTTTTGAACTTTTTGTTGATCATGTGCCATGCACGATGGCTAATGAGTTTTAGACATCATTCATCATTAGTCGAACCTAGCTCTATGCCAACCATAAACAAGAATACGCCATGTCCTATAACGTGAGAGAATTACGAAACACTTGATAACCTATGCACATAAATATGAAAGAAAATCCAGATCTATGTCAACAGTCGTTGATACAATATTAAGAAAAAATATGCTAGATATTTCGAGTTGCAATCAAATATCTTCGACTTTTGCCTTCGTTACAAAATTACCTCTGTGAGTTACATCTCGAGATGCCACAATTTTTTTTTTTTTAATTACATGAGACTATTACTTAAATTATAATATATTTTATGATACTATAATTGATATTAACAATCACACAATAACTGAGACAAGTTTATATCAAATCTTATATATGGCACTGCTTAGATTTTAACATTTTTTAATAGTCGAGAGACTTCAACCTTCACTTTCAAGTGTTGAGAAAGAAAATTTAAATTAAACCCTCACAATACATCTGTGGGGTTCGAACCAGTCTCTCAACCACTGCCCTCATACTTGTGAAGGAGTGGTTCTAGCCACTAAAATTTAATATATGAAAAATACAATATATGTATATATGTGTGTGTATAGTGCGTGTGTTTAATAATATATATATATATATATATATATATATATATATATCCTCACTTGATTAAATGAAAGTGTCTTCATTAAAAATTATTCTCAATTTGAATTCAATAGGACGTGCATCTCTAGGAGAAACTATACAATAATCAAGTGTTTGGTTTTAAAAAAAGGTGGAAAGAAAATAAAATTTAAGGGAAAAAAATTGAAACAAAATCCTGATACTAATTAGATGCAGTCATTTGAGTGTAGAAGAGAGAATCTTTTCCTCAATTTAACGTGGGTCATTCTTCTATTATCAAGTAATTATGATTTATTTGTCGATTTAAGTAGTTCACAAGTGCTGTTTTGGTAAGGAACATGATCTCTTTTCTCTTATATTTTATTATCCCTTTTTAGTTAACATATCATTTAACTGTCTATTATATTATAATGAGAATAATAATATTAGGTATTCCAATGTATTGATCTTGTTTTATATCTAAAATTCATTTATTGAATGGTATAATAATAATTCAGTATAATAATAATTTAATTGATTTGATCGGGATTAAAATAATTTTCTAACTTCACCATCGATGGTAATTGATGGCGGAGTTGTGCCAACACGTAAAATATACTGCTTTATAATTTATTTGTTTTTCAGTCTCATAGTTAAAATTTATTTTATACTATGTGTGATAATAGAAACATTTAGGAATTAAAATTTCACCGACGTAGCTATTCTTTAATATTTTGGGCACGGCAAGGCTTCTACCAAAACAGATGTGTAATGGTGGAAAATTTTTGGAGAACTGATGGACGCGTACACTATGGTAATATCAAAAGAGTGGTAGATTTAGCATAATTAATGTCCACCATTTT
Source organism: Murraya paniculata (assembly GCA_030449075.1). NCBI lineage: Eukaryota > Viridiplantae > Streptophyta > Magnoliopsida > Sapindales > Rutaceae > Murraya > Murraya paniculata. The sequence goes on from JAEVFN010000030.1 coordinate 1,615,609, forward strand.
GTTAAGGCAACATTAAATATTAATAATAACTGTTCAACTAATGCCAGAAAAATTCCCAAAGATTCGACCAATCAGAAAGCAACAGAGGAAGTGGAAGCAGCAAAAATGACGTGGGAAAATTGGAAAATAGTAACGCAGCCCACGTAAATAAAATTGTTGCCCAAATACAATGGCGGTAAAATTGAAAACCACACAACGACGTCCCAAATAATAATAATAATAAACAGTATGGAAGTATAAAAACATCTACAAAAATAACTCGATATATCACGAAGGGCGAAAAGATTAAAAATAAATAAATAAACCGAAAATTAATAAAAAAACGAAGCTCGCTTCTTTCTTTGTTGTGTTGGTGGTGCGAAATCGAAGGCTCTGTCTCTATTCTTCTTCTCTCTCTCTCTCTCTGTCTCTGATTTTCTCTGCAAATTCTCTCCTCAATCCGTAAGTTAACTTTTTGTTATTTAGACCGTTTTTTATTCTTCAATTTAATTCTTTCCTAAATTAAAAAAAATTATAGGTTTGTTTAATTACTGGAGTTGAAATAGATCTTAAAAACATAGATCTCGTTCTTTCTCTGAATTAGGGATCTCGAGGTTCTTGCAATCATACAGCTGGAATTTCGAGGTATTTTTGTAATTTATCGTGTAATTAGAGGGGATTTAGGTTTTGATTTGTGTAGATCGCGAGAAGTGAGGGTTGTCAGGGTATAGTCCGATCGATGGCTTCGAATCCTCCGCAGTTTCAGGTGGAGGATCAGACGGACGAGGACTTTTTCGATAATTTAGTTAACGAAGAAGACGATTTTGTTGGCCCCACCAAAACCCCCATCGCGACCGCCGCCACCACCACCACCTCCTCCACCTCCACATCCGCCGTTAACGATAAATTCACGGTGGGCTCCAATGACTCTGATTCTGATGATGCAAAAGCTTTTGCAAATCTGACTGTAGACGATGGTGGAATTGATTCGAGACAAAAAATTGCCGCAGAATCGATTGGGGAAAAGAAGAGTGAGCCCGATGATCCGATACAAGCTATTGGTACGGAGTCAATTGTGGAAAATAAGAGCAAGTGGAATGGTTGGGAGCAAAACTTTGGTACAGAATTGAATTTGGATAATAAGTGTGATTTGGTTGCTGGTAGTTTGGTCGAATCGAATAATGAGGGTCATGTAAAGGATGGGACAGATCCGGATCCTCGCAAGAATAATGGATCCATGGTTAAGGAGGTTGGGTGGAATTCTTTTTATGCAGACCGCACAGAGCAGAATGGGAATCATGGGTTTGGTTCGTATTCGGATTTTTTCAGTGATTTGGGGGATAATTCTGCAGAGTACTCTGGAAAAGTGGAGGGAAATGTAAATGTGGCTCCGAGTGCAGACGGAGAAACTAAGATTCTATCTAGAAATGAAGAATCTAAAACAGGTTCACAGTTAGGGAACTCAATTGATTATGGTAATTATGCTCAGTATCAAGAGAGTCAAGTTTATGGGGCTGAACAGAATGCAAATGGTCATGATATGAATGGCACTGAATATTGGGAGAGTATGTATCCGGGATGGAAGTATGATGCAAATACAGGGCAATGGTATCAGGTGGGTGCAACAGCGAACGCTCAACAAGGGAGCTCTGATGCAGCTTCTGGTAGTGATTGGAATGTTATTTCAGAGAAATCAGAGCTTGTGTACTTGAAGCAGAATTCTCAGTCTGTTGTGGGGACAGTTGCAGAGACTGGTACAACTGAGGGTGTGTCCAATTGGAAGAGTCAGGTTTCTCAAGTGGATAATAATGGTTACCCCGAACATATGATTTTTGATCCTCAATATCCTGGTTGGTACTATGATACAATTGCTCAAGAATGGTGTGCATTGGAGAGTTATAATTCATCAGAACAATCGATAGTTCAATCTCATGATCAGCAGAGTCAAAATGGATTCACTTCTGCAGATGCGTATTTGAATAATAGTAACAGTATTTATGGTGAATTTGGGCAGGCTAATAATTATGGGTTTCAAGGTGATGGCATCCAAAGCCTACATGACAAGCAAGCTGATAATTATGGGTCCCAAGGCCTTGGCAACCTAAATCAAAATGGAAGTTGGGCTGAGTCTTATGGTAACTACAGTCAGCAGGGTTTAAATATGTGGCAACCTGAGACTGATGCTAAAGCTATGTCTGTTTCAAATTTTGGTCAAAATCAGCGAGTGGATAGTTTTTATGGTTCCAAGGATTCTTTAAACAACCATGTGGATCAACTGAATGCTTTCAGTTCTATGCGGTCTATTCCATCATATGACAAAGCAAGTCAAGGTCACAGTGTTGAGGCTAATGGGATTTCTGGGTTCCCCAACTTTAGCCAGCAGTTTAATCAGGCATATATGAAGCAGAATGAACAAATGCAGCATTCAAATGACTTCTATGGCAATCAGAACAAAGTAACTGTTCTGCAGCAACCGTTTCAGAGTGATTATCAGAATTCTTATGCTCCAAACATCGAAAGATCATCTGCTGGGCGTCCTCCACATCCTGTTAGTTACTTTTGGTTTTGGTGGAAAACTCATAGTAATGAAAGATAACAGTTCTCTCCAGAACTCAACGTTTGGAAACCAGGTTAGGACTTGAATATTTTCTCACTGTTTATTTTAAAGGGCAGTAAGTTGGCTAAAAAAGAGCAGTTGCAGAAGATTTTTGGGATATTCTTCAATTCCATACTTGAAAAAATAAAAAAGTTCTGTTTTAGTTTATGGGCTAAACACAGAATTCTTATGCTGTGGCTAATAATTAATGTTTTTTTTTAAATTGTGAAGGGTCATGTAGAAGCGTCTATTAGTGTTCTGAACTTGATGGAAGTAGTGCCGGGAAACACCGATGCTTCTAGAACTGGAACAGGTGCTCATGGCTACTTTCGTGCTCTGTGCCAACAATCCTTTCCAGGTCCATTGGTTGGTGGAAGTGTTGGAAGTAAGGAGTTGAATAAATGGATCGATGAGAGAATCGCTAACTGTGAGTCTCCTGACATGGATTATAGGAAGGGTGCAGTATTGAAGTTGCTTCTCTCATTACTTAAAATAGCTTGTCAGCATTATGGAAAACTTCGATCTCCTTTTGGCACTGATACTACATTAAGGGTAATCTTCTATTTTATTTTGTTTTCCATTGAACTTGGTCATGAACTTTTTTTTTTGGTTTTAAAATGTTTTGCATTTATTGTCTTAATGCATTTTCTGCAGTGCTTTCCCCTTGCTCTACCACTTTGAATTGACCCTCTGTTATTACCTTGTTGTATGCTGCATTTGGTAACTTTTGTATAAAATCATGTTTCTCATGTGGTGTTAAGCACCTTGTATATCTTGGCAAAAATGCATCCATATGCCCATTATTTGCAAATTGTATTGAATTAAAACCCTGAATTACATGTAGTTGATAAGTCGAAATCCTAGTGATTTGTTTATAAATAAATAAACCTTTAAGCTATTTGTAAATGAGAACATTGTAGTTTACATGTCATTTTCTGCCAATATATTAGGAGGTTATTTCAGTTTTTTTTTTTTTTTTTCCCAATATCTTTTGAGCTGTTGTTGGTTGATTTTTGCATTTGTTTTGCCTTCATAACTGTGCAATCTTTTAAGTAGTTTTCACAGACCTTTTACTGCCATTTATGGCATTGGATGTTCTTTTGCTTTTGTATTGTTGATAGGAAAGTGATACTCCAGAATCAGCAGTTGCTAAACTTTTCGCATCTACGAAGATGAATGGCACACAGTGTGGTGCTCTTAACCACTGCTTGCAAAATTTGCCATCAGAAGGACAGATTCGGGTATGCTCTGAATCAATACTGTTTCTCCTTGGGACAAACATTTTGTCATTTTACCTAAAAAAAAAACTGTGCAATGTCTATTCCAGGCAACTGCTTCCGAGGTGCAGAACCTTCTGGTCTCTGGTCAGAAAAAGGAGGCCCTATTATGTGCACAAGAAGGTCAGCTGTGGGGACCTGCACTTATCCTTGCATCACAACTTGGCGAACAGGTTTGGCTTTTGTTTCATGTTGTTATCTCTTTCTTAGGACATTGTTTTATATTTGAGAAGAAGACTGTCAAATTTGTGCTGAAGCTTGCACCTCTCTCGTCTTTCTCACACATACTGTCATTCACTTGAGTGCTTGCTTTGGGACATGGGATTTTGCAGTTTTATGTTGATACTGTGAAGCAAATGGCCCTTCGGCAGTTGATAGCAGGATCTCCTTTGCGGACATTATGCTTGCTTATAGCTGGGCAACCAGCAGATGTCTTTACCACAGAAGTGCCAGCTGTTAATGGTTTTCCCGGTGCTGTTACTATGTCACAACAGTCCACGAACGTAAGATATTGGTCATAAGTATCTGTCCTAATATTTTATCACTCCATTTAGAATTTAAATTAATTTGCTTTGCGGTATTGGGGATTCGTATAGCAAGAAATTATACATCCTTAAAAAAAAAAATGAGGAATACATACTGGACCAAGGGAAAGTTTCTTACAATCGGTTCTGGTTGGGGTGCTGATTTTAGTTCCTTTGTGCAACAATATAGTTAGATTGTGAGCTAGAAGAGTAAATATGCCTGTCCTAGGACCAGGTTACCAAATTCTTGAGAACTTCTGGCTTTTAGTAAACTGTTAAGTCATTGTCATGTTTCTAAAATTTACAACTCTTCTTTATGTACGTACCTTAGTTGTGGAAGATTTAATATTTGTTCTGTTTTTTATTTTTTATTTTTTTGGTTTTTCTTTCCCGCTTTTCCTAATGCTGGAACTACAGTTTGGAGACAATTGCATGCTCGACGACTGGGAGGAAAATTTGGCTGTGATAACTGCAAATAGAACAAAAGATGACGAACTCGTGATTATTCATCTCGGAGATTGCCTATGGAAGGACAGAAGTGAGGTATGTTCCGTTCATGGCTAATTTTCTTTACCTTTTACGGAAATATTTCATTCCTGAATCACAATTGAGATTTATGCTTCAGATCACTGCTGCCCACATCTGTTATTTAGTTGCTGAAGCAAACTTTGAGTCATATTCAGATAGTGCGAGGCTTTGTCTTATTGGAGCAGATCACTGGAAATGTCCTCGAACGTATGCTAGTCCAGATGCTATTCAGGTGCTCTTTAATATTTCTGTGGCTCTTGTTAATGACTAGTTTACATGGTTATGGTTTTTTAATCCACCAAAGAAAATAAAGTGCGGAATTTTAGTTGCTTTTTGTGGATGCTATTATCAGGTAGTGTTCTGGACTTCTAACAATTTCCAATAGTAGTATGTATATTAAGCTGGGAATATTTTCTTAGTTATTAGAAATGTTGATTGATTTCAATGAGTTATCTTTAGTATGATTGTGTTCAAGTGGTTGCAACTCAACCTCTCTTTCTGACAACCACCAACCCCCCAAGGCTACCTGACATGCACACAACACAAATAAACAAAGCACTATATGCTTATCTGTGCACCCAGTAATTTATTTTGTATATTATGCTTCTTAAGAAAGTCTTAATTGGTTGATTGAATGTTGTATGGACAGAGGACCGAGTTATATGAATATTCAAAGGTGCTTGGAAACTCTCAGTTTAGCCTGCTACCTTTTCAGCCATATAAGCTCATATATGCGCACATGCTTGCTGAAGTGGGGAAAGTTTCAGATTCTTTAAAGTATGTGAAGTATTTGCCTTTTCAATGTTTCTGCCAGTTCGGCCTTCAGTTCCTTCTAACAGGATGAAGTTAATTCAGGTACTGTCAAGCGTTATCAAAATCGCTGAAAACTGGCCGAGCCCCTGAAGTTGAAATATGGAGGCAATTAGTAGCATCTCTAGAGGAGAGGATTAGAATCCATCAACAGGTATTTTTTGGCAGCCAGTGAGTAATTTCATCAACTTTCAGGATTTTAATCCTAATCCTAACAGTGAAATATGTCCACAGGGTGGATACACAGCAAATCTGGCTCCTGGAAAATTAGTTGGCAAATTGCTCAACTTTTTTGATAGTACCGCACATCGTGTTGTTGGCGGTCTACCACCACCTGCACCATCTATGTCTCAAGGAACTGGTCAAAATAATGAACATGATTACCAACTTATGGGCAATAGAGTATCAGGTAGTCAGTCAACAATGGCCATGTCATCATTAATACCTTCTGCTTCAATGGAGCCCATCAGTGAGTGGGCTGCTGATGGCAACAGAATGACAATGTCTAATAGAAGTGTCTCAGAGCCAGACATTGGTAGAACCCCGAGACAGGTGGGTAATTACCATAAATAGAAAGCCTTGTATTTACTTTTAACTGCTTGATGTGCTTGCTCATGATCTTGTATAACGTTTTTATGAGGTCTGCTTTGGCACTTGGTAGCATCAGGTTGATTCATCAATGGAAGCAACCTCATCTGGTGCAGAAGGCAAAGCATCAGGCTCAGGTGGGACATCTCGCTTTTCTCGTTTTGGATTTGGCTCAGGGCTTTTGCAGAAGACAGTGGGGCTGGTCTTAAGGCCTCGAGCAGATAAACAGGTAAGTCCTTGAGGTATATTTCCATGTTATGTCAAGATTAACTTCATGAATTTTTCATGGAAGAATGATTTAAATGTCTGTCGTTACAAAATTTGATTGTTTTCTGTATTTCCATTTCTATTGAAGGCTAAATTGGGTGAAAAGAACAAGTTTTATTATGATGAAAAGCTTAAGAGATGGGTAGAGGAAGGTGCTGAACCCCCAGCAGAAGAAGCTGCCCTGGCACCCCCTCCAACAGCCGCAGCTTTCCAGAATGGAACATCTGACTACAACTTGCAATCTGCATTGAAGAGTAATGGGAGCCCAATAATCAGAAGTCCATCTCCTTCAGAACAAACGTTGGGCATACCTCCTATTCCAACAAGCACAAATCAGTTTTCAGCTCGTGGACGTATAGGCGTTCGATCAAGGTAAAGTTTGCTTGTATTTTTTTTTTTTTAAAAAAAACTTAAGAGTAGCTTTCTTGATGCTTGTTAAGGTATGCTATAGTATTAAAATTGAATAGATGGTTAAAAACTTGTTGGGTCAGTAGGAGAAGGGGCGTCCTTTTTTGTTCCATGGATCTCATTACGAAATGTCATGCTTCTTATGGATTTGATTGCAATATTATGTACTCGGTGTTAATTTTGTGACTCTGTTGCCCACTCCTTTTAGATGTCTGAAATATTAGAGTACCAAGTTTTAGGCTTAGTGCTAAAATGTTGTTTGCTTCAACAAAGGTTTTAAACTATAGGCGAATTTTCTCCTAACCGTGAATTAAGCTGGATTATTCTTTTGGACACGAAAAGGCTTGAGTTCTATATCAGGCGGCTTTACCTTCCAAATGTCCCAATCTAAGCCTTTGATATTTTGCTGCTTTGAAAAATGTGGTAAAAAAATAATTAATTAAAGATTATTGAGTAAATCTTTCCTAAGATAGGGACTCAGGTTCTGAACAAAGTTTACATGATTAATTGGCATGACTGTCCACACGCTTCAGAAATTGGGATAATAAAAGCTATGTTTAAAGTTTCATTTACTTTCCATTCTTCATTCTTTCTTCTATCATATGAAGGGTGATTAAGGTGCTAATCAATCTTGATAAGGTTATATTAATGGTTCTTTGACAGGTATGTCGACACCTTCAACCAAGGTAAAGCAAGCCCAGCAAAATCATTCCAATCACCTTCAATTCCATCTGTGAAACCAGCTCTCACTGCAAATGCGAAGTTTTTTGTACCTGGTCCGGCATCACCAGCCGAACAGACAATGGAGGCTATTGCAGAAAATGTTCCAGAAGAGAGTGCAGCTGGTGAGAAGCCTTCAGCACCCATCATGAATGACTCTTTCCAATCTCCTGCTTCATCAATGACTAAACAAAGGTTCCCAAGCATGGATAATATCCCAAGTGGGTTCTTGACAAGAGGGAATAGCTCCCTTGCACCTCACTCTAGGCGGGCAGCTTCATGGAGTGGAAGCTTTCCTGATGGATTGAACCCAAATTTGACAGAAATGAAACCTTTTGGTGAGGCAATGGGCATGCCTCCATCATCATCATTTTTGCCTAGTCCAATCAGCGGTGGCAGTGTTGGGGATGAGCTTCATGAGGTGGAACTTTGAACAAAAGTAATGATGTAAATATCAAAGTTTAGTTCCTTGTGGTCAATCCAACATTCAGGTAATATGCTCTTATGCATCTCTCAAGTATACGAAATTGTGGTGCATGCGCTGGGAGGGTCCATGGAGAAGTAAATGCTTAACTTGTTGTCCTGGCAATGAATGCTGAAAATGTCAGTGTTTAACTGTAGTCTGGAGCAAATATCTAATATCTATGCTCAAGGAGATGCCGCCGTCCAATGATTGAGGATTGAGGAGCTGGGATTTTTGTCCTATTTTGGTTTTTGACTAAAGGGAAAGGAAGTCTTTATAGGCGCACCATTGTACAGTTCATTTGTTCATTTGTTTTTTTCGTTTTTTTTTTTCTTTTGGAGAAAAAAGCGACCCTTGAGTAGGAGAAAAGCCTCAATAGATAACTTCTCAAGGGGAAAGGATAATTAATGTACTGATATGCAGAAAATAAGATGTTTTGTGCCCTTTTTTTTCCCCTCCCTTCTCGCCCTGGGTATGTTACACAAACTGGTATTTTTTTACCTGGATTCGCGGTACAAGTCAGAATTCTGCTCTCACTAATTTGGAGGAATATGTCAATTCTACTAACAAATTAATAGGAGAATAGTTTTGTTTAAGGGTGGGGTTATTTAAACTTACTATACTATTTAAAACTAGCTTTTGAAAATAATTTGTTATGATTAAAATACTTCTAAATTAAATTACAGTTATGGACATTAAAATATAATTAAAAAAATAAAATTTTTGTTCTTTAAATCAATCTTTATATTCAACATAATTTTATCAAAACCTAATCATAAATTCTAACCATATTTTCGTTAAATCCTAATTAATCAAAAGGTTTTATGGAGTAATAAAACAATATTGATAATAGTTTCAAATACACGTATGAAATTCTCTTCAACTTACAGATTTTTGTTTTTTTTTTCCTTTTTTATTCAAAATTGCTAAAGAGATACATTCAAAACCTACAAGTAAACTCTGCATGCACATGAAAAAGATCTTTAACCGTCATCGTCATCATCGTCATCAAACCAACCTTTCTTGGACAGTGATGAAGGCATTGTCGTCGTCTATTGTTGTTGCAAATAAATAAACTGCTGACTTTTTCTTAAGCTTCTGCTTTTCCTCTGTTGTGCTGCTCTGCTTTTGTTTGACAGTCCCAATTAAACGTTTATAGGCTTCAAGTTTGGATTTCTTTAGTAATTCTTCAAAAGAAGTATTAATTACTGCATACGTTATTATGATACAGCCTCAGGAATGGGCGGAGGAGCTTGATGTTTGCTGCAGCAGTTGCATCTGTTCGCTCTTTTGTTGGCATTGGGATTGCAATGGCAGCAGAATAGCCAAAAGCAAGCACCCTTATATCTTCGGTCAACATTTGCCAAAATTTGTAATTGGGTAAAAAAGAAAAAAAATTTACACTTCAATCAAAATTTGCCAACAAATTCCTCCTTATTAACAAACATAACAATCAAATATCCATACCTTTTTTTAAAACAACAAGCAGATAGTTATTCACAATCTTGTCTATTGATTTACATTATTGACAAACATTATTTCATTTCCATGATCCTTTCAAAAGAGTAAACATAGCTTCACAAATTGCTTGCATCAAACTTAAAAGGACCATGAATGCATCTCTTTTTTCTTAGGAAGTGGAAGAAACCCAGGCCTGCAATTTAGAAAATACAAGAACAGAAAAAACGTGAGCAACTAATATAAACTCAATAACTCATCAATCAACTTTCAGTCTGATCAGTCATATGTGCACGCATTCTTCTTGAACTTGATGGGCTTAGTGCTGAGATTGTCTATGACTACAGGGCGGGAGATTTTCTTCTTGTGTGTTGTCTTCACCAGCGTTCCCACAACTTCTCCTCTTGATCGAATTCCAAACTTCGGTATCAATAGAACTTCACCTCCAGTTGGAGAAGTTTGGGCAAAAGGCAATAGGTTTCTTCAAACAAATAAAATTGTGAAAAATTCATCAAGGGTTTATAAATAAATTTAATGGGTGTTTAATAAATAAAATTACTATTATTATAAAATTTGAGTTTAATAAGGGTACATCATGTACTTAAGTAGGTTTATTGAGTAAAATTTAAACTTTCAAATTTTGAAGACGAGTTTATTTAATAAATAAATTTAGTAAGTTGTTTGATGAATTCAAATAACCTCACCCTTTGTTTAATTTAGCCCCTGTCACTTCAACCGTTTCTTTTTTCGCAATTCCATGACCAAATCTCCCATGAGATGATGTGAGATCACTAGTTATCAAATTAAACACTTCATAAACTTTTGTACATTATAGAAATGATATATTTATTCGCTATTTTCGGGTACAAAAATGTAGATTTCACGACTTTAAAGTAGCAGGTAAAATCCTTTCGAAAACGGGAAAAAAAAGGAAAAAAACAAAGTAGTGAGTAAAGTTATAGCGTCTCGTATGTTTGCCAATAAATCATGCCAATGTTTGACGTTAAAATTCTGCGGAACCGGGTGTTCGAGGGAAAGGTATGGCATCTCTTATATTCTCTACTCCAGTTGCAAATTGCACGAGCCTTTCAAAGCCAAGTCCAAAGCCCGCATGAGGAACTGGCAAAACAGATATCACGATAGATCAAGATACACAAATTAGGAGAAAATGATTTCAACTGTTCAGAAACATGATTATATGCTTGATTAACATAAGTTCCAGATGAACAACCTTTTAGCTCTCTCAAGAGCAACTTATTATACCGCTATCAAGAAACCTGCCTGCCATCATAACAGTGCATTGATTCAATGTAGCAGTTAAACCACAGTCGGTCTCTAGTAAATTTGGTAAGAGTATTATTCCTGTTTCTCAAAGCTCATATAACCTCCAAATGAGCATGGGAAGTAGAGGCCAAAAGAAAACGGTTGCCACACATAATTAATGTAGGTATATTTTGAAGCATGAACACTGTGTACAGCAGACCAACCATACTCAAGGATGTAAAACAAGCCTCTTCCCTTGGTTAATTTGTTGAACACAGATTTTCACTACCAACAGCTCCACTCTAAATTCCAATAACGCAGTCAACGGAAAATGATTTCGAAATTTATCCTCAGTCATCACATAATGGGATCAACTTGTGTGTGTGTGTGTGTGTGTGTGTGTTCTCCTTCTCCATGCACAAATGAACCGTCAACGATGGAAAAATTGGATGTATGATGGTTATCTAGGAACCCACCATCATTATGGTGTACCCAACTGTGAACCTATTAAAACATATGGAAACTAAAGTTGTTTAACCAAATGAGAGGAGAGGTGGACAAGAGTAAATATGGCGAGCCAGGCTACTTTCCATTAAGGTTATCTGTTCTCACAAGAGGAAAGACAAGTAACCCTATAGAGACCTACAGGAGCCTAACTTCTCCCTGCCCAACCGATGTAGATTGTGAAATTACAAGAAACTTGGCCACAATAAGTAAATTGCACATTAAAGCGTACCCGAACAACTTATTGGAATTAGTCCCACCGCAACAGTTATTGAGGGAGGTTCAAGGCAGGACAAATAGAAATCTGCCTTACTAAATCAACTCTACCAAGCCCCATGCAGGTAAACATGGAGGATAGAATCATGGAAACAGGCATCTTACAATTAACTTGAATTTTTATATGAACAACTCTTCCAACACAGAGAAAGCATAACACGTAAAACAATAACTGAAACTCAAGCTTCACAATTTTCAGCAATTTAAGAAATTAGTAACTTTTATCAAGATGAAAAGCAGACCTGACCCATAATGACGCAGATCAAGATACCACCAATAGCTATCTCTATTCAGCTTTAACTCATCCAATCGACCTTCCAGATATTCAAGCCTTTCTTCTCTTTGGCTTCCACCAATAAGCTCCCCAATCTGACAAAAGAAAACAATGAAAATAGTTATAAGCAAACAGAAATATTCTCGTAGAAGAGCAGCACTCATGTTCTATAAGCTCATTCACAACACTCATTAACATTTACAATGAATCTAACATATAAACAGAAATAAGAAAAAAGAGTATATTACTCGAGGAACCAACATGTCCATGGCTGCGACAGTTCTGCCATCATCATTCTGCCGCATATAGAATGCCTTGATCTCCTGAGAGTTTTACATTCAGGAACATAACGATATTAGTTCCAAACATGGCAGAAAGTCCCAACATATAACCTACCACTTTCCTCCAGAAGAGTAGCAGAAAACGGAAGGGGATTGCATGCCTTTGGATAATCACTGACAATGACAGGACATCCACCAAATGCCTCTTCAGTTAAATAACGTTCATGCTCACTCTGCAAATCGCATCCCCACTTCACCTAGAGAATAAGAACATGGCCATTATGTAAGATAATTTACATGTATAATTATATTAATTTAACAAATAACGACAAACCAAAAGACTAAATCCTCGTTGCACCATACATCCCGAAAAATTATCAAAAGATATCAAGCAAAAACCAGAACATGGGACATGCCACAAGCAAAGATAAAGATAGGGGAGATTATTCTTGCACTACTTCAGAACAAATAAGGAGAGAGAAGTAGACCAAATAAATTGATAGTCCGGAAAATAATTCTAAATTATAACAAGTGTCATCATGCATCCACTATTAGGTATTGATAGTCAGGAAAATAATTCTGAATTATAACAAGTGCCAACATGCATCCTCTACCAGGTGTTTTTCTTTAATGTCAATATCTACTTTTTCTTTCTCAATTGGGCGGGCGGGGGAGAAAAAAAGCGTACTATAGTTTGTTGACACCCCAACCCTGCACCACCTATTGCTTGAACCCAGAGATTAAGGATGCCGTAACAAAATATGAGTGACTGGAAAAATTTGAACCAAAATATTAAGAATGAGAGCACTCAACTTTTTATTGTGGTGAACACCCACCACCGCGCCCCATCCCCCAAAAAAAATTTTCTATTACATTTGTCGATTACATGTAACAAAGGTCATATGTTCAGGTATTGATGAATGACACCTAGAAGGATGAAGATTATTGGGGAAATAGAAAATTCTGTAGACAGGGAAGCGACAAAAGAGGAGATAAGATCATGTTCCATTCACTCATCTACATATCCTCATATGGCAAACTGTTTTCTATGTCAACACTTTTAATCATTAAGAGAATTAGGGGGGGAAAAAAAAGAAAATGATATAGGTGATGCAGAATCATGATTAATGTATATTACCAGACAACTTTATGTGAATACTGCCTCAAGCTCATGAAAATATATAACCCATGTCCCATTCATTGTAATGATTGAATAATCCTGCACAAGTTCTATGGTTGCTATATGTATGCAGAAGTTGCATGTTTTAAGCACCAAAAATGGCATTCCATTGCCTGAGCTGTCTTAATAGCATGAAGCTGTTTTATCGAGTAGCACACAACAAATGACTTTTGCAGCTAAATCAGATAGGACACATGGTTAACGCACTAAGGGATATGTAGCACTGTTGCCCAAATTATCTCCAGGATAGAGGGAAAAATCACCCGATAATAAAGGGAAAACTTCACAAAACCAGTAGAAAATTACAATTCGGAATTCAAAAAGCGTCATCAATACATTTGTGCACACAAAAACCTGATCTTCTTATATCCAACTACGAAAAAAACCATTATACTGCTGCATAAGAAAATAATTAGATAGCAATAAGGTTTTAACCAAATCAAATCCAAGGAAAACATTTGAACTGAATTTGCACCCAACCGGGATCACAAACGTTCTAATAGAATGAAAAATAAAATGCATTACCGGGAATTCAAATTTCTTTTTAGCTTTTATCAGGAGCTCAATTGCATCAGTGTAACTCAACTGAACAAAGTCCCTCTCAGCCACAGTCTATTAATCAGATAAATATCACCAAATATTAGGGAATTAATAAAGATACAGTTAGTTTGAAAAAATAAAAATATAGCCAAAAGCAGGGAAGGATTAATGAATTACGGAAGGGATTAAGAAAGATAAGTTACACTGAGAGCTCATACACTCAATCGGTCAATGATTCCTTTCTCAATCCAAGTGTTGAAAAAATCCATGTCTTCCTTGCAATTATCGAGGATATATCTCACCTTCCATAAATAAAACAATATGAATCTCTTTCATCCAAAATGATAAACTCAAGAAATTCAATGTCTGCACCTGCATGCAAGAATACAGTCTACTCATGAAGTTGAATTGACAGCAGATGTGAAAAGTAACATACGACATACTGGAGATAGGCAGTTGCACACGCCATGTCATCTTTTAGATCAGCAAATGCTAGTTCTGGTTCAATCATCTTGAATAAAACAAAAATATGGTTCTCACATCATTCAATAAAGAATACGTACTAATCTTGAGAAAATAAGAAAAACAAATATAAAGTTACAAAAGATAGCAAACACAAATGAGGATGGCTTACCCAAAATTCAGCTAAATGCCTAGAAGTGTTGGAATTTTCTGCTCGAAATGTTGGACCAAATGTATACACCTGAGAACAAGAAAAGTTATATCAATTTGAAACTAAAAAGATTATTTTCTCAATTTGTGATCAAATTAAGGACAGGTATGAGATAGAAAGAGATACATCAGAAAGAGCAGTAGCGTATGTTTCAGCATTAAGTTGGCCCGATACTGTCAAGAAAGCTGGCTTTGCAAAAAAATCCTGAGAAAAGAAAATAAGAAATAAATAATAAATTAATGGCAACTAACAACATTACATGCTTCTTCAAAGTGCTGACTGGACATAACTTTAATTAAAAAATAGAATTCAACAAAAACAATTTTCTGAATACTAGCTTTTAGCCGTAATATAAAACACAAAACAAAGGGGATTAACTCAAAAATTTTGAAAATCAGACTCTGACATGTTCACCTGTGACCAATCTATCAATCCATCTTTTGTTTTTGGAATGGCATCCACAGGGGATTCAGCAGCCTCTCTAGAACTTGGAATCTATCAATTTAACATAATTTTAGTGTTAAGATCTACTGAAGAAATTTATTAAAGGCAGAGCATAAGACCTATTATACCAGCAATTCATAATGACTCTCACAGAATTTCTATGCACAAAGATATTTTACGGAAACAAAATTTCTCACCACTCAGACAACAATTAGGAAAGCAAATAAATGATTGAGCAAACAAAAAGAACTGATCTCAATGAAAAAAACCAAGCATGCTGCACGCATAAACATATATCACTATAAAAAAAAATTGAAATCCTAATAGATATACCCTAAACGTAGTTAATATGTGCATAATTAATTTACTTTTTTTGGTGACTTATAATAAATCTAAAAATCATATGACAAATAAACAAAAGGTTATACTATTTTAAGCTATTGAGAATACCAATGTAGTCACACAGAACTGTTCACCCGCTCCTTCACAGTCTGAAGCTGTAATAATAGGACTGGAGATCCAAACAAAACCATTTTCTTGAAAAAACTTGTGCGTAGCATAGGCCAAAGCATTTCTAACTCTTGCAACCTAAAACCAACTTCCACCATTTAGTAAAGAGAGAGATTAAACAAACAAAATAAATAGATGAATAAATAACTCCGCTGCCTACCAAAGCCACAGCCAAAGGCAAGCCATTATAGAGATGTAACTGCATGCTCTAAGCACAGTGAATAAAAAGAAGCCTGATAACCACTATAATAAAATGAAGAACTTACTGCCCCAAATGTGTTTGTTCTAGGACGAAGATGAGCTTTAGTTCTCAAGAATTCCCTGCTGACTCTTTTCTTTTGAATGGGGTAGGAAGGATCACTTTTCCCAACCTATGAAAAGAAATGAATGGATAAAATCAATGCGACGACTAGCAGCCAGAAGCACATGTAACCACTCAACAATAAGTCAAGAATTTTTTTTTTCCTGTTTCAGGTCACCATTGTACCGGCTTCTATCTAAATTCAAAACTTACACTAAGTCCGGTAAATCACATGAGACAAGGCTCTTGAAACAGTGGCCATCGAGAAAACATTGTTTTCTAAATAACTGGCAACACACATACAAGGGTATGAATATGCATACATACATCTACAGCTTAGCATACAGAAACTTTTAAAATGTGAGCCATTGGCTATATAACAACTTTGAGGCTAAATTTGCAAACATGCACAGATGGTACCAAATTAGTAGAGATGTTGTAGAAAGTACTGAACATTTTTTTTTTATCAGAACAAGTTCTAAACATTATAAATTCACTTGAGTAATGAAAGGCGAAAAAGGTAAAAACTCTTATCATATGGAATGCAAAAAAGGGTCTTGTTCAAGAACAATGAGCAATGCCATACCAATACAATCTTGTTGACCTTCAATTCCACTTTTTGTTTTGATCCTTGGCTTGCCACTACATTACCTTGTACCCATATTGATGCACCAGTGGTAATCAAGCCAGATTTAACCTGTTAATAATAAAGACCAAAGCTTGATGTAAATATATAATTGGTGACTTAAGATTAAATTAAATTTAAAAAAAAAAAACACATTTAAAAATCAGGATGATAGAAAATTCAAATAAGTAATACCTGATCATAACCTTCGGCATCAGAGTTCATCACACATTGCATGTTTGAAAGACATGAACCATCATTAACCTATACACAGGAAATGGCATAAAGTTATGAATACCAGTAATACTGCATTTAAATAGTCGCCTGTGTACAAATTTCATTTTTTATAAACTATAACTTATTATTGTATAATACAAATGACTTTTTGCAATATGACAATTACATAGCAATAAGCCACACTTCAAATGCCAAAGAAAGTGCAGCGGCCAGTGGCCGGTGAGGAAATTGCTGTTACCTCGATAAATGTGACGCTGCTCTGGGCCCGTAGAGTTCTTACCCAGCCCTTGACAATAAGCATCTGCCCGAGCAGGTCCAAACCTTCATGAGGCCCACACTTTACATCAGCAATCTTCAACTTCTTTCTGAACTCCCCAACTTTGCTTCCCATTTCGCCCTTGTTCTTTTCCGCCAGTTCCGATTTCGTCCTCTCGCCGGAGTGCAGGGCTCCAGAGATCACTGTGGAGAAGAATCTACGGGAAGGAATTGGCGAGCGCCGGAGAAGTGGGGGGAAAACAGGATTCGGTTTTGTTAGGGTTTTAGGATAGAAGGAAAGGCGCCGTAGAGTAGAGTACGGCCGTAACCGGAGAGGAGTGGACGGTGCCAAAGCAGCAGCCATTCTTGCGGTGGCGCGAGGATTATTGGATTCTGACTACTCAATGGTGTTTTGTGCTGTTATCTTTTAGAGGGAGGGAGTTGAGGGCCTCAACCTCAACTGATCTTTTTGTCGAATATTTGCTTGCTTTGGTCCCTTTAGTCTTCAGTATTGTTGCGCAGAGCTATATTTTAGTCAGAATTTTGGTAATGCCCTCTATATTTCAAATTAGGATCTTGTGATCTCGTCCAAAAATATTTTACAATTTTCTTTTCCTTTTCTTTTTTCAATATTAACCAAACTAAAAAGGATAATTTTTAAAAAACCCCTTGAGGTTTGAGAAAGTTGCAAGCAGATGGCGAAAACTGGTCTCTCTGTAAACATGTCCTTGTGTTTTTGCTCTATTTAGTCATCGTTTAGATAGTTGAGGGCATTTACGCCATTTTATGATAATACAAAAAGTTTTGTAACATTTGTTGCCTCGACCACAGTGACTTGTCATTTCAGTTACTGTGCTCTGAGTTAAATGTCTTATAAGGTTTTTCAAAGCGAATCAAAAGTGAGCTTCTGTAAACTCATTCTTGTTAATTTTTATACCTGGGCAGTTGGGAAAATGACTTTAATTTGATTCATGACTTTCCTCTTTTTTCTTTTTTTATGAAGTAAAAGAATAGTCATATTTTGTAATGGAACACTCAATTTTTCGGTAGCAATATGACTAGAGAGAGTTGGAACATAAGGTTAGCAGACGTGTGAAGGCCATTCTACCTTATTGAGATAAATATTCGTGTATTGGTGCAGGTTTGTTATGGACAATTGGCAAGGATTAGGGGTTCAAAAATATCTGGTATCAATACAAGAAGGAATTGTGGAAATTTCCATAATGTGAAATGTTGAACTGAGCCAAGCAAGCTTCAACTTGTTTGCTTTGGAATGTGTGTTGTCAGCTCGGCATAAAGAAGGATGAGCTTAAGCCTTGGCCAAACTCAGTGTCGCAATTATGAGCCAGAGCCAAATTGTTGAAATCTTGCTTATAGCATTGCTCTTGACATGTCTTTTTGTATTGCTCTTAACTGATAGTTGCCTTAAATTTTCTTGATATTGTGTGGTAGAATGTTAAGTCTTAGTTAAGAAAGGGAGTTGCTGAAATTTTACCAATTAGAGAATGCAAATCAGGAGACCTTCTCTTGTACAATGACCATCATATTATTGTCATTTGAATTCTCATTGGATTAGATTCTTTGTGAAAAGGGTTAGGTATGGATCTTTTGAATCACTTATTTCGCTTTTAGTAAGTGTTTTATAAAATATTTGAGGTCAAGGATCTACTTGGATCACTCAGAAGTTTTTACTCATTTCTGATAAGTTCGCTGGTCGCAGTGAGTGGGATTCAAAAAATTTATTAAGGCTTATCTCATTGAATTAACCCACTCGATTATAATTGTAGTGAACTATTTGTTGGTCTGCCTACTCAGTTCTGCTCAGAATGTTGCATTTTCGAGAATTTTGCTTGAGTTGCAGTCACAGTTTCTGATGTGCAAATCCAGTTTGGCTCTTTAAAATCTAAGTAGGTGCTTTGGAGGTAGAGATTCCAAATCTTAGATTCTTCTTTATTTGTTAAACTAATAGTGTCTAGCATGAAGAATTGTTTTCTCCCTCCGTTTATAAAAGGTTTGGATGGAGATGAGAAATTTCACTCACTAAACACTAACCATTGCCCCTTATTATTACTCGAACATGGGTGACCACGGGTGCAAAGCACGTTCATTCTAAACAAGTTGCGACCAGAAGGCACCTGAGCATTCTTGAATAATTGATTTTTTTGTTCTTTGCTAGTACAATTCGTTAAATTGTTGTGTTTGTGCACATTTGGAAAATAATTTAGCTTAGGCTTTAACCTTTTGCAGTCTGGACTTTTCAAATTGCTTGTGTTGTTGATAGCGGCTATCTCCCATATGATTCTACTGAGCAAGCCCCTCTGCTATTTTACATGTCTAATAGCATTACAGGTGACACAGTGTAGTGCATGTCATCTGTAATCGATATTGATACCTTATTATTCTGTTGATTTTTTCTTTTTCCCTGATTTTGAGAACTATTTTTTCCTCAGCATGTGATGAAGACATTTTTGGCTCTGTTGCTTTCATGATTATTTAGATTTTATTTAGTTTTGAAATACTATTTTAATGTGACTTGTTTATATATTTGAGTTTTGAACCAGACTTCCCCTACAGCCTGTAATGAGCACATTTTTGGATGCATAGGCTTTTTAATACTCAAGCAAATAATTTAATAAATTTTGCAGGGTGGTCACTTTCCCAACAAAGGTGGTTACTGATGGGGTGCTGGTCATTAAAATTTTGGTCCCTGTCATTCTAACCCACCCTGCTACTTCCGACAGATCTTTTCGTGGAAGAGGATGTGGTCGAGGTAGGGGAGGTTTGAGACATGTCCTTGCACGTGCTGCGTCATCAACATCTCCAAATCTTGAATATCCAAATCTTGAATATACTGCTGCTGAGGGTGCAGAACTAGCTGATCCTTCACCTAATGCAACTGAAAAAGTAGCTCAATTTCTACCTGAGCCGTTGCTATCTACCACAGCAACAGGGAAAGTACAGCCAAGCCAGCAACCCCTGAAGTCAGTGTGGTGTGAACTCTGTAGAGTTAATTATACTAGCTTGCAAATTCTTGAACAGCACAGGAATGGAAAGAGACAGAGAAAGAACTTGCTGAGGATTAAGGAGTTGAGAAAGGCTGTTAAACCAATGGCTGAAATCCAAACAGAACAGAAACCCATAGCCGAGTGCCAGACAGAAGCGGCAGAGCAGCCTGAGTCTGCACAGGATGGTGACGAAAAAGAGGCAGCAGTAGATGTACCTTCTGAAACTGTCTTCCAGTCCACAAGAAGAGAAGCCTACGATGGATCAGTTTGATAATCAGAGGCATGGAATGAAACGTAAGATAAGAGTTGGTCAAGGAAGAAAGCGCATGAGATCAACATTTGAAGGTCCAAGGGAGCCAATGGAACGTCCCAAAGCTAAAGTGGTAATTCCCCTAATCTGTAGCTTGTGCAATGCAAGTGGGATGCCATCTTTCTGGTAAAAAAACATATTGCAAAGCTTAAAAGATTTGAAGGTTGGGCCTGAGGGGGTTCAGGCTCTTTACCCCCTAACCCTATAGTACATACTCTTTTTGATTCTCAGGGCTCATATCCTCCACCTGGGGCTTATTTACCATCCCAAACTCCCCAAGCTGTCGCCACATCAGTTAACACGGATCCTAAATTTCAACAGCATCCCATGGCTCAGGCAGAAACCACTGTTCAAAATGGCGGACAGATTGCTGTTACAACGGCATCAGAAACTTAGCATTAGGTAGCAAAAGTTAGGTGTCAAATTCCTACCAGAGTATGTGCAATCTTTTTTTCTTTTCTTTTTTTTTTTAGGTTTCCGAAATATATCAACGCTTCCATAATATAACTGTGCATTTCCGTTCTAAAAATAACGACGGCAACACTGTTTCTAGTATATCAACTATCAGGGAAGACGTTCCATAATTCCATTTGACTGTTCTCGGTACCAAAAAAAAGAAAAATGCACACTCCTTTTAAGTGAAAAATTAGTTAAAAACAGTTTAAAAAGATATAATTTTCCACACATTTTTTTTAAACTTTTGTAATAATTAAGATCCTAACATTTGAATCGTAATATCGTATATTACTCATTTATTTAATAATAAATTTTTATAAAATTATTTAATTACTATTTAATGATTATGACTCAAATTTTAAGTTAAATGTTAAAATATTTAATATTTCTCATGAAACTGCTCATTATATATATATATATATATATACACACACGCACTCACACATAAATTAAATATAAAAATTAAAAGTTCTTTATTTGGCTTGAACTAAGAGGTTGGAAAAAAAAGAAAGAAATTCAATCTTGCACAAATATATATATATATATATACATACCACTAGGACTCTAGGAGATCCATCAAGTGGCGTAAGACTTTGGGGGTCAAAAAAGTCCAAAACAATTCCTCAAAACTAAAATAACAGCCTACAGATATTGGATCCCCCCTAAGTTGCTGCGGCTGTAAGGTACAGCAGCAGCAACTTAGCAATTGCCACAGATATTTTGTTATTGATTCAACCAAACAAAGTTCGTCTTCACGTCTTTTCCACCGCCTAATCACGTCATCATCTGCAGCATTTCCTCCTTCACAATTCCTCAATAACCCTAGTCTTAGCCTAAAACTCACTCGTATATAATATAATATAATATAATATAATAAATAGGAAATAAAGGATAACTCAATTTCAGTTGATTTGGATAATAGAGTTGCAGTTGCATCCATGGCTGACCCCTCCGATGATTTAGACCAACTTCTCGACAGTAAGTCTTCATATTAGTTCCTCTCTCTTAAAAAACTCTATATTTATTTTAATGAAAGTTTTCTTAATTTATTCACTTTTCAGGTGCTTTGGATGATTTCCAGAATCTCAACCTCACTAATCCCTCTCGAAGGTCTCTAAAATTTGTTCTGAAATTTGAAATTTGAAATTTGATTTCTATATGCTATTTTCTGTAGCTTTAAAATTGTTGTCTCTTTTAGGAAGTTTTATTCGTTTTGGTTAGAAAAGTCTTAGCTTTTTGGTTGCTTAATAGGAGTTGCGAAGGGAATGGCGCAGAGAAGAAGCAAGAATCTGCTCCTTTACCGTCTGGAGTGCAAGGGTTGGGCATGGGATTGCCTGACTTGAAGAGCAAGAAAAAGGGGAAACAAAAGGTTTCAAAGGAATCCCATGTCACTGAGGCACTTGATAAATTGAGGGAACAGACTAGGGAGGCTGTCAAGGGATTGGAGTCGATGGCAAAGCCGGGTGAGGATGCAATGGTTGATGATTGGGTTAAGCAGTTTGAGGAGCTTGCCGGCTCTCAGGTAACAATTTTTAATTCTTTCCCTGACTGAATTGGGTTCTGGGTTTGGTTGATGCTTTTGAGTTTTTGCCCTTGATTGAATTTTGGAATGTTGCGAATCATTATTAAATATGATAGTGTAATTTTGTTTAAGTGATTATGACTTTGCTTATGGATGTCTGCTGTTTGGTTTCAATTGTAATATTGTTGAAAGAGGGCCATGACCTGAAACATCATTAGAGATTGGAGTTTGGAGGGACTCTTGTTGCATCATGTGGCCTCATCAGTAATGAGGCATACTTGAACCATCTGTTTTTCATGCCTACTTTGGAGTTTCATCTTCAGAAGCACTTATAAAATGCTGTTGATGAATTTCTTGTTCTGGGATTGGTAATATTTGCATGAGATTGACTGGCAACTTATAGTGTTTTGATTCATGGATATGGTTATAGACTTATAGTTGGCATAGACCCAAGCTCAACTTTCTCAAATGGGCAAACTAGTAGCTTTATGATGCATAGACCCATGCTTCACCTCTATATTTATTGAGTTTCCGATTATCAAGAAAAAGACTGTATAGAGATCTACTCTTCTTCGTTTAGCGATACTTTACTGTTTAACTGCATTGTCCTATGTTGGAAGAGTGCTCAAATTAGATAGCTCTAATGCTTCATTGTGTGATGCATGGGAGGGTATAAGGTGCAATTTTCAGTTGAATGCTGTATGTCTCAATTGTAATAGCATAATAGCATTAGTCTGTGTTCTGAAATTGCTTGAAATAATTTGAGTTTAAGTTGGAGAGCCTTTATCATGATTCCTTAAATCTAATCTGACATCAGTGAAAATCATGTGGTCAAATTGGTAGGGGCTTATAGCTGAAATGTGATTATGTTCAATGTTTTATCTGAGTTCTCTTGCTTCAATTACTGGTTTAGATAAGATCAAAGGTTGGCGCTTCCTCTACTAAGCTAAATTATGTTGTTTTCTTATACATTTGGGCACTGGCTTTGATTTGACTCATAATTCAAAGTATAGAGTTCAGATTAACCTATCATATGCGAGTATGTGTCCTCCCATTCGTCTTCCAAGTAAATTAGATATCTGTATGTTTGATATTAAGATCTTGGGAATGAGCAATTTTTACAATTTTTTTCTTTTTTTTTTTTTGGGTTCTTTCATTTACCCAGGACATGGAATCAATAGTGGAGACCATGATGCAGCAGCTGTTGTCTAAGGATATTCTTCATGAACCCATGAAGGAAATTGGAGAAAGATACCCTAAATGGTTGGAAGACCACAAAGCCAGTTTGAACAAAGAAGAATATGACCATTACTTCCACCAATATGAACTCATAAAACAGCTTAATGAAGCATATGAAAATGATCCTGGTAACTTCACCAAGATTGTTGATCTCATGCAGAAAATGCAAGAATGTGGCCAACCACCAAATGATATTGTGCAAGAGCTTGCTCCTGATTTTGATTTAGCTAGTCTCGGCCAGTTGTAAGTGCTTTTCTTTTGTTACTACAAAAATCAAAATTCTGATTCATATGCTGTTGTCTGGCACAAGTGTCCAAATATACAAAAAATCTTGAATTTATGCTGCCAAAACTATGTGACCAAAAAATGTAAATAACTGTAACTGGTCAGTGGGAGGAGAACTTGTCCATTAGATATTTATTATCAATGTTACGCAAATGGGAATTAACTCACACACACACACACACACACACGACATGACTAATGAGTATCTGACTTTTGCAGGTCGCCGGAAATGCATGATTCTCAGGAAAAGTGTTGTATAATGTGAAGCGGCGTGTTCTAGTTGGAAGTCCCAGCTGTTGTTTCACTTTATCCCTTAGATATTCTTTTTATATGAATTTGCAAGAAATAAATTAATTTAATTTGAATATCAGTTCAATGAGACCTAAAGTTTGGGGATAGAGTTGAGTGTATGGTTGTATGGTGATTCTTTAAGAATCAGAATAGTTTTATTATTTATTATCCAAAGATGTTTATATATGAAGCACCATAACGTGAGATCACTATGGAATAATTTTCTTGTTTGAGATTTTGAGAATGACGGTCCTTTGCAAAATGGTTCGTCTTTTAATTCATAACTGACTGTACTTGATTTAAACGAGTGACAAAAGTTATTTGGGCACCTAAGCTTGAGCTTCCACGAGATTATTTTGGACACTGCTCCTGGCTAACCAACCCATTTGATGAAAATTCTATGTGGCGGTATATTGATTCTGAATACAGCACGGTACAGAATTGGACAAATTTCAAAGAATAAACAAATGAATTGAATTTTCAGGAACTTAGTTGTGACAGTTTTATGTGAAGAATGGCATGGATGTGGGACATCGTAATGCTAAGCGTCAGATGGTGCAATCCAGTGCCTGCCGTTGACGAAACTCTTCACAAGAAATGGATGGGCCGATTCGTAATCCAGCTCCCTAGCCCATGACACGCCGCGCACCTTTTCCGCCCCAGGCCCCCAGCATTTGTACACTCCGAAAAATGCAGTCCTGCATTTGCAAATCGAAAGTAAAGCGTATTTGGTCAGAAGCATAAAGCAACGACTGATACACTACATCAAAATGGAATGTTGAATAGAATTCGAAAGATGGAGCAGCATTTCTTCTTCTTTCGGAATTAGGAGGCCGGAGTTTACTTGTTTTTGTTGCTGATGTGGTCCCAGTCATCCCAGCCACCGTGAGCAACCAAGTCATCAAAGTAAGTGAATGAGTAAACGATCCTCGAGTACTGGCCCATGGCTCGGCCCACATATAGTGGGCCCGTACCCGTTACCCTGCATCGCACAAAAGCAAACCCTGTCTTCTCATCCGGCGATTTTCTATCATGGGCCGCAATTGACCCGAATCTTGTGGCGATTGAATGCAGCTCACAGTCCTGCCGCCAATCAATCGACAGTCAACTTTTCTTTTCATGGCGAAAAGGCAAAGGAAAGGGCAGAAATTAATATATATATAAGATTCTTTATGAACACCAGAGTCGCTTGTTTTCATGCAACTATGCCTATAAAGAAAATGTCAATAATTTTCCCACCTGGATCCCACCCGTAAAGTTATTTAAATGATACAAATGAATTTCATTTTTTCAAATGGATGCCATAATGGGATATGATAATTATAAAGTAATTGAAACTTTCTTGGGACATAATTTATATATAATTTACAGTTAATGATGAACGATAATTGCTTATTTTAGATGGCGGTTTTTTAATGAGTATTAATTGACTAGTAAAAAGGAAAATTAGATGGT